>CM077643.1:400731918-401091918 GCA_039707465.1 Rhabdophis nuchalis | reverse complement strand
TTGAACTGTGGTTGTAAGTTAAGGACTACTTTAAAAAAAAAAAGGTTAGGCTTTCTTGGGAGATTTAGATTTTGGGATGGGGGAAGAAATTGGTTTTGTTCTTTTCAATATGTATGATATCCTCACTCTTTTAACAAGCTACACAGGTTAAAAAGCACCTCAGTGGCTTCCATCAATTCAGTTTTTTTTACTTGACTGGAAAGTTTTAAGATCACGAGCGTTTCCCAACATGGTATGTATCCAATTTATCCTGGAAACACTTCCTTAATCCTTGAAAAATCCCTAACCCTGGAAAAATAAAATGTGATAATGTAGCATGCAGTTTATTTTTTTTAAAGTGATCCTCAGTGAGAAAATGAGAAGCCTGTCCCCAAATATTTTACAGCACGATTTTCTCGGACGCAATCGTTTCAAAAACGGCGGTTTTCACATAATTTTACCACCACTTCACCGCACACTGAAACTGTGAGTGTGCGGACGCGGTTTCCCGTGCATGCACTTTGCTCGCGGGCATAGCTTGCACGCATGTGCGCGGCTTAGAAAATGAAGTTAAATAGTATGGCATAGCGCCGAGGCGGGTAGGTGGACCCGCCCCGTAGATCCCTACTACTGGTTCGCCCGAACCGGCGTGAATCGGCTGAATGCCCACACTGGGCAGGCTCATAAAAAAGAAGAGTGATATTGTATCAAGAAAATCTTTTACTTTATAGACACCCTTCCCTCCCTAAAAATTAAGAATTCATCATCCTTCTGGTATGAGTCTCCCCCATGCTTTGCCTGGCAAACCGAGTCACCTTTTACCGACCAATCTGCATTTCAGTAAAGATGACACAGAAGCCGGACAAAACTTTCAAAGAAAGTCAGCAGATCTTAGATAAGAAATGCCCAGACTATGAGTATGAAATGAGTAGCCGAATACTAATCATCTCTGTAAAGGCTTAAACTCACTTGCTTATTGAAATTTAATTGCAGAATAAAGTCCAACCGACATTCAGGATCGGGGTAAGGCTCATTTCTTATGCATCAACCGTTCACTTTTTTATTTTATTTTAATTTTCTCTTTTATAACTCTCTTTCCGGTAATCGAACAGGCCATAAAATAATCTTCTTTCAAATCAGCCGACCGGTACAGGTTTTTAATAGGTTATGCTGTGGATCTTGGAGGAAGTTTATGTATTTATACAACCCTGCTAACTATTGAAAGTTTGCTATTTTTAACACCCAGAGGGGAAAAAATAAAAGCAACTTTAAATAATGTTAAAATAGTTGTCGTTTTTCTCTTCTCTTCTCAATGGGGTGGTTTTGATCTCCGGCCTCTGGCGCTAATTGTGGATGATTAATTAAGGGGAAAAGCTTTAGCTACCACATGTATGGAATGATTTTTCAGAACAAGAAAACATGTATGATAGATAAAGGTGTTTCTCTTAAGTAGTGAAAGGAAAATAAAACAACACATTTCTGATTTTGAAAAAGAAAGTTTTGCAAAGGCAGAAAACGAAAGAAATGCTAGTTTCCCTTGAAAGGATAGCCACCGAAGAGGAAAAATAATATTTCAAAAGGACTGTGTATTAATTTAATTTATATAGTGCTATAGCTGGGAAAGTCATTTTTTTTTGGGTAGGTCATAGGAGATTGTCTAAAAGTAGCAGTCCTCCAGCCACGATTCTCCATTAATTAACCATGTCATTAACCATTTTTATTTATTAATTTATTTATTCGATTTGTAAACCGCACCAATCTCCATCAGGACGGACTCTGGGCGGTGCCCAGGACATTAAAAAACAATAAATAAATACAAATATACAAAAGTTAAAAAGAAATTAAATAACAAACCTGTGCTAAAATTCCCATTAAAACCTATCTTCGTTCCTAGATCTAAATTTTAAACAAATGCTTAATTAATTTTAATTAGCCGTTTTTAATTAACCACCCAAAACTGAACATCAACTGGTGCTGCTTCGCGTTCTTATTTAAAAAGAAGCTCCAGTTTTCTAGTGGCTTTTCAAAATTAGATATCTAAAAATATGGGGTGGGGAATAACCAATTTTTGGAATGAAGTTTTAACTAAACGGCAATATAGTTTTTGACTTCACTTCTGAAGCAATCAGCTACCCACCCTGGGCAAATGATTCTCAACTTTTGCTAATTTTCCATTTTAAGATGCTTTTCTAAAAACGAGGATACAGGAGGATGTGAATTACAAATCCTTTATCTGCTTGATAGATAGACAGTCAAAAAAAGCTACAACCCCTGAGAATTCTTTTCTGCATCTTATTGAAATTATTCGTTTTTACAATCTATATCTTGGCTTTGGATCCTTGGGGCATTTTTGTTAAAAACTTTAGAAGTGCTAGATGGTAAATTCTCCCCCTTTTTTCCCTGAACTTCTATACTTCCTTTAATTATGCAGAGCCCAGTTAAAGAATTAAATGCATATCTATCGTTTAGATATAGCTGAAGAGGTACAAATTATGTGATTTCTTAACCAAGTCCTCCAAATTTCTTTTCAATTTCAAAAGAAAGCGGTAAAGAAGTATGAAATATAAATAAGAGAAGAAAATTGGCATAGAATCACTTGCATTGGTGGCATATATATTCCCACAGATATTTTCGATTCAAATATTTGTACATAGAAAATAAAGTTCAGGTATTAGGATATCACTGGTGTTGAGAATAAGCAGTTCAGGAGAAGTTCAGGAAACAATAGCTGCACTCAACTGAAAAATAAGTTTTATTTATTCAAGGACTTATTCTTAGACAAGTAGACAAAGGAAAAATGTACATAAAATTGCGTCCTCAAATTTGCATTTCTAAGGAAAAGCACAATTGTGATTCAACAGCTCAGGGAAACATTGTTTACGTCTCTATAATATCCTTAATAGCAAGAAATGAGATTTAATTCTATAGAAGGGAAGTATAATAGAACCGAATCACAATCCTTAACATTCGCACTGCAGATGTAACACTGGATTTTATTTTCTGATCTTTCCTTGAAGTATAACTTAGAGGCTATAAATGCAAATCCCAGGATTCAGATGCACAAGTCACTAAAATCAAAATAGCCTACTTAATTAAATCCTTTGGATTGTAATTTGTTGGAAACGTAATAATCTTAAAACATTCTTTGATGACCCTAATTGTATGGGCGGGCACCTCAATAAAAGTGAGTTTGCTCCTATTTTTTGGTACTTCTAGAACAGGGGTCCCCAACCTTTGCAACTTTAAGTCTGAAGGACTTCAGCTCCCTGAGTTCTCTAGCCAGCAGAGCTGAAGTCCTTCAGACTTAAAGTTGCAAAGGTTGGGGACATTTGTGCATTAAGGACTAGTAAAACTCTAGTTTGAAAATGAACAGCGTTCTTTTAAAATTGTACTTTTGAACTCTTAAGGGTTCCAATGGCGATTAAATCGATGCTCCGATTAAAAACTAGTTTTCAAAAAAACGCAAATCCCAATAAAAAATGACTTCGACATTCTCCTGAAGGCTTTGTTTTCCATCCCAAAGCTTTGTCACTGGGATGAATGCACGTTTCTTTTCACTCTGCATTTTTTCACTCTGTCCCTCCGCACCTCCCTTCTACCTTTGCACGCAAAAAAAGGCTTTAGGAATCTACATTTGCAAAACTGCGAGGAACACTTTCCAACCTTTGAAAAGAAACGCCCGTTTCCCTTTCACCGAGGACACAGCCCTTTCGAAAGGAAAACTGGGTTCAAGTCCCAGCCAGCCTGTTCTATACCGACAGTTGTAGGTACACATTGCGCTACTGAAAGCAAAATGTTATAAATCGTTATTGTGTTAGTTAAAAAGGTAAAGGTTTATGGTTTATGGTTTATTGGTTTTTTATACCGCCCTACTCCCGAAGGACTCAGGGCGGTGTACAGCCAAAATAAAAAACAAATATATAAAAGTTAGAAAAAGCTATTAAAAGGCATAATTAAAAACATCATTAAAATATTGGCCAAAATGTGGGGGGGGGGGGGGGGAGGGGGGGAAACCAAAACTAACCCTAATTAAAATAATAAAAATTTAGATTTAAAAATTTAGATTTAAAATTTAAAAAACATGCTTTATGCCAGCTTGGCTTGTTGAAAGAGAAAGGTTTTGAGAGCACGGCGGAAGGTGCGTAAGTCAGGGATAGTTCTTAATTCTGGGGGCAATTCGTTCCAGAGGACAGGTGCTCCTACGGAGAAGGCTCTCCCCCTGGGTGTCGCCAGTCGACATTGTCTAGCCGACGGCACCATGAGGAGACCCTCTCTATGGGAGCGTATGGACCGGTGGGAGGCTGTCGGTGGCAGAAGGCTCTCTCATAGGTACCCAGGTCCTAAGCCATGGAGCGCTTTAAAGATGGTAACCTTGAATCGCACCCGGAAAACCACCGGAAGCCAGTGCAGCTCGCACAGGAGGAGTGTTACATGGGAGCGTCGCATCGCCCCCATAATTACCCGTGCGGCCGCATTCTGGACCAGTTGAAGCCTCCAAGTGCTCTTCAAGGGGAGCCCCATGTAGAGAGCATTGCAGTAGTAGTAGGTAAAGGTGCTTATGTGCTAATCATTCCCGACTCTAGGGGGCGGTGCTCATCTCCGTTTCAAAGCCGAAGAGCCAGCGCTGTCCCAAGACTTCTCCCTGGTCATGTGGTCGACTCAACGCTGAAGGCGCATGGAATGCTGTTCCCTTCCCACCAAAGGTGGTCCCTATTTTTCTACTTGCATTTTCTACATGCTTTCGAACTGCTAGGTTGGCAGAAGCTGGGACAAGGAACGGGAGCTCACTCCGTTATGCGGCACTAGGGATTCGAACTGCCGAACTGCCGACCTTTCTGATCGACAAGCTCAGCATCTTAGCCGCTGAGCCACCATGTCCCTATCGTGTTAGTTACCTTGCTGCTATTCATGCAGGCTCAAGGCTCTGCATTTCCTAACCAACCTTTTTCTCAAAAATAGAAATAAATCCTGCTTTAATTATTATATATATTAGCTCTCATCAGTTGGCCACACCCCACTGGGATTCGAACCAGGGCTGCAATCCATCCAAGGCAGAAGCCTAGCAATACAGCCTAACCGGCTCTACCCATTGCATCAGCTAAGACAGGAGTATTTAGTATAGATAATTGTTTTTCACAATTATCCTCCCATTAAGGGAGGAGACATACTGTTTCTATATTCTATATATTCTATATATAGAATATATAGTCAAAGAATGCAATTAGATTCGTCTGGCATGATCTGTTTTTGACAAACCCATGTTGGCTTTTGGCTATTACTTTGTTTGCTTCTAGGTGTTCACTTATTTGTTGTTTAATTATCTTTACCAGGAAAGATTCTGGAAAAGATAATTAAACAACAAATAAGTGAACACCTAGAAGCAAACAAAGTAATAGCCAAAAGCCAACATGGGTTTGTCAAAAACAGATCATGCCAGACGAATCTAATTGCATTCTTTGACAAAGTGACAAAATCAGTGGACCAGAGGAATGCTGTTGATATAATTTACCTGGACTTCAGTAAGGCATTTGATAAAGTAGACCATAACCTACTATTAGATAAAGTAGAAAATTGTGGGTTAGACAGCACCACCACCAAATGGATTCGCAACTGGCTGACCAACCGCACTCAACGTGTAGTCCTCAATGGAACTGCATCTACATGGAAGGAAGTATGCAGTGGAGTCCCCCAAGGCTCTGTTTTAGGCCCAGTACTCTTTAACATCTTCATCAACGATTTGGATGAGGGGATAAATGGGGAACTCATCAAATTTGCAGACGACACCAAGCTGGCAGGAATAGCCAACACTCCAGAAGATAGGCTTAAGATACAGAAGGATCTAGACAAACTTGAACATTGGGCACGATCTAATAAAATGAAATTCAATTGTGAAAAAAGTAAGGTCCTACATATAGGCAAGAAAAACCAAATGCACAAATACAGTATAGGTGGTACCTTGCTCAATAGTAGCAACTGTGAGAGGGATCTAGGAATCCTAGTGGACAACCATTTAAATATGAGCCAGCAGTGTGCAGCAGCTGCCAAAAAAGCCAACACAGTTCTAGGCTGCATAAAACAGAGGGATAGAATCTAGATCACGTGAAGTGTTAATGCCACTGTATAGTGCCTTGGTAAGGCCACACTTGGAATACTGCATACAGTTTTGGTCGCCACGATGTAGAAAAGACGTGGAGACTCTGGAAAGAGTGCAGAGAAGAGCAACCAAGATGATTAGGGAACTGGAGACTAAAACATATGAAGAACGGCTGCAGGAGCTGGGTATGTCTAGTTTGATGAAGAGAAGGACCAGGGGAGACATGATAGCAGTGTTCCGATATCTCAGGGATTGCCACAGAGAAGAGGGAGTCAAACTATTCTCCAAGGCACCTGGGGGCAGGACAAGAAGCAATGGGTGGAAACTAATCAAGGAGAGAAGCAACTTAGAACTAAGGAGAAATTTCCTGACAGTTAGAACAATTAACCTCTGGAACAGCTTGCCTCCAGAAGTTGTGAATGCCCCAACCCTGGAAGTCTTTAAGAAGATGTTAGATAGCCATTTGTCTGAAATGGTATAAGGTTCCTGCCCACGCAGGGGGTTGGACTAGAAGACCTACAAGGTCCCTTCCAACTCTGCTATTGTATTGTATTATTGTATATATATATATAACTCAAGGTGGAAAACATGCTCCTTTCTCTTCTTATTTTCCCCACAACAACAATCAGCGAGGTAGGCTACAGAGAGAAAATAGCGGCACAGCCTGCCGCTGTTTGAATTGGTATTCATCTCCGCGAACAAGAATAAAATCTTCCTTTGTGCTCCACCCTCCACCAACAAGCCATTTTCTTTCCTGTAATTCTCTGCTTGGATGGTTATTTAAGAGGTTATTAAACATTGCGACACAAAGTCGTGCTAAATGATGTTTGCACCACGTCCGCTGCCTTTCGGCGATCTCAGCGCCTGTTGTCTGAGGAGCCCTCAAATTTTCACGCCGCAAAAAAACCCAACACCAGGTAAGAACCTCCACAGAACTCAAATAAAAAATTATCCATAATTCCATGTGAGGTTTGGTCTAAGATAGCGATGGTTAACCTTTTTGGGACATTGCATGCCGAAAGCGCACACCTGCACCCATAATGCAATGAGCACACCCACCCACGTGTCCCGACCCTTGCGTATGCACGCACAACGCCCCTCCCCCTGTGACCCATTTTGGGCCTAGTAGGCCTTCCTGCAGCCTCCTGGGACCAAAAATGAGCTGCCGGGTGGGGGGAGATCCCACCCCGCAATCCCTCACACCTCTGTGCATGCCTGTGTGACTCCCCCCGCCCCGCGCATGCCCGCGTGTCTCCCGCATTCACCCCGCCCCTCGCGCATGCACGGCAGAGTCCCCAAAATCAGCTGGCGGGAGCCCGCCCGTGTGCATGTGCGGTACAAGTAAGCTGGGGTGACGTCTCATGAGCCTGAAGAGAGGGCTCTGTGTGCCACTTGTGGCACGTGTGCCATAGGATCGCCATCCCGCGTCTAAGTGGGACCTGGCTACTTGCAAGACCGCCTCCTGCTACCAAATGCCTCCCACCGACCAGTTCTCTCCCACAGAGAGGGCCTCCTCAGGGTGCCGTGGGCCAAACAATGTCAGCTGGTGACCCTGAGGGGGAGAGCTTTCTCTGTGGCAGCCCCTGCCCTCTGGAATGACCTACCCCCGACCTACGTACGACCACTGACCTACGCCTCTTCTGTCGGGTCTTGAAAATGCATTAATTCCGTGCGGCCGGCCTGGCGTAGTTTTTTTAATCGATTTTAATTGATTTTATTTAGGAGTTTTATTTGGATTTGGATTTTTTTTTAATTGCCATTTTAAAGTATTTTATATATTGATGTTCTTTGTTCTTTTATTGATGCCTGTTCACCGCCCTGAGTCCCGCAAGGGAGAAGGGCGGTATACAAATTTAATAAACTAACTAACTAACTAAGTTTGTACTAATGTGTGAATTGCAGGGTTTGGGCTAAGACTCCCAGCCCTGAGTCCTTCTCTATTGAACATCTGGGTTGGTTTTTAGGATAACACCACACAGGGTTAACGATCGGCCAATCTCCTTGTCTTAGTCAGAGGCGAACGCCAAGTTCTTTAACGGCACAGCTTTCAAACCCCCGAGAACAGTTAAGCCTATTTGCAAGCGGGCGGCTCTCTGTCCTCTCGGGGAACGCCCCCTGATCGGCTGACGAATTCTCGCCTTTTTCTGCTTCCCTTGCAATGGCTAATGCGCTTGGAGGCTTGATCCACTCGCTCAAGTGGGAGGTGCGGGGTGCAGTCATGAAGTCTAGCTTAATCTACAGATCTGAGGTGGTAAATTCAAAAGAGGATGCTACTAGTCCTCATGAGGATGCCAAACATAAGGATAGAGTGGGGATGCCCTAGCCATTTATTTCTTCTGTCGGGTCACATCACTTTTCTTGCCTGCTTTAGCGTCTCTTTCCATTTACATTAAGCCTGGCTAGGTGGCTCAGTGGCTAAGACGCTGAGCTTCTCGATCAGAAAGGTCGGCAGTTCGACGGTTCAAATCCCGAGTATAGGTTTCCTGGGTGAGCAGGAGGTTGGACTAGATGACCTCCAATCTACCTTCTATCTAACTTACTTATAAATTTAATTCTATCTATCTATCTATCTATCTATCTATCATCTATCTATCTATCTATCTATCTATCTATCTATCTATCTATCTATCTATCTATCTATCTATCTATCTATCTATCTATCTATCTATCATCTTGTACCTATCTCTATCTCTCCATCCATTCTCTCTTTCTCTCTCTCTCTCTCTCTCTCTCTCCCTCTCTCTCTCTCTCATTCCCACTATCATGGCTCAGCTCTTTTGTTCAGTCTCTCTTCCAGTTCCTGAAGAGGTTTCTTGGATAAGAAGTGAAACATCTTCAAAAGGAAAAAAAGAAAGTCCAGTTGAAAAAGCACCTTTGAAACATCTATCTATCTATCTATCTATCTATCTATCTATCTATCTATCTATCTATCTATCTATCTATCTATCTATCTATCTATCTATCTATCTATCTATCTATCTATCTATCTATCTATCTATCTATCTATCTATCTATCTATCTACCTACCTACCTACCTACCTACCTACCTACCTACCTACCTCTATCCATCCATCCATCCATCCATCCATCCATCCATCCATCCATCCATCCATCCATCCATATCTATCAGTATCTATCTATATCTCTATCCTTCCTTCCTTCCTTCCTTCCTTCCTTCCTTCCTTCCTTCCTTCCTTCCTTCCTTCCTTCCTTCCTTCCTTCCTTCCCTTCCTTCCTAACATCTCCCCCTCCTTCCTATAGCCTTTCCTTTTAAACTTCTCATTTCCTCTCCTCCATCTTCCCCTTTCAAGTTGGGGCTCAGGACCCCCCATTACCTATAAATATAGAAGGAGTTAAAGAAAAACAATGAAGGAGTCCATTGTCGCCCTTTCCATATTCTGGAAATGGAGGCACAGATATAGTCCTCGGACTTAACAGCAGTAATTAAGCCCACAATTTTGGTTGTAAGTTCCGAAGGTCACAAGCAGATCACTATGGTGGCTGCCCCTGATTTTACACACTTAGGTTTTTTTTTTTTGTGCAGCGGCCATTAAGTGAATGCTGGAGTTGTTAAGTGAATCCACTGTTTGCTATGGGGCATTTGTATGCCCCCCTCAGGAACTGGAAGAGAGACTGAACACAAGAGCTGAGCCATGGATGCACCAGAAGGCCAACGTTGTGACCCAGCGTGACTGATCTGAAACAGCCCCTATCTTATTGCAATGTTGGGGAGGGGGGTTTCCCCACCTATAGGGAGTTTTTTTCCCCTGCTAGACAAAAAGAAATGAAAGCGTATTGCAACGATGGAGAAAGCAGGCCAATGTGAGAGAAAGCAGGCCACTGCAAGTCTTCAAGAAGATGTTGGAGAGTCATTTGTCTGAAACGGTATAGGGCTTCCTGCCTAGGCAGGGGGTTGGACTAGAAGACCTCCAAGGTCCCTTCCAGCTCTGCTATTGTATTTGTTTTGTATTGCATTGATCCCGCAGGAAATTCTCCTCAGGGATATTAATTGGTGTAGGCCTAGGAACCAGGAGGCAGGGAGTTCTAGTACGGATGGCGAACCTATGGCACGCGTGTTACAGGGGGCACGCGGAGCCATTTGCTAGGGGACGCCAGGCGTTGCCCTGTCAGCTCCAGCGCGCATGCACGCACTGGCCAGCTGGCTTCGGCCTTCTTTTTCGGCCCTATGGGCAACCCGGAAGCTCGGGAACGGTGACTTCCAGTTTGCCCGTAGGGCTGTTTTTCACCAGACGGCCTAGGTGTGTGTGTGTGTGTGTGTGTGTGTGTGTGTGGTGGGGGAGGCTATTTTCACCCTCCCCAGGCTCCTATAAAGCCTTTGGAGCCTGGGGAGGGCCAAAAAAGTGCGCCAAAAGCAGGGGGAGAGGGGAGGCGTTGGTCGTGCACGCATGCGCGCAGGGTGTGTGTGTCACGCACATAGTATTATGGGTGAGGGCACGCCTGCACAAGACCCCCCCCTCCGCTGTGCTCCCTCCTCCTGCTTTTGGCACACGATCCAAAGAAGGTAAGTGTCAGCCTCTGCTTTTGCCTGCATAGTCTGTCATATTGAAACGGGGGGAGGGCTGGGGTTGCTAAGCTACTAAGGGGGCAGGAGGGAGAGAGACGGCCACAGTTGTTATCACCTCAGCTAACGGCCTGCATTCCATTCTGATGATGACCCTGGGAAGGAACTGCACCTGATGTCGTGGCCGGCTTCGCATTGGACAATATGCTGGGGTCAATGAGACTAAGGGTGGGGTTATGCTTTGTTACGTATGTTGCGCACCTAAATGTTTCATTCCTTGCTTGACTTTCGCTGCAGTCTTATCATTTTCAGTAAAAGTAGCCTTAAACTTTCCAAATGAGTTTAAGTGTGTTCTTTCTTGATTTATGTTGGAAGCAGTCATGACAGTAAGCTATCACTGGCCTAAGGCATGAAAGCTAGCTGGGTGACTTTGGGCCAACCACTGGGAGACGGGGAATTCTAGTCCCATCTTAGCCGAGCATGAAAGCTGGCTGGGTGACTTTGGGCAGATCCTCTCTCTTGGCCCAGATCTACCTCACAGGGTGGTTTCTCTGTGGAAAATAGGAGGAGGGGAGAATATCTGGTATTTTTCTTGCCTTGTGTTATTTATGAAATAATAAAGATGGGATAGAAATTAGGAAGGGAGGGAGGGAGGGAGGAGATAGGAAAAAGAGAAAGGAAGAGAAGGAAAGGAGGGAGGGAGGGAAGGAGAATTGAAAGGCAGGAAAGGAAGGAAAAAAGGGAGGAGACAGGAAAGGAAGGAAAGGAAGGAAGAAAGAAAGAGGAAGGAAGGAAGGAAGGAAGGAAGGAAGGAAGGAAGAAAGAAAGAAAGAAAGAAAGAAAGAAAGAAAGAAAGAAAGAGAAGGAATGGGACAGGAAAGAAATACAAAAAAGGAAGGAGAGGGAAAGGAATTTAAAAAGGAAAGGAAGGAAGGTGGAAGACAGGAAAGAAAAGGAAGAAAGAAAAGGAAAGGGAAGGGTGGGAGAGGGAAAGAAAGGAATTAAAGGAAGGGAAGGAAGGAAGGAAGAAATGAGATAAGAGGAAAGAAAGGGAGAGAAGGAAGGAAAAGAGGGAGAATTGAAAGGAGACAAGAAAGAAAGCGAAGAAAGGGAAGGAAAGAGAAAGGAATTTTAAAAAGGGAGGGAAAGAAGGAGGGAGAGAGAAAAGTAAAGGAAGAAAGGAAAGAAAGGAGAGAGAGAGAGAGAAAGGAATTAAAAGAAGGGAAGGAAGGAAGGAAGGAGGGAGGGAGACAGGAAAGAAAGGGAAGAAATTAGTCAGGAAAAGAAAGAAAGGGAAGGATACAGAGAGAAAGGAATTATAGGAAGGAAAGGAAAGGAAAAAGAAAAGAATAAAGGGAAGGAAGGACTAGGTCTAATCATTCCCCCCCCCCCCACACACACAAAAACCCTCCAAAAATGCAAGGGAGGGACATCATGTCTTGCATTGAGCATCCTGGAAGCAGACCAAGAATTGCTGTTTGGTTGGACGTGCCCATTGGACCCAACAAGACAACTCAGTTGTGTGTTTGACTTTGCTAGCCAACTCCGCCAATCTGGTTTGTTTTTTTCCGCCCACAGTTTTCCGCTTGACTCTGGCAAGCCATTCAGCCGGTTGTACGTTGCCCACCCTCAGGGCTAGGGGTTTTTTTGGGTGGGGGGTGTAGGAGCGCATAAGAGCTGACCTCACAACCCTGAAGCTGTGTTCTTTGATAACTGCATGAGTCAGGTCTCCACTCATCCACCTCCCCGCCGTCTCAGACAAGCCCTTCATTGAAACAGGTTGCCTCGAAGGGAGCCACGCGGCGGAGGAGAACCGCCGCGGAGCCCTCGGCGCAGAGGATGTTATGCAAAGCATACAATCTGGGCTTCCCAAAAAGGCAGGTCTCTGTGGGTGATTTCAGGCTGAGTCACGGCTTTCGCCCCTCTCTCAAGGCACCCGTACGATCCTACAGCCTCGGCCTCGAGTTTCGACCAGGAGAAAACGCAAACGAGAGAACAGGCAAGGTTGTCTAAAAAATAAAATAAAATAAAAGATATCGGGGTCTCCCGGTGGCCGTCCAGTCGTCCTTTGCAGCTCAGGTATAGGTGTGTACGTCCTATTTTAGAAGGGGGTGGTGTGGGGAGTAGCAGAGAGACCATTCTTGCCGAGAGACCGTCCTTGGACTTCCTAACATTTTGGTGGTTGACAAATCAACCAATTGTTTCACCAAACTATTACGGGGAATGAATGAATGAATGAATCTATCTATCTATCTCTCCTTCCCTTTCTCATCTCTCTCTCTCTCATCTATCCATCCCTCTTTCATCTCTTATACAATTATTCATCCATCCAATCATCCATCCCTCTCATCTCTCTCTTATATATCTATCCATCTAATCATCCATCCATCCCTCTCACCTCTCTTATACATCCATCCAATCATTCATCCCTCTCTCATCTCTCTCTTATACATCTGTCCATCCACCAAACTATTACGGGGAATGAATGAATGAATGAATGAATGAATGAATGAATGAATGAATGAATGAATCTATCTATCTATCTATCTATCTATCTATCTATCTATCTATCTATCTATCTATCTATCTATCTATCTATCTATCTATCTATCTCTCCTTCCCTTTCTCATCTATCTCTCTCATCTATCCATCCCTCTTTCATCTCTTATACAATCATTCATCCATCCAATCATCCATCCCTCTCATCTCTCTCTTATATATCTATCCATCTAATCATCCATCCATCCCTCTCACCTCTCTTATACATCCATCCAATCATTCATCCCTCTCTCATCTCTCTCTTATACATCTGTCCATCCACCAAACTATTACGGGGAATGAATGAATGAATGAATGAATGAGTGAATGAATCTATCTATCTATCTCTCCTTCCCTTTCTCATCTATCTCTCTCATCTATCCATCCCTCTTTCATCTCTTATACAATCATTCATCCATCCAATCATCCATCCCTCTCATCTCTCTTATATATCTATCCATCTAATCATCCATCCATCCCTCTCACCTCTCTTATACATCCATCCATCCCTCTCATCTCTCTTATACATCCATCCAATCATTCATCCCTCTCTCATCTCTCTCTTATACATCTGTCCATCCATCCAATCATCCATCCCACTCACCTCTCTCTTATACATCCATCTATCCCTCTCATCTCTTATACATCCATCCATCCATCCATCCAATCATCCACCCATCCCTCTCACCTCTCTTATACATCCATCCAATCATCTATCCGTCCTTCTCATCTCCCTTATACATCCATCCATCCAACCATCCAATCAATCATCCATCCCTCTCTCATCTTTCTTATATATATATCCATCCAATCATCCATCCATCCTTTTCTCTCATCTCTCTCTTATACATCCGTCCATCTATCCAATCATCCATTCCCTCTCTCATCTCTCTCTTATACATCCAATCATCCATCCAATCATCCATCCATCCATCCCTCTATCTCTGTCTCTCTCAGTACCAAAACCAATAAACCTCCACTCCCCTGGTGACAACAATAAGACCAACGATTTCATGGGATTCTTATCACCCTGAGGTCAGGCCCTTGACAAAGAGTGTCAAAATGGGGACCAACCTTATCTCTGCAGGGATGATGTTCCACGGGGAGGGAGCCACCACAGAAAAGGCTCTTCTGCTTGGTCCCAGTAAATGGACTGTTTTAGGAAAAAGAACCCATAACATTCCTTGCCTCCCCACTCTGGTGGGTTGGGTAGATGTCACTGGGGAAAAGGTCCTTCAAATAACCTGGTTCCAAGTCATGTCATGTATGGAATGGTGTGCAAGAATGACAACGGACATGTATGGGCTCTGGGATAATCTCAATTTAAACAAGACTGAACCCAACTAGAAGACTTAAGATACAGAAGGATCTTGACAAACTTGAACATTGGGCACTATCTAATAAAATGAAATTCAAGGGCGAAAAGAGTCAGGTTCTACATTTAGGCAAGAAAAACGAAATGCACAGGTACAGTATAGGTGGTACCTTGCTCAATAGCAGTAACTGTGAAAGGGATCTTGGAGTCCTAGTGGACAACCATTTAAATAGGAGCCAGCCGTGGGCAGCAGCTGCCAAAAAAGCCAACACAGTTCTAGGCTGTATAAAGAGAGGGAGAGAATCAAGATCACGTGAAGTGTTAATACCACTTTATAATGCCTTGGGAAGGCCACACTTGGAATACTGCATTCAGTTTTGGTCACCACGATGTAGAAAAGATGCGGAGACTCTAGAAAGAGTGCAGAGAAGAGCAACAAAGAGGATTAGGGGACTGGAGACTAAAACATATGAAGAACAGTTGCAGGAACTGGGTATGTCTGGTTTAATAAAAAGAAGGACTAGGGGAGACATGATAGCAGTCTTCCAATATCTCAGGGGTTGCCACAAAGAAGAGGGAGTCAAACTATTCTCCAAAGCAGCTGAGGGCAGAACAAGAAGCAATGGGTGGAAACTAATCAAGGAGAGAAGCAACTTAGAACTGAGGAGAAATTTCCTGACAGTGAGAACAATTAATCACTGGAACAGAAGTTGCCTCCAGAAGTTGTGAATGCCCCAACACTGGAAGTCTTTAAGAAGATGTTGGATAGCCATTTGTCTGAAATGGTATAGGGCTTCCTGCCTAGACAGGGGGTTGGACTAGATGACTTCCAAGGTCCCTTCCAACTCTGCTATTGTATTGTATAAGACAAGAACATTGCTAGGTCTGAGGGACACCAAATTGGGTAGATGTTCCTCAAAGACACTGTCCAAGAAGAAGACTTCTCAAGGAAGCAGGGAAAAGCAGAAACAGTTAACTCAATGATTCTCACCTGTAGGGACTTAGTTGGGTGGACTTCAATACCCAGAATTCTCCAGCCAGCAGCGCTGGCTGGAGAATTCTGGGAGTTGAAGTCCATCCACCTTAACATCCCCAACGTTGAGAAACACTGAATTAAGCACATCACCGTTCTTCCTCAAGCATCCTCCTCTCACTTTCTCCGTATCACCCACACATCTGGCAACACACCCTTCCACCTGGCTCAGCCCTGAAACTGTGCTTTCCCCCACCCCCTGCTTTTTTTAACACACCCTCCAGGCTGTCACGCAAGCAGCAATAACGGCCCCGGTGTGTTTCTTGGAATGAGCTGTCGCTTCCTGTAGTGATTTTAAAAAAAAATTTTAATCTCTCACCATAGAAGAAAAACCACCCTTTCCCAATTTGCAGTTACAGTTACAGGTCAGAAAACAAGAACAACCAAAACATATCTACAGGGTGGATTCAGAACAAATCCAGAATCAGCTGGAATAGATTTTGGTGGGACCCAAATTCTGAATAATGCAGAAAAAAACCCACTACCGAAACAAAACTCGAGAGGCTGACAATGCCTTGGGAAGGCCACACTTGGAATACGGTATCCAGTATTGGTTGCCACGATGTAGAAAAGACGTGGAGACTCTAGAAAGAGTGCAGAGAAGAGCAACCAAGAGGATTAGGGGACTGGAGGCTAAAACATATGAGGAATGGTTGCAGGAGCTGGGTAGGTCTAGTTGAATGAAAAGAAGGACCAGGGGAGACATGATAGCAGTCTTCTAATATCTCAGGGGTTGCCCCAAATAAGAAGGAGTCAAACTATTCTCCAAATCGCTCCATGGCTCGGGGCCTAGTTACATGCGTGACCGTCTCCTGCCCCATACATCTCTATGGCCGATCCGCTCCCACAGAGAGGGCCTTCTCAGGGTGCCGTCGGCCGGGCAATGCCGTCTGGCGACACCCAGGGGAAGAGCCTTCTCTGTGGCAGGCCCTGCCCTTTGGAACGACCTCCCTCCTGAACTTCGTACCATCTCAGACCTCCGCCTCTTCTGCCAGTGTCTAAAAATACATCTTTTTCAGCAAGCCGGCCTAGCCTAACCTCCCGCTGGGGCTATTTAATATGCTTTTAAATTTTGTATATTTTGTTTTATATGTTTTAAATTCCTGTGCGCTGCCCTGGGTCCCTCGTGGAGAAGGGCGGGATATAAATCGAATTAAAATGAAATAAAAAATAAATAAATAAAGGCACCTGAGGGCAGAACAAGAAGCAATGGGTGGAAACTAATCAAGGAGAGAAGCAACTTAGAACTGAGGGGAAATTTCCTGACAGTGAGAACAATTAATCAGAGGAACAGAAGTTGCCTCCAGAAGTTGTGAATGCCCCAACACTGGAAGTCTTTAAGAAGTTGTTGGATAGCCATTTGTCTGAAATAGTATAAGGTTTCCTGCCTAGACAGGGGGTTGGACTAGAAGACCTCCAAGGTCCCTTCCAACTCTGCTATTGTATTGTATTGTATTGATTTTCCAACTCAAAGAAAAAACGCTTTCCGTTCTCGCTTTTCAAAATAGAAGGAATTAAATTTTTGGCGCTTGCTGTATTGGCCCATCTCATGCCCAGCCAAGGTTAGTCCTTGACGAGAGCAGTGTGTTCAATTTCTGAATTGGCTGCCTCAAAGAAGAGGGGGGGGGGGGTGTCAAGCTATTCTCCAAAGCCCCTCTGAAGGCAGGACAAGAAGCAATGGGTGGAAACTAATCAAGGAGAGAAGCAACTTAGAACTAAGGAGAAATTTCCTGACAGTTAGAACAATTAACCAGTGGAACAACTGGCCTCCAGAAGTTGTGAGTGCTCCATCACTGGAGGTTTTTAAGAAGAGATTTAGACAACCCTTTGTCTAAAGAAGGTTTCTGGCTTGAGCAGGGGTTGGACTAGAAGACCTCCAAGGTCCCTCTCAACTCTGTTATTCTGTTAGTTACCTCTCACTTGAGACAAACCATTCCAACAACGGAAAGGTTTTTGTCACGAAAATAAAAATAATTTATTACAAAAAACAAAAAAAAAGTGGCTGGTCTGCACTGATGATGTGACCTAGTTTGGTAATGAAACGTCTGGAAGGAAACCCCCAAGCTCAGAGAGCTCTAAGGACCCCACAGTAAATTTGCTGGTCTCTTTAACTTGGTTATAAAGCAGGTTTTTTATTTCCTGCTTCCCGGCGTTCACATGAGCAATGCTTGGTAGTTGACAATTCAATAGTTGGGTTAAGTTCTTGTGAGTTAAATTTCTCTCTTTGACAGCATCCTCCCAAGTCCCTCATTATTATGCAGTTGTGGTCTGCTTAAAAAAAAACCCAGTTCATTAGAGCGTCTTTCACGTTTCTTCTCTATGTCTCTCTTTAAAAAAAAAATTAAACTTTCTCTTTCCACTTACTGAATTACCTTTCCAGGCACAAGACTCAAAAACATAATAATTCCACTGATTTCTGATTTATTCTGTGGGAAGAGATGGTTGACTGACTCAGAGAGGAAAAGGCTTGGGAACCACACTGTCAAATATTGTAAAGAATATCTTTTTGTTATACTAACTGAGCATTAAGTAAGACTAATCCAGTTAACACGCTACCTACTTAAACCTTCTATCAATGAACAAGATCACGTGAAGTGTTAATACCACTTTATAAGGCCTTGGGAAGGCCACACTTGGAATAATGGATCCAGTTTTGGTCGCCACGATGTAGAAAAGATGTGGAGACTCTAGAAAGAGTGCAGAGAAGAGCAACAAAGAGGATTAGGGGACTGTAGGATAAAACATAGGAAGAACGGTTGCAGGAACTGGGTATGTCTAGCTTAATGAAAAGAAGGACCAGGGGAGACATGATAGCAGCCTTCCAATATCTCAGGGGATGCCCCAAAGAAGAGGGAGTCAAGCTATTCTCCAAGGCACCTGAGGGCAGAACAAGAAGCAATGGGTGGAAACTAATCAAGGAGAGAAGCAACTTAGAACCGAGGAGAAATTTCCTGACAGTGAGAACAATTAACCAGTGGAACAGAAGTTGCCTCCAGAAGTTGTGAATGTCCCAACCCTGGAAGTCTTTAAGAAGATGTTGGATAATCATTTGTCTGAAACAGTATAGGGCTTCCTGCCTAGGCAGAGGGTTGGACTAGATGACCTCCAAGGTCCCTTCCAACTCTGCTATTGTATTGTATTGTAATTAGCGTGTTAATCCATATTCAACTAGAAGGGATAAAAATGTATGCAATGTGTTTTTTATGTACCTTTTTAATGGTTTTGATTGTTTTGTGTTGTTTGGATTGGGGGGGGAGTTTTGTATTTTGTATTTTAACCTTGTCTTGGGGAATTTTTTTTTTTTAAAAAGCCCCCCCCCCCCTCCCAAAAGTATTTGTTGATTATATCTTGACTTTAAAAACAAACCAACTTGGAACTTAAGGGGCGATTCGGGAAAGATATAGAAATATATATTAATCTAAAGATGTGTATTAATAGTAGAATTATATGGATTCAAGAACTGGAAAGAACATGAATAGAAATACCTTAAATGTGTAAATGATTGTGATTGACACTAAAACTGTATAAGGAGATATTGAAAAATGGAAGAATCAAGGATGGAACATTGATTTAACTAAGGATATATGAACAACAAAATAGGTAGAAAACACAACTTTGAATATTATAGCGATATGAAATGGGGGGGGGGAGTTAAAACAGGGATAGAAAATAGTGGGGAAAAATAACAATTATATATTAATGTTAAGATATACAAAAGGACAGAAAGATGGTGCAGAAAGGAGAGGTGATAATAAAAAGACGTATAAATAATATGAAACAATGGAAATGAAATGTAATATTTAGGAATAATAAGACTGTGTTTATGTGTATTGAAATGTATGTTATCCAGTTACCAACATCATTATTAAAATTTTAGCACAGGACTTATCAAATTTAATTAGTTTTTATTGTAATATATTCGGTATGGTTATGTATATGTATTTATATTTATAATTGTTTTAACTTCCTGTGCACCGCCCTGAGTCCCTTCGGGGAGATAGGCTGCGGTTTATAGGTCTAAATAAATTAAAAATTAAATTAAATTCACGCATTGATATGTAGAAAGAATATAAAAAATAAAAAAATTGATTGAATTAAAAAAACAAAAACCAACACACCATTCTGTTTAATTGAAAGCCAAGATGATATATATAAAATCAAGGCATATCAGCTTAGCTTTTTAAAAAACAATTGAATAAAAATCATGCCATTCAGTAAATGTTTGTGACAGAATCCTCTATGTTTTGAGTTAATCAAGCTTTGGGCTGGGGGAAGCTAAAGTATATTTAAATCTGCAATGTGGTGATGTTTAATTTTCAATGGCTGGTACTGAAAACGCTCAAATTTGTATTTCAAAAGGAAACGAAAGGCACGGGTGCGCAGCAAAGTACATTTTTATGTCTGGCCAAGGAAATAAAATACACGGGGGGATTTGTACGTTTGCGTTTGCAAATGCAGCTTGCCTAATCCTAACATCTGGAAAGGCAATGAAAGCGAAAATCCCAAATCTGGAAAATCTATTTTCCCCCCCGAAAGCCCGCAGGGTACATTTAGGAGCTCTTCCTTGCGAGTCTGGGAACCCTAAATCAATTCTAAACGTAGACAAAAAGGATTTCTCTAATCTCAGCTTCCCCTCCGGCATTCAGGCGGACTTCAGGAGAAGCGAGTGCTGTCAGAAGCGTCCACCGGAAAAAAATTTGGGATTCTCTTTCCATTATGGAAGAAACTCTAAGGTCCAGGCTGCAAGCATTTCCAGGTAAGGAAATGGTAGACAGGCCCATGGGCTCTCTCTCTCTCTCTCTCTCTCTCTCTCTCTCTCTCTCTCTCTCTCTCTCTCTCTCTCTCTCTCTCTCTCTCATCTATCTATCTATCTATCTATCTATCTATCTATCTATCTATCTATCTATCTATCTATCTATCTATCTATCTATCTATCTATCTATCTATCTATCTCTATATATAGGATCATGAGGACTAGAAACTCAATTCTTTTTGGAAATGGAGCCTAACTTCACTCGCAAAGGCTGCGGTTCACACCTCAGCTTCTCCAGGTGAGGCTGGAGAAGTCTACGCTCTGGAACCAGACAAAAGGTCTACTTTGGCGTAATACAACCTCAACATGACTGTTTCTTCTTCTAACTGGCGATCTTTGGCTGCTTCCCGAGACATCTTAACCAAAATTTGACATAGGAGCAAGATCTTGATGCCTGTATGAAAATCAGTAACATCTAGACATGTTTTGGGGTCTTCCCACATGAAGGTGTCGGACCATAAGAGAGGCTGAGCGCCGAAGAAGGGAGGCCTTTGAACGCTGGTGCTGGAGAAGACTCCTGCATTGAGTCCCTTGGACTGCAAGGCCATCCAACCGGTCAGTCCTAGAGGAGATCCACCCTGACTGCTCTTTAGAAGGCCAGATCCTGAAGAGGAAACTCAAGTATTTTGGCCACCTCATGAGAAGGAAGGACTCCCTGGAGAAGAGCCTCATGCTAGGAAAGACTGAGGGCAAAAGAAGAAGAAGGGGACGGCAGAGAAGGAGGTGGCTGGATGGAGTCACTGAAGCAGTCGGTGTGAGCTTAAATGGACTCCAGAGGATGGTAGAGGACAGGAAGGCCTGGAGGAACGTGGTCCATGGGGTTGCGACGGGTCCGACACAATTTCACAACTAACAACAATGAAGAAAGGAAGAAGTCTACCAGAACTGAGAAGGCTGGAAGACACTGTAATTCCCCAACACTGTTATCACTTTATCTAATTCTCCGCTATGTATGGGAAAATGTCCAACCCTGAATGGGGGTTACGAAGCCCCTTCTTAAAAACCTGAGATCTGAGAATGGAGAATTCACAAGGTAAATTCACAAGGTAAATTCACAAGAATTCACAAGGTAAAGGCTCACTCCGTTACGCGGCAGTAGGGATTCGAACCGCCGAACTGCTGACCTTTCCGGGTAGGTAAATTATTCCACTGTTGTGTGAATCTTACACTAGGGATTTCCCCGTCCCCCTTATATTTAAGTATTTCCTTTTATTCAAATTAAATCTACATTTTTTCATTTATTTAAGAAAATATATACAGCCGCCCAACTACTCTCTCTCAGTGACTCTGGACAGCTTGCAAATTTAGTTGCAAGTTACTACTCATTAATTCTAATTTTCCTCTGTTTTATGCAATGTCGTGCAAAAGAGGTAATTTTTGTAGGCGTTCTAATTTAGCTGATGGATTGATTAAAAAATTTTTTTTTTAAAAAAAATGAGGTTCAAATTTTGGTGTTAGGGTAATGCTTTTATTAGGCCAGCTCAAGGTCTATAATAATGGATAAATTAAATGATCTTAAATACAATACAATACAATACAATACAATAGCAGAGTTGGAAGGGACCTTGTAGGTCTTCTAGTCCAACCCCCTGCGTGGGCAGGAACCTTATTACCATTTCAGACAAATGGCTATCTAACATCTTCTTAAAGACTTCCAGGGTTGGGGCATTCACAACTTCTGGAGGCAAGCTGTTCCAGAGGTTAATTGTTCTAACTGTCAGGAAATTTCTCCTCAGTTCTAAGTTGCTTCTCTCCTTGATTAGTTTCCACCCATTGCTTCTTGTCCTGCCCCCAGGTGCCTTGGAGAATAGTATGACTCCCTCTTCTTTGTGGCACAAATGGACGGAGAAGGTGTTGTGAATGATTTCTAATAAACCATTTTGCTCAGGGTCAGCACGGCTTCCTAGGTTTTCTCTTTGTGCTAAAATTAAAAAAACAAAACCTGGAAAAAATAAATGCTTTCTCTGTTGTGGTACAACTGACCCGAACAGATGAATAAATCAAATAAATATATTTAATTCGTCATTTCATTTTGTAAACATTTATTTGTAAAAATGAAAATAAGCTACAAGATGAAGGCAAATATGTAAGTCCCAGAATAATGTTGTAGGATCCAATCTGTGCCTGGTTCCGGTGACCGACCCAAATTGGATCCTGCAAAAATAAGTTATTTGTAAAAACAACAAAGGTAGGATACAAGGAGACCAACGAACTGAATTAAGATATAAATTCCAGCCTTTGTACTTGGTTCTCTTAAATTAAATGAAATTTAGATCCTTTCCAGGTGTGAGAGAAAATTTAAAATGCTGAATTCTATCTAATGCTCAGCCTAGGTAAAGGTTCCCCTCGCACATATGTGCTAGTCATTCCCGACTCTAGGGCTCATCTCCGTTTCAAAGCTGAAGAGCCAGCGCTGTCCGAAGACGTCTCCATGGTCATGTGGCCGGCATGACTCAAGGGCAACGGCGCATGGAATAATAATAATAATAATAAATTTAATTTGTAGACCGCTCCCTCTCCCCGAAGGGACTCGGAGAGGTGCACAGGGGAATTAAAAACATACAAACATAAATACATCATAAATATATATAAAATCAGATTAAACAATTTATCCCTGCGCTAAAAACCCAAAATACTAAAAACTAAACCCCTTAAAAACCCGATTAAAACAATAAACAGATGACTAACCTAGGCCGGCCAAGCAGAAAAAGTGCGTTTTTAATTTTTGACGGAAGGAGCGGAGGTCCGTAGTTGTTCTAATTTCGGGGGGAAGGTCGTTCCAGAGGGTCGGGCCCGCCACAGAGAAGGCTCTCCCCCTGGGCGCCGCCCGCTGGCATAGCCTAGTGGACGGTACCCGGAGAAGTCCCTCTCTGTGGGAGCGAATCGGCCGCAGGGATGTATGGGGCAGGATGCTGTTACCTTCCCACCAAAGATGGCCCCTATTTTTCTACTCTCATTTTTTTACCTGCTTTCAAACTGCTAGGTTGGCAGAAGCTGGGACAAGTAACGGGAGCTCACTCCGTTACGCGGCACTAGGGATTCGAAACGCCGAACTGCTGACCTTTCCGGTTAAACTATTTTGATTCTGATGGAAGGCCTGTGATTCTAGGAACGGTTACACATGGTTGTTGTTGTTTTTTGTAGGCTGCTCCGGAGAGAAATGGATGAGATTGTGGGGACAGGGGTTGTGGTGGAGTGAAAGGAAATTCTGATTTTTTAAAAAGTCAAAAGATAGGAGGATTTTCCAAGAACCTTCCCCTCCTGAGAACATTTTTGAAGCCTGACATCAAACTTCTGAATCCGGCAGGCTCTGGTTTTTTTTTCTTTTCTTTCTTTTCTTTTCTTGCAAAGATGCTCAAATGCCGATGAGTAATTAATTGTGAGAGAAAATGCTCCTCTCCTTTCCATCCCCAGAGTTGCGTGCTTGAACATTTCTCCCTTGCTCAGCACAATCTTTGATGTTGCAACGGGAGCAGCCCACGAGCATTGGCACCGAGATCTAATCAATAGGAGCGCTGATTTAATTTGGCAGGAGGAAGAGACGACAACAAAGTTTTGTTCAGTTCCAGAGATGATTTAAGGAAAAGGGGGGGGGGGGGGGGAAGAAAGAAAGAAAAAGAAATAAACAAGCCATAGATTAATTCCAGCACTGAAGTTTTCGAGAATGGTATTTAGATGCTTCAGCTCTTTTTTTGGAGAAAGCGTCTTCCCCATGTCCCGTTTACATACTTCGAGGGCAACGACTTCCAGACATTTCAAATCCCCGAAGAATCCGCTGGACAAATTTCCCGCCTTAGAAAATACCAGGGGTATAAATCATGGATATTAATTCCATCAGGCTATATAATACAATAATACAAGATAATAATACAATAGCAGAGTTGGAAGGGACCTTGGAGGTCTTCTAGTCCAACCCCTTGCCTAAGCAGGAAGCCCTATACCATTTCAGACAAATCGCTATCCAACATCTTCTTAAAGACTTCCAGTGTTGGGGCCTTCACAACTTCTGGAGGCAACTTCTGTTCCATTGGTTAATTGTTCTAACTGTCAGGAAATTTCTCCTCAGTTCTAAGTTGCTTCTCTCCTTGATTAGTTTCCACCCATTGCTTCTTGCTCTGCCCTCAGGTGCCTTGGTGAATAGCTTGACTCCCTCTTCTTTGTGGCAACCCCCGAGATATTGTAAGGCTGCTATCATGTCTCCCCTAGTCCTTCTTTTCATTAAACTAGACATACCCAGTTCCTGCAACCGTTCTTCCTATGTTTTAGCCTCCAGTCCCCTAATCCTCTTTGTTGCTCTTCTCTGCACTCTTTCTAGAGTCTCCACGTCTTTTCTACATCGTGGCGACCAAAACTGAATGCAAATATTCCAAGTATGGCCTTCCCAAAGCCTTATAAAGTGGTATTAACCCTTCATGTGATCTTGATTCTCTCCCTCTGTTGATGCAGTCTAGAACTGTGTTGGCATTGAACAAAAACAAGGATAAGTGGAGGAAGGAAACACAGCCACCACTATGGAGAACGCTGCAGTTGGATGGTGGGCTGAAGTTGGGCTTTGAAACACCAACAACGGAGCTAGGAAAAGCAAGCAAGATGGCAGCTCCATGATTTGGGTGATGAGGTTGTGGGGGTTTTTTGGACATAGAGAGAAGCGTGGCGTTCTTGGTGCCCTCTGAGCTTGGTGGTTTTCTTGCAGACGGCTGTAGAGATTCTCCATCATCCAGGTCATGGTTGTCCCAAAGGTGCTTTTTCAGGAGGCAACTGGACTTTGGGTTTTTTTTTCTTTTGAAGACATTTCGCTTCTCCTCCAAGAAGCTTCTTCAGCTCTGACTGGATGGTGGGGAAGGGAAGGGTTTATACTCCTTGCAGACAGCTGCTCATTTGCATTATTTTAGAGGGTCATTGAGGCCGCTTGGAGGTTTATCTGTGTCCTCAGGCTCACCTGAGTGATGCTCCTGGTTCCTGTAGTCTGCAATTATTTCCCTCTGGAAATCCATTCCTACTCCCGCACCATTCCAAGGGGGTTCATCCCAAATTGCATAGCTAAAAGTCTTGTGGAATTTTCTTGCAGGCCTTTCATGACCCCAGTATGTAACGTCATCAGTGCCAGAAGGAAGGGGTTTGCTGTCTGTTTACATTAGCAGTTGCTTACCCTATAGGTCAAGGAACTACCAACCATCAAAAAGTCCAGTGAGGGAATTTAGGTTAGTCTCCTAACCTGAATTCTTCAGGAGGGAGGGAGGAAGGGAGGGAGGGAGAGGGAGGGAGAGAGAGGGGGGATAGAGGGAGAGAGAAAGGGAGGGAGGGAGAGAGGGGGGAGGGAGAGAGAAATGGAGGGAGAGAGAGGGAGGGAGCGAAAGAGAGGGAGGGAGAGAAAGGGAGGGAGGGAGAGAAAGGGAGGGAGGGAGAGGGAGGGAGGGGGAGAAAGAGAGGGTGGGAGAGAAAGTGAGGGAGGGGGAGAGGGAGGGAGAGAGAAAGGGAGGGAGGGAGAGAAAGAGAGGGAGGGAGAGAGAAAGGGAGAGGGGGAGGGAGAGAAAGAGAGGGAGGGAAAGAAAGGGAGGGAGGGAGGCAGAGAGGAGGGAGAGAAAGAGAGGGAGGGAGAGAAAGGGAGGGAGGGAGAGAGGGGGAGAGAGAAGGAGGGAGGGAGAGAGGGGGGAGGGAGGGAGAAAGGGAGGTAGAGAGAGGGAGGGAGAGAAAGAGAGGGAGGGAGAGAAAGGGAGGGAGGGAGAAAGGGAGGGGGAGGTAGAGAGAGAGTGAGAGAACTAGAAGAGCTGATTTTCCATTTTTTCAGCATGACCATATGCGCCATCCAGCTGACCGGTGTATGCACATGCGTGCCAGTAACCAGAAAACTTGCTGGCTGGCGTGCATATGCGCGTCAAAAACCAAAAGTTCATTTTTTGGCACGCGCACGCCCCTTGGGCAGTTCCATTTCCGGGTCGCGGCCCAGGCGAGTGTGCACGCCTGCACATACTCCCTTTTCGGCACTCGGTGCTGAAAAGGTTCGCCATCACTGGCACTCAATCTTAAGGCAACCACATTGTGGATTTGACGACAATACAAACTCTTCTCTAGCCCACCCATCCCCACCCAAAAACCCACGAGGACCCCTAATCAAAGCAAAGAGTTAATGGACATGGTTTTCAACCTTCCTCTGAGCTCCACAGAGAAGCAGGTTCAACATAATTGTGCCAGAAAACAACACAGACTGTCAGGATAATTTCCATTATTTTATTATTATTATTATTATTATTATTATTTTTAAAAAAACACGCTTCAGAGAAGGATG
Source organism: Rhabdophis nuchalis (assembly GCA_039707465.1). Classification (NCBI taxonomy): domain Eukaryota; kingdom Metazoa; phylum Chordata; class Lepidosauria; order Squamata; family Natricidae; genus Rhabdophis; species Rhabdophis nuchalis. The sequence goes on along the minus strand of CM077643.1, from coordinate 401,065,338 downwards.
TCAGGTTATCATTCACATCAGAAGTACTTTATGGTTTCATTGAAGAGCACACCCAGCTGCGCCTGGGTCAAAAACATTTATAGACGTCTACATTTTAAAACTGTGCCATTGTTTCATTTAAACAACAGGACAGCTCAGAGCTGTTTCAAAAACAATACTTCCATTGGTGTTATCTACAGCTCTGCTCCATTTCCTGCCGAAAAGAGCAATAAATTCAAGCCTGAATCACTTCCTAGCGCAGATGGATATTCTTGTTAGGGCAGCAAGGGGAAATATATATAAATATATATATATGTGTGTATGTGTGTGTTACATTTTCGTGCTGATAAATCTATATAAATAAAAATGTAACTATAAGTTTGTTCAAAACCGCTAATCTCTGAAAGTACTGCACCAATCGCTTCCAAATTTTCACACAACGTTCCTTACAAACACAGCACTAATGATATATATATATAGATTGTGTAGATGTCGCACCTGTGCCAGGTACACGCAAGGGAAATGTAAAAAATTGTTTAAAAGGTAGGTAGATGGATACAGAGAGAGCAGTGGGCCACAGGTATTATGTCATCCTTTATGACATAGGTAGGTAGGTAGGCAGCTATAGGGATAGAGAGAGGGAGGGAGAAATGCAGTAGGTAGGTAGGTAGGTAGGTAGGTAGGTAGGGAGGGAGGGAGGGAGGGAGGGAGAGGGATATAGAAGGAGAGGAGAAATGCAGTAGGTAGGTAGGTAGGTAGGTAGGTAGAGGGATAGAGACAGAGAGAGAGGGAGAAATACAGTAGGTGGTAGGTAGGTAGGTAGGTAGAGGGATAAAGAGGGAGAGGGAGAAATACAGTAGGTAGGTAGGTAGGTGGAGAGAGGGAGAAATATGTGTTTGTGTGTGCAGGTGTAGATCTACACACAGATTGATTGGCCATTTAACCAGACTGGGCCACAGCAATGCGTGGCCGGGAACGGCTAGTAAATAAATAAGGGAGACTAGTAGAGATCTATAGCCGTGATGGTGAACCTATGGCACGGGTGCCACAGGTGGCACACGGAGCCATTTGTCAGGACACGCTAGGTGTTGCCCTGTCAGGTGGCCAGCGTGCATGCGCACGCTGGCCAGCTGACTTCAGCCTTATTTTGAGGCCATTTTTCGCACTCTGGAGCCTTCAGGGGAAGCTCCTGAAGCCTCTGGAGGTGGGAGGGGAGGCTGTTTCACCCTCCCCAGGCTCCTAGAAAGCCTCTGGAGCTGGGGAGGGTGAAAAAATCATGCCAAAATGGGGAGGGGGAGCATTGGTCATGCGCACATGCACACTGGGGTTGTGCGCATAGCACCTCCCTGCTCTCCGCCTGCTTTTGGCACGTGAGCCAAAAAAGGTTCGCCATCACTGATCTATAGTATAGATCTGTGACACAAATATATGCATGTATGCATGTATGTATGCATGTATGTATGTATGTATGTATGCTGGTCTTGTTGTATTCGGGTGTTTTCCCATGTAAATGCACAATCCCATCACCATCCTGCACAGATCAACTCCGTAGCCAAGACCCTCATCTCCAGAACCAAACGCTTAGCCGACAAAGACCCCATGAAAACTGAATTACATGACATTCTCACAAACGTATTAATCTCCAACGGATTCCAAAGCAAAACAATTACCAACCTAATCCAAAAAGAGACAGCCCCTCCCACCCCAAGAGCAGAAGACATAGAACAGGACAAGGGCATCGCCCTCCTCCCTTACATCAAAGGCACCACAGACAAAACCAGCAAAATTCTCCACAAGCACAATATCAAGACAGCCTTCAACACTGACCAAAAAACAGCCAACATCCTAAGAAACCCCAAAGACAAGATCCAGCTAGAAAACCAAGGGATCTACAAAATTTTATCATTCTTACACGGGAAAACACCCGAATGCAACAAGGCCAGCATACCTACACCTGTGAAAACCTACGAAAATATGTGTGTGTGTTAGGTTTTTGAGCTGATAAATAAATAAACAAGGGAGACTAGGATAGATCTATTTCGAGCTATTTAGCTGTCATCAGCTAGCCATACCCTTACTGGGATTCAAACCAAGGAAGTATTACATGTGAGGCAGTTGTAATTGCCACTAGACAACTGGTTCTTATCCTGATCAGCTGAGACAGGAGATAAGTATATACTTGTGTTACAACACCTTGGTAACATATCCAGTATCCCTGATATATCAGCCAATTTACAGCAGTAATCTAATTAGGTTCTCTGTCTGGATGATCTCTAGGATGAGTCGAAGGGCAGAGAGGGATGACGTTGAGTCTCCTCCCCTTAAAGGGACCTCTGAACAGGAGCTGTGATAATTATCTCTCTCATTTAAGAGTCCTGTAAATTGGCTGATATATCAGGGATACTGGATAGCTCAAGGCATAGAGAAGCCTGTCTCATATGCTGGAAAGCACCAGTTCAAATCCCAGTAGAAGGAGTATGGCCAGCTGAAGAAGGCTAATAAGCCTGAAATGGATCCATCCTGGTCTCTTTATTTTCAGCCCTTAAAAAATCTAACACATATCTAAAAAATGTCACACAGCAGTAATCTAATTAGGTTCTCTGTCTGGATGATCTCTAGGATGAGTCGAAGGGCAGAGAGGGATGACGTTGAGTCTCCTCCCCTTAAAGGGACCTCTGAACAGGAGCTGTGATAATTATCTCTCTCATATATATATATATATATATATATATATATATATATATATATATATATATATATATATATATATATATATATATATATATATATATATATATATATATATGCTTTCGTAGATTTTCACGGGTGTAGGTATGCTGGTATTGCTGTCTTCGGGTGTTTTCCCGTGTATATAGCATGGAATTGTTATTCGGTCCGACCGAAGCCTGAGGATGGCAAGTGAGATCTTGCCGAAACGTTGCAATAACAATTCCATGCTATATACACGGGAAAACACCCGAAGACAGCAATACCAGTATATTTTTGTAGATTTTCACGGGTATATGTATGTAGGTTTTGGTTTATTCGGGTGTTTTCCCGCGTAAAATTAAGTGTTTTGGCAAACGTTGCCAAAACACTTTTAATTTTACACGGGAAAACACCCGAATAAACCAAAACCTACATATATATATTCTTGTGTCGCAACACCCTGTTAAGCCCCAATTAAGGGAGGAAGCATATACTGCTCTCCTTTTCTGCCTTTTGGCTCATCACCAGAGATCATCTGAGCCGAAAGGCAGAAAAGGAAAGCAGTATACTTCCTCACTTAATTGGGGCTTAACAGGGTGTTGTGACACAAGTATATATTTCTCCTCCTGTCTCAGCTGATCAGGAAGAGAACCTGGTGGCCTAATTGGTAAGGCTCCTGCCTGGAAGGCTCCTAGGTTGGAGCTGAAAGGCAAAATAGGTACCAATATGCTCCCTTCTTCCCATATTTGGGCATGCTGTGACATAAACACTGATATATATGTATGTATTTATGTACGTATATGTGATCATTCAAACCATGAATAAGTTAATGAAAAAGCAAGTTACTAATATGTTCTCCTTTCCTGCCTACAGCACTTTTTCCTGAGCACAGTTCTTTCGACATTACCCATAATATTCCATATAAAAAGTCGTATCAGCAATATTGGTGGCCATATTGAAGCAGATCCCAAACAAAATAAGAGATATAAGAAGGAATTATTCCTTCTTAACTAAAAAATTATTCAAAAAGGGGGTGCGGTTCAAGTGGTTGATGCCTGAAGGGATGCTGGTATTCTGGGAGGGAGGAAGAGTTAGAATCAAAACAGTTGAAGAGGCGCATAATTTTCTTAAAAAACACTCCTCAATCCTGGATGACGATGAGATGGGAACGGGAGGGGCCACGGGTCCGCCTGCTGGTGAGGGGGGGGGGAGGAGGAAGAGACTATAGCAAAGAGGCTCAGATCGCAAAAATAACTTGTTATATTTCTTTATGATGGTATTTCCTGTATGGATGTCAATAGTACAAAGTAATTGAATGTATACAATAATATGAAAATTTATGATTTTAAAATGTATGTACCCCTTCCTATTAATAATTTCTTTTTATATGTATGAACACTTGGAGGCGGTCATCAAACCCGATGTGGAAGCTCCAAATATTATTTAGTACCTTACCTACCCCTTTCCTAACATAAATTGTTAAAACCAATAAAACTTTTTTCAAAAAAAAAAAAGAAAAAGTCGCTTTTAACCCCCTTCCCCCCCCCCTCTTATATTTCAGCCACACGATCCTGCCTACGTCTAACTATTCAATCATTAATTCACGGAAGCCTCCAAACCGCACGGCTGAGCCAATTCTAGCAGAGTTCAAGGGGTAGCAGCAGCCATGACCAGCATCCTGCAGGGCGAACTGAATTCGGCCGACTTATTGGAAAACAGGAAATCCCACTGAAATGAGCAGCGGTGGCCCCTGGACGGACTTCGCTGCTGTGAAGTCACCCTGCTGGGGTTTTTTTTAGACGTTGACCCCCTCATCGGGCGACGTGAAGCTGCCTTCCAATGGCCGAAGGCTACACTTTACACCTCTTAAAATAAGATATAATACAATAAAATAAAATACCGTGAATTCAGAAAAAAGCAACCAGCAGAACGAGGAGTTTCAGATTCCCCTGTGGGAAATACACACACCCCCACCCTAAATTTTCAAGTTCAGGGAAAAGGTCCAATATTTATTTATTTTTTTAAGTTATAATCTAAGCGGCAGCTTAGTTTTCTGAGAAGTTATAATTTTCAGCAATTGGGGGGAGGATCTGGGGTGCAAAAATGGAATGTGGGATACTGTAGCGCTTTTGTCCTCGAGCTTGTTTTGTCTGTCGGTCTGTCCGTCCATCCAATCTAGCTCTTTCTCCATCCTTCTTTGTCCATCCAGTCATCCATCTGATCTCTTTCTCTCTCTTTCTCTCCATCCATCCATCAATCTAATTCTTTCTCCATCTAGCCATCCAGCCACTCACCTGATCTCTCTATCCATGCATTCATCCATCAAGCCTATCTATCTCAGCTCTTCATCCATCCATCCAGTCTGCCTGCATTTCTATCTATCCTAGCTTCATCCACCCACCCACCCATCCTTCCATGCATCCAAGCTCTTTATCCATCCATCCATCCATCCATCCATCCATCCAAGCTCTTTCTCCATCCATCCATGCAAACTCTTCATCCATCCATCCATCCATCCATCCATCCAAGCTCTTTATCCAATTACGCATCCATCCATCCACGCTTTCTCCATCCATCCATCCAAACTCTTTCTCCATCCATCCTTCTTTGTCCATTCAGTCATCCATCTGATCTCTTTCTCTCTGTCTCCAGCCATCCATTTAATCTAGCTCTTTCTCCATCCATCCTTCTTTACCCATCTAGCCATCCAGCCACCCATCTGATCTCTCTATCCATGCATTCATCCATCAAGCCTATCTATCACAGCTCTTCATCCATCCATCCAGTCTGCCTGCATTTCTATCTATCCTAGCTTCATCCACCCACTCACCCATCCATCCATCCATCCAAGCTCTTTATCCATCCATCCATCCATCCATCCATCCATCCATCCAAGCTTTCTCCATCCATCCATCCCTCTTTTTTCATCCATCCATCCATCCATCCATCCAAGCTCTTTATCCATCTATGCATCCATCCATCCACGCTTTCTCCATCCATACATCCATCCTTTTTCCATCCATCCATCCATGCATCCATCCATCCATCCATCCATCCATGCATCCATCCATCCATCCATCCATCCATCCAAACTCTTCATCCATCCATCCATCCATCCATTAATCCAAGCTCTTTCTCCATCCATCCATCCATCCATCCATCCATCCATCCATCCATCCATCCATCCAAGCTTTCTCCATCCATCCATCCCTCTTTTTCCATCCATCCATCCATCCATCCAAGCTCTTTATCCATCTACGCATCCATCCATCCATCCATCCACGCTTTCTCCATCCATCCATCCATCCATCCATCCATCCATCCAAACTCTTTCTCCATCCATCCAAGCTTTCCCCATCCATCCATCCTAACTTTTTCCTTCCATCCATCCATCCATCCATCCATCCATCCATCCATCCATCCATCCAAGCTCTTTATCCATCCATCCATCCACCCATCTCTCTCTCCCTCCATCTTATAAGGTCATCTATTCATCCAGAAAACTCTGGGCAGTGAACTTTTTTTTTTAAAAAAAAGAAAGAACTTCATTTAAACAAAAGACTCACTAAAAATGCACTGAAGCTCCATAAAAATGCAAAGCCTGTACTAATGTCCCAAATCCATATATCATCGCTTGGTCACCACAGCTGGCAGCCGTGAGTCATACAAACCGTGTTGCTCTATGAGGGTGCCGTTTTTACAAGAGATTGTGAAATCCTTTCAAAAATTCAGGTGAAGGCATCTGGATGGGGCGGCAGCTTTTATCCAGCATGGGTTCAGCACTGTCCCTTGTTGATGTTAGAGCTGTGCTGCTTAACCTAAGCAACTTTAAGATGGGTGGACTTCAACTCCCAGAATTCCCCAGCCAGCCATGCTGGCTGGGGAATTCTGAGAGTTGAAGTCCATCGGTCTTAGCGTTGCCCAGGCTGAGGAATACAGCCATGAAGTTATAGCTGTTTTCAACCATCAGTGACAGCCGAGCGGTTGTACTCACCCAATTAAGGAGACCATCTGTTCCACTATGTGTCTGCTGAAGGTGATGATCACAAACAGTTTCTGGGGGAACAACAAGACAAGGCACGCAACAGTCAGACGAATGCTCAATGGGGAGAAAATGAAACAATGCAGGTGCCTATTCAGTTCTTTGATTGCTCTTGTGCTGATGTATTTATTTATTTATTTATTTATTTATTTATTTATTTATTTATTTATTTTTCGTATTTATAAGCCGCACCCATCTCACCACACAGGGACTCGGGGCGGTGCACAGGGAATATAAAATATACATATACATATGTACAAGAATATAAACGTTCTTAAAACTGAATTAAATTAAACCCACCCTGCGCTAAAACCAATTTGAAAAACCCTAAATTAAAACTTTGGTCAACTAAAAGCAGTACAATGTCGAGTAAAATCATGCCAGGCCGGCTTGTGGGAAGAAGTGCGTTTTTAACCGCTGGCGGAACAGGCGGAGGTCCGAGATGACACGGAGTTCGGGAGGGAGGGCGTTCCAGAGGGTTGGGCCCATCACTGAGAAGGCTCTTCCCCTGGGTGTCGCCAACCGGCATTGCCCGGTTGACGGCACCCGGAGCAGACCCTCTCTGTGAGAGCGTATTGGTCGTAGGGATGATGGTCCTTTCCCAAATTCACGCAATGGGACCACAATTCCTCAAATTTCTCCCCCGTCCTTTTTTCTAAGCTCTGATCAGCTCTGATCTATTCTTTGGGCGGAGCAAGGAAGGCCAACAACGTCTTGGATTTTGGATGGTCCTTCACAAGTCATCCAGCAACAGTCCTACCGGCCAGCTGATTTTTCTTTCCAAATCTTCTGTAAGCAGAATCTAAAAATATAGCGTCACATTTTACAAAAATAGAGGTTTTTCTAGACAACCCGTACTCCATTGGGTCATTGTTTCAGAAATATTTCCTTAAACAGAGAAACTAAAGAATGACCAAAGGTAGGCAAGACTTCCGATTTCCTGCAGGCTTCCCCATTGTTTCCTTGAGAGAATCTGGAAGGAAGCATCAGAAATCTTCCAATCTTCCAACCTCCCTTTCTTTTCTTTCCTCCCTATTAGGCAGGTACTGTATTTTTCGGAGTATAAGACGCACCAAGATTTTGAAGAGGCAAATTAAAAAAAAAAAGTTTTTGCACTCTGCAGACCTCCCAAAAATGGCCCGTTTTTCGTGAAAATGGGCCGCTTTTTCATCCCAAAAAAGGGCCTGCATAGCCTTTAGGAGGCTTAGAGTGTGCTCCTGGGGGAGGGGGGGGGGGTTTAAAAATAAGCAAAAAAAAAAAGGCCTGTTTTTTGTTCATTTCTGCCCTCCCCAGCCCCCAGGAGCACTCTGGAAGCCTCCCAAAGCCTATGCACATCCATTTTTGGAAAGGGGCGGGGTTTCAGGAGGCCAAAAAGCTGTATTCAACATACTAATAATAATAATAATAATTTATTTCTTATAAACCGCACCCTCTCCCCACAGGGACTCGGGGCGGTGCACAGGAGAAATAAGAACAATGGCTATATACATATTTCATTAAAAATAAATTAAATTAAGTAACCTGTGCTAAAATACCCATTAAAACTATCTAACTAAAAATCCCCCAAAAACCCTAAAAACAGAGGAGTAGCTATCCCAGGCCGGCAAGGCAGAAAAAGTGTGTTTTCAATTTAAGACGGAAGGAGCGGAGGTCCGTGGTGGTCCTAATATCGGGAGGGAGGTCGTTCCAGAGGGCTGGGCCCGCCACAGAGAGAGCCCTTCCCCTGGGTGTCGCCCGCTGACAGAGTCTAGTGGACGGCACCCGGAGAAGTCCCTCTCTGTGGGAGCGAATCGGTCGTGAGGATGTATGAGGCAGGATCCGATCCCGCAAGTAGCTAGGTCCCGAGCCATGGACACACCCAGATTTTCACCCTCTTTTTAGAGGGAAAAAGGTGCATCTTATACACCAAAAAATATGGTAAGTGGCTGCCACTGGGTGTCAAAAGAGCAAAAGATTGTGAGACTGACTGGTAAACTGTCACAGAACCTTGGAAATGAATATCACACGATCACAGCAGGAACCCAGTAACACCCAGCAGTGAACATGTCAAACACACCTGCCTCCTCCTGTTTTTTCCACAACGAGCCTGGGAGGTGGGTTGGGCTGAGAATAAGTCAGCTTTCATGCCTGAAACTCAAGAAAGGGCTAGAACTCACTGTCTCCTGGTGGTTGGCCCAAAGTAACTCAGCTAGTTTTCACGCCTAAGGCAGAACTAGAACTCACACTCCTGGTGGTCAATCCAAAGTCACTCAGCCGGCTTCCATGCCTAAGGCAGAATTAAAACTCAGAGTCCCCTGGTGATTGGCCCAAAGACACCCAGCCAGTTTTCATGCCTAAGGCAGAACTAGAACTCATGAAGAGTTTGCATGGATGGATGGATGGAGATAGAGCTTGGATGGATGGATGTATTTGGCCCAAACTCATCCAGCTGGCTTTCATGGCTAAGGCAGGAGATCAACTCACAGCCTGCTTACCTTAACCACTAGACCAAACTGCCTCTAAGTTAAGTTAAGTTCTGTGTTACAAGAAAATCCCTAATAGCAAATTGAAATACAGGAAGTCCTTGACTTACGACCACAATTTCTGTTTCCAAGTGAGACATTTGTTGACTGAGTTTTGCCCCATTTTACGACCTTTCTTGCCACAGCTGTGAAGTCAATCATGGTAGTTGTTAAGTTAGGGACATGGTTGTTAAGTGAATCAGGCTTCCCCACTGACTTTGCTTGTTAGAAGGTCGCAAAAGGTGAACATATGACCCTCTGGGACGCTCCAACCATCATAAATATGAGTCAGGTGCCCATCTGAATTTCGATCACTTCACCATGGGAATGCTGCAACGGTCATAAGCGTAAAAAACGGTCATAAGTGACCATTTGTCATCATCTTGAATGGTCGCTGAGTGAAATGTTATAACGAGGACTACCTGCGTTGTAAAAATTGAAATCACTTGTCCTCGTAGGAGACTCTAGAAAGAGTGCAGAGAAGAGCAACCAAGAGGATGAGGAGACTGGAGATTAAAACATATGAGGAACGGTTGCAGAAACTGGGTATGTCTAGTTTAATGAAAAGAAGGCCCAGGGGAGACATGATAGCATTCTTCCAATATCTCAGGGGTTGCTCCAAAGAAGAGGGAGTCAAGCTATTCTCCAAAGCACCTGAGGGCAGAACAAGAAGCAATCGGTGGAAACTAATCAAGGAGAGAAGCAACTTAGAACTAAGGAGGAATTTCCTGACAGTTACAACAATTAACCAGTGGAACAGAAGTTGCCTCCAGAAGTTGTGAATGCCCCAACACTGGAAGTCTTTAAGAAGATGTTGGATAGCCATTTGTCTTAAACGGTATAGGGTTTCCTGCCTAGGCAGGGGGTTGGACTAGATGACCTCCAAGGTCCCTTCCAACTCTGCTAATGTATTGTAAGGTGCCCATCTGAATTTCAATCACGTCACCATGGGAATGCTGCAACGGTCATAAGCGTGAAAAACAGTCATAAGTGACCATTTGTCATCCTCTTGAATGGTCGCTAAGTGAGCTGTTATAAGTCGAAGAATACCTGCATTGTAAAAATTGAAATCACTTCTCCTCCAATACCAGGGGTCTTTACCCTGGTTTATATGCGAGACCGTCTCCTGCCTCATACATCCCTTCGACCGATCTGCTCCCATAGAGAGGGTCCTCTCCGGGTGCCGTCGGCCGGGCAATGCCGGTTCGCGACGCCCAGGGGAAGGGCCTTTCTCTGTGGCGGGCCCTACCCTCTGGAACGACCTGCCTCCCGATCTCCGTACCACCTCGGACCTCCGCCTTTTCCGCCAGCGTTTAAAAACGCACCTGTTTCAGCAAGCCAGCTTAGGGTAAATCCACCCGATAAATGACTGAGGATTAGTTGCACAAATTTTAAATTAGTGGGTTTTTAAAACAATTTTTAGCGCAGCAGTATTAAGTTTAATAGGGCTTTAGGATGTTTTATATTTTGTATTGTATATTGTGTTTTTAAATTCCTGTGCGCCGCCCTGGGTCCCATAGGAGATAGGTGCGGGATATAAATTTAATAAAATCTAAATCTAAATCTAAATCCTCCCGGCTGTAACAGTTAGCCGATTTTGGGGAATTCTCAAAGCCGCAGTCTGACGTATGTGGAGGGCTTCGGGTTGGGGAAAGGGTGAGGTATATATAGCCTTCCCCGAGGATAAGCGGACCAAAAAAAAAATGTTCAGCTTTGTTGAGATAACGCTTGGAAGACAAGCTGTTCTAGGGTTGTTGTTGTTTCAAAACTGTCACTGGTTGTGACGTATACCACTTGCGGTACAGTGCGGGAATGTTCCCAGGATACTCAACATTGGTTAAGTCGTGCTCTTTGTCACATCGTTCCAAGGCTTTATTTCCCATTTTTCAGCCAATCTGGAACGGCGTGTCTCTTCTTTTTCAAAAACACTGGGGTACGGCGTCTCGAACGTTCGCACTCTGCCTCTTTGCAAACGGGCGTGTTGGCTAACCCAGTGGAGGACTTAAGCCAGGGATGTCCAAACTTGGGAACTTTAAGACTTGTGGACTTCAACTATGCTATGCTGGCTGGGGAATTCTGGGAGTTGAAGTCCACAAGTCTTAAAGTTCCCAAGTTTGGACATCCCTGATTTAAGCAAATGTAGCCAGCTGTAGAAGACTCAAAATTCAAATCCCTCACTCCTTGTGCCAAACAGAAAGCAGCTACGACTGTGTTTCCCCGAAAATAAGACAGGGTTTAAGTGCTTGGCCTTATTTTCGGGGAGGTCTTATTATTTTTGAGGTGCAGGAGGCCCCCTAACCTCGGCCCGCGGATCAGCTGATCCAGAGAGGGCCGGATGTTCTGTCTCTGTTTCTGGCACACTCTGGCCAGCCCTACCGTCGTTGGGCCTGCTGCTCCTTTTGCGGCCGCCGGTAAGAGAAGGGGCACGGTAGCTAGGGTTTGCAGGAGCGGTATCCACGTTCCGCATGGATGACAGGTGCATGTGGGAATGTGGGGCATCTTAACCCTCCCACCCCCCCACCCCCGGAAATGAGGACCGGCTGCGCATGCATTTGGATCACACAATACAATACAATAGCAGAGTTGGAAGGGACCTTGGAGGTCATCTAGTCCAACTCCCTGCCTAGGCAGAAAGTCCTATACCAGTGGTCGGCAAACTCATTAGTCAACAGAGCCAAATATCAACAATACCACGATTGAAATTTCTTTTGAGAGCCGGAAGGTGTGGCCTGTTTTGTGGGAGTGGCTCAGCGGTCATGTGACTGGGTGGGCGTGGCCCACTTGGAAAATGTGAAACTCACTTAACAATGGTCTTGGTTAACAACCAAACTTTTAGGCTCAATTGTGGTCATAAGTTCTTTCTTTCTTTCTTTCTTTCTTTCTTTCTTTCTTTCTTTCTTTCTTTCTTTCTTTCTTTCTTTCTTTCTTTCTTTCTTTTTCTTTCTTCCTCTCTCTCTCTCTCCATTTCTCTCTTTCTCTCTCTCTCTTTCTCTCTCTTTTTTATCTCTTTCTCTTTCTTTCTGTCTCTTTCTCTTTCTGTCTCTTTCTTTCTTTCCCTCTTTCTCTCTTTCTTTCTCTCTTTCTCTTTCTTTCTCTCTCTCTCTCTCTTTCTCTCTCTCTCTCTGTCTCTCTCTCCTTCATCCGCCCATCTCTGTCACTCTGTGTGTGTGTGTCTGTCTGTCTCACATTCAAGCACTTAATCACTCATTCTGTGTCTCTGTCTATCTTTCTCTCCCTCCCTCTCTCTCACTCTCCCTGTCTCTCTGTGTGTCTGTCACTCTCTGATTCCCCCCTCCTCCTTGTCTCTCTCTGTGTCTGTGCCTCTCTCTGCCTGTCTCTCTGCCCCCCACCCCCCGCGGAGCCTCCTCAGCTTATTCACTCGCTTGCCTTAGCCTGGCCCGCCCGCCCAGGCTACTTCCAGGGCTGAGAAGGCTCCGTGTGGGGTGGGGAAGGAACGGCGTTCAGTGGGTGGCCCACTGGGCGCCGGTTCCCTCCAATCGCCCTGGAAGTAGCCTGGCTCGCCCGCCCGCTCGTTCGCTCGCTCAGGCTACTTCCAGGGCTGAGAAGGCTCCGTGTGGGGGGGAAGGAACGGCGCTCAGTGGGTGACCCTGCGGAGCCTCCGCACCCCCTGGAAGTAGATGAGTGGCCGGCATGCTGGCTGGGGAGGCTCCACGGGGAGAGGGAGGGAGGGAATCGGTGGCCGGTAGGGAGAGTTGCTCCGGCGGGTCCCAGGAGTCCCATCGTCGGCGAGGGTGGAGGAAGAGCCGCACTCGAGGGGCCAAAGAGCCGCATGCGGCTCGCGAGCCGCGGTTTGCCGACCACTGCCCTATACCATTTCAGACAAATGGCTATCCAACATCCTCTTAAAGACTTCCAGTGTTGGGGCATTCACAACTTCTGGAGGCAACTTCTGTTCCACTGATTCATTGTTCTCACTGTCAGGACATTTCCCCTAAGTAGCTTCTCTCCTTGATTAGTTTCCACCCATTGCTTCTTGTTCTACCCTCAGGTGCCTTGGAGAATAGTTTGACTCTCTCTTCTTTGTGGCAACCCCTGAGATATTGGAAGGCTGCTATCATGTCTCCCCTAGTCCTTCTTTTCATTAAACTAGACATACCCACCGTTCTTCATATGTTTTAGTCTCCAGTCTCCATTTAAATATCTTAGGGGAGGGCTTATTTTCGGGGAAACAGGGTATAAAATCTCCCATTTTATGTTATAATCACTTGGCTTTTTTAGCGTGCGCCCCAAAATCCAGCCCAGAGTGGACAAGGAGCTCTCCTGAAAGTCCTGAAAATACAGGCCATCTGAGAGATACGACAGTTTATTCAGTAGCCAAAGTTACAACGGCACGGAAAAAAAGGACTTATGTTGTTCACGCTTACGCCCACTGCGGCATCCCCATGCTCATGTGATCAAAATTCAGGCACTTGCCCACTGAGTCGCCTTCATGACAGTTGCAGCGTCCTGGGGTCAGGTGATCCCCTTTTATAACCTTCTAACATGAGAGGTGGCTCCGTGGCTAAGATGCTGAGATTGTTGATCAGGAAGGTCGGCAGTTCGAATCCCTAGCACCGCATAACGGAGTGAGCTCCCGTGACTTGTCCCAGCTCCTGCCAACCTAGCAGTTCGAAATCAGGTAAAAATGCAAGTAGAAAAATAGGGACAACTTTGGTGGGAAGGGAACAGCGTTCTGTGCCCCTTCGGCATTTGGTCATGCCGGTCACATGACCCCGGAGACGTCTTAAGACAGCGCTGGCTCTTCGGCTTTGAAATGGAGATGATCCACAGGTCATAAAAGGCCTAGTTGGCTACCCCGATCTTACAAGTAAGAGACAGCAGGCTGAATGCCTCTTCCAAGATTAAAGCTGCGATGAGGCATGTGTACAGAATCTAAAAATAAACATTTTTTTTTTTTTACAAGCCCATTTTTTTTGTTTTCACCTTCCTGCAGGACCGCTTGCCGATTTAAACAAATTCTTCCAGCCACCAAAGTTTGGACAATGAACAGCTGAGATTTCTTTATCGTCTGTCCACCCGCAAAGTGAGCTGGCTTAAATTCAGAAGAAAAATGTTCCCCAGGTAATGTATACAGAATGAGCCCTGCTTCCCCTTGGCTCTGTTTAGTCTGCAGAAGGGATGATTAAGAGGTAAAACGCCAATATAATCGCCAGCTATGCATATCTGAGAGTCTTTTGCACAAATGGAAAGACTCCAGCTCAAATGGGAAAAAACGAGATTTCCAAGTTTGGGGAAGAACCTGTGATAATGAAAAAAACCAAACTGCTGGTGGAAGATATACAATACAATACAATAGCAGAGTTGGAAGGGACCTTGGAGGTCTTCTAGCCCAACCCCCTGCCTAGGCAGGAAACCTTATACCATTTCAGACAAATGGTTATCCAACATCTGCTTAAAGACTTGCAGTGTTGGGGCATTCACAACTTCTGGAGGCAACTTCTGTTCCACTGATTCATTGTTCTGACTGTCAGGAAATTTCTCCTCAGTTCTAAGTTGCTTCTCTCCTTGATTAGTTTCCACCCATTGCTTCTTGTTCTACCCTCAGGTGCTTTGAAGAATAGTTTGACTCCCTCTTCTTTGAGGCAACCCCTGAGATATTGGAAGACTGCTATCCTGTCTCCTCTGGTCCTTCTTTTTATTAAACTAGACATACCCAGTTGCTGCAACCGTTCTTCATATGTTTTAGTCTCCAGTCCCCATCTTAGGGGAGGGCTTATTTTAGTGCATGCGCTCAAAAGCCCATTTGGGCTGATTATCTGGGGAGGGCTTATTTTCGGGGAAACAGGGTATAAAATCTCCCATTTTATGTTATAATCACTTTGCTTTTTTAGCGTGCCTCCAAAATTCTTCATATGTTTTAGCCTCCAGTCCCCTAATCATCTTTGTTGCTCTTCTCTGCACTCTTTCCAGAGTCTCCACATCTTTTTTATATTGTGGTGACCAAAACTGAATGCAGTATTCCAGGGGTGGCCTTACCAAGGCATTATAATAATAATAATAATAATAATAATAATAATAATAATAATAATAATAATAATAATAATAATAATAATAATAATAATAATAATAATAATAATAATAATAATAATAATAATTTTATTTTTAAACCGCACCCTCTCCCCACAGGGACCCGGGGCGGTGCACAGGCAGAATAAAAACAGTCAAAAAATACATACATTTCATAAAAAACAATTAAACCAACCCTGTGCTAAAAATTCGCTAAAAATGTGCTACCCCATTAAAAAAAACCAAAGACAGAGAGACTATCCTAGGCCGGCCAGACAGAAAAAGTGTGTTTTTAGCTTGAGACGGAAGGAGCGGAGGTCAGTGGTCATCCTGATATCGGGGGGAAGGTCGTTCCAGAGGGCCGGGCCCGCCACAGAGAGAGCCCTTCCCCTGGGAGTCGCCCGCTGACAGAGTCTAGTGGACGGCACCCGGAGAAGTCCCTCTCTGTGGGAGCGGATCGGCCGTGAGGATGTATGGGGCAGGATCCGATCCCACAGATAGCTAGGTCCCGAGCCATGGAGCGCTTTAAAGATGATGACTAACACCTTGAAGCGCACCCGGAAGACGACAGGTAGCCAGTGCAGCTCGCGCAAGAGCGGTGTTATGTGGGTCGACCTAGTGGTCCCCATAATTGCTCGCGCGGCTGCATTCTGGACTAGCTGAAGCCTCCGGGTGCACCTCAAGGGGAGCCCCATGTAGAGAGAGTTGCAATAGTCCAGTCGGGATGTCACGAGAGCATGAGTGACTGTGCGAAGGGCGTCCCGATCCAATAGGGGGCGCAATTGGCGAACCAGGCGAACCTGGTAAAACGCCCTCCTGGCCACGGCTGTCACTTGATCTTCCATGGACAGCCGGGTATCCAGGAGGACACCCAAATTGCGCGCCCCATCCACAGGGGCAAGATGTTCGCCCCCTATGGCCAGCGATGGAGTGAGCTGGTTGAATCGGGCAGCCGGAAACCACAGCCACTCGGTCTTGGTCGGGTTGAGTCTGAGTCCGTTCCTTCCCATCCAGATCCGTACGGCTTCCAGGCACTGGCACATCACCGCTACGGCATCGTTGGGGTGGTTTGGGGTGGAAATATACAACTGAGTATCATCAGCGTAAAGATGGTACTCCACCCCAAAACCACGGATGATCTCACCCAGCGGCTTCATGTATGTGTTGAACAGGAGAGGCGAGAGGACCGACCCCTGAGGCACCCCACATGTGAGGGGTCTCGGGGTCGACCTCTGCTCCCCTGCCAACACAAATTGCGATCGGCCAGAGAGGTAGGAGGAGAACCACCGTAAAACGGTGCCTCCCACCCCCAACCCCCCCAGCCGATGCAATAGGATACCATGGTCGATGGTATCGAAAGCTGCTGAGAGGTCTAATAGGACCAGGATGGAGGAACATCCCCCATCTCTGGCCCTCCAGAGATCATCTACCAACGCGACCAATGCCGTCTCGGTGCTATGCCCGGGCCGAAAGCCGGACTGGCGCGGATCTAGATACTCAATTTCCTCCAGGTGACGGGGAAACTGTTGTGCCACCACACTCTCGACAACCTGGTAAACTGGTAATATGGGTATGCCCACTGCAGATAATTGATTGGCTTAGGGCCACCCTGGAAACGGCAAAGGACCCAGCCTGTAGTGCCTCTGCCAGCGAAAACGGAGCACGGAAAACGGAGCACGGGAGAGCCATGCATGGCACACACCCTTCCGTTTTTGCTGGCAAAGGGCTAGCAAAACAAAGTCAAAACAAAACAAAAGGAGAAATGTTTCCCCTTTTGCATTTGAGCATGCCAGAAGGAAAGGAGAAAGGGGAAGAGGAAAGACGAAGAAAAAGAAGGGAAGAGAGCAAAGAAGGAAAAAGAAGAAAAAAGGAAGCCAGGAGAAAGGAGAATGAAGAGGGAAGGAAAAAGAAGAAAAGAGGAAAGGAAGGGAGGAGAAAGGAGAATGAAGAGGGAAAGAAAAGGAAGGAAAGAAGGAAACGAGAAAGGGAAAGAGGAGAAACGAAGAAAAAGATGGGAAGAGAGGAAGGAAGGAAAAGGAAGGAAAGAGGAGAAGGAAGAAGAGAAGGAGAATGAAAAGGGAAGGAAAAAGAAAAGGAAGGAAGGAAAGGAGAAGGGGGAAGAGGAAAGACAAAGAAAAAGAAGGGAAGAGAGCAAGGAAGGAAAAAAATAAAGAAAGAGGGGAAGGAAGAAGAAAGGAGAAAGAAGAGGGAAGGAAAAAGAAGAGAAGGAAAGTTATAATGAGAGTGAGGGAGGGTCCGAGGGAAGTCCTGCCTTAGCACTTGGCCACCACAGGTGCCCCAGACATGAGTGACGTCAAGCTGGCCATTCCCATCCCTCCGAGGTCAAACGCAGCCCTGATGTGGCCTTCAATGAAATCGTGTTTGACACCCCTGGCCTCGATAATGTCCCTGCTGTTTTCTTGGCAAGGTTTTTCAAAACTGGTTGGCCATTGCCTGCTTCCCAGGGCTGAGGCTAAGTGACTGGCCCTAAGAAGAAAGTTGAAGAAGAAAGAAGAAGCTTTTTGGAGGAGAAGTGATAAGAAAAAAGAAAACTATATTCTAAAATACTGTAATGCTCTCTACATGGGGCTTCCAAACAGCTAGTCCAAAACGCAGCCGCGCGGGTGATTATGGGAGCCACTAGATGCTCCCACATAACACCGATCCTGCGCGAGCTGCATTGGCTTCCTGTGGTCTTTCGAGTGCGCTTCAAGGTTCTGACAACTATCTTTAAAGCGCTCCATGGCTCGGGGCCTAGTTATATGCGAGACCGCCTCCTGCCCCATACATCCCTTAGACCGATACGCTCCCACAGAGAGGGCCTTCTCAGGGTGCCGTCGGCCGTACAATGCCGACTGGTGACACCCAAGGCAAGAGCCTTCTCTGTGGCGGGTCCAGCCCTCTGGAATGACCTACCCCCTGAATTACGTACCATCACCGACCTCCGCCTCTTCCGCCAATGTCTCAAGACATATTTGTTTCAACAAGCCGGCCTAGCCTAACCTCCCATGGGGACTTTTTGGTAGTTTTAAATTGGGTTTTTAAAATTTGGTTTTAGTGCAGGATAGGTTTATTTAATAGTCTTTTAAATTATATTTATTGTATTTTGTATGTCTTTTAAATTTCTTGTGCGCCGCCCTGGGTCCTCTGTGGAGAAGGGCGGGATACAAATTTAAATAAATAAATAAATAAATTTAAAAAAAACCAAGAAAGCCCAGTTGCCTTTTGAAAAAGCTACTTTGGGGACGACCGTGACCTGGAATGATTGAGAATCTCCATAGACAAGCGTGGTGGAGGTGTGAACACCTCGTTTCAATCCACCTTGACCAGCAGGTAGAAAGCCTTGATCTTGGCAGGTAAATTACCTGGATATGCATTTTGATGATTGCTTTTCCAATCAAGGTGGCTCCGAAGAATGTCCAGAAGGGAACCAGGAAATGCCCGCATGTTATCCCGGCCAAGTCGAAGAGGGGATTGGGAATCTGGGAGGGGAAAGAGAAGCAGGATTAGCATACATTTCCACATACAACATTGCAATAAACAGAATACAGGTAGTCCCAGAGTTACGACCGCAAATGAGCCCCAAATTCCCGTTGCTAAGCGAGACAGTTGTTAAGCGGGTTTTGCCCCATTTTAACACCTTTCTTGCCACTGCTGTTAATCGCTGCAGTTGTGAAGCTAGTCGCTCGGTTGTTAAGTGAATCGGGCTTCCCCACTGACTTTGCTGGTCAGAAGGTCGCAAAAGGGGATCGCATGACCCCTTCAGGACACGGCAACCGTCATAAATCAGTTGCCAAGTGTCCAAATCTTGATCATGTGACAGTGAGTATGCCATAAGTGTGAAAAATGGGTCATAAGCTGCTTTTTTTGTAACTTCAAACGGTCACTACAAATACAATAGCAGAGTTGGAAGGGACTTGGAGGTCATCTACTCCAACCCCCTGCCTAGACAGGAAGCCCTATACCGTTTCAGACAAATGGCTATCCAACATCTTCTTGAAGACTTGTAGTGTTGGGGCATTCACAACTTCTGGAGGCAACTTCTGTTCCACTGACTAATTGTTCTAACTGTCAGGAAATTTCTCCTCAGTTCTAGGTTGCTTCTCTCCTGGATTAGTTTCCACCCATTGCTTCTTGTTCTGCCCTCAGGTGCTTTGGAGAATAGTTCGACTCCCTCTTCTTTGGGGCAACCCCTGAGATATTGGCGGGCTGCTATCATGTCTCTCTTAGTCCTTCTTTTTATTAAACTAGACGTACCCAGTTCCTGCAACCGTTCTTCATATGTTTTAGTCTCTAGTCTCTTAATCATCTTTGTTGCTCTTCTCTGCACTCTTTCTTTCTTTCTTTCTTTCTTTCTTTCTTTCTTTCTTTCTTTCTTTCTTTCTTTCTTTCTTTCTTTCTTTCTTTCTTTCTGCATTAACTCTTTCACTAAGTGAATGATTGTAAGTCGAGGATTACCTGATAGAACAATAGAGTTGGAAGGGACTTTAGAGGTCTTCTAGTCCAACCTCCTGCTCAAGCAGGAAATGGTTGTCCAATCTCTTCTTAAAATTATTCTGAGAACAAGACAGGCTCAATTAACAAGACAGAGCCGTCCAAGAACTAGTGGTTAGGAAGCCCAGTAAATAAAACCTCCATGGCTAGTGGCAATCTTCTGCAGAGTATTATATGCTGCTGGTGAAGCAGTAAATGGATGTTATCTTAAGTTTGTCATGATTTGAACCTTGCTAGCTGGCGAATTCTGGGAATTGAAGTCCACATATCTTAAAGCTTGCCCAAAGTTGAGAAACATTGGTCTAAACCAGCCAGTGTCTTATTAAAAAACCACAGCTTTGTCATCCTGGTTGAGAATCTGGACCGGATTCATCACCGTATTTCAATTTAAAAGAAATGAAGCAAGACCACATAGCGGCAGAGTTTTCCATAACCGGTCCCGCGCACCGTTAAGGCTGGAGCCCTCAAACCATCCACGGTTCCCACAGACCACAAGTTTGAGAACTTCTGAACCTCTGAGTAGGTTGAGAGCAAAGGCTCTGGGGTTGTTGTTGTTTTTTTTAAACCCTTTTTTCTCACGTTTCTGAAAGTTCGGCTTAAGACAGGGGTGGGCAAAGTTTGCAACTTTAAGTCTGAAGGACTTCAGCTCCCAGAATTCTCCAGCCAGCAAAGCTGGCTGGAGAATTCTGGGAGCTGAAGTCCTTCAGACTTAAAGTTGCAAACTTTGCCCACCCCTGGTTTAAGAAATGTTGACCCGACAAGACCATAATTTTATTTATTTATTTATTTATTTATTTTCTTAAAAAAAGAGAGGAGATCTCTCAGCTAGACTCTGTCCCAGATGAAGTAAGGTCTTGCCCACATCTCTAGGTTTTATTTTTATTTTTGAAAGTCCAGATTAGAAACAGCCCCACCGACGTCTTCCATCAGAAATGCACAGAAACCACAGCCAGCCATTTTGAAGCCATTTATCACAGATCCTCCACCTCCTGCCTTCCCCCATCAACAAGTGTGTTGGTCCAGTGACTCAGTCTCCAAAAATGGACCTCTGGTGAACAGTGTGTCTGAAACCCCCATTCCCCCCCGGGAGTGGTGGGTGGTGGGGAAAGGGGGAGAATGAACCTGGCATTTATTTGTTATGCATGCTGCCGAAATGAAGAGGAACAGAAGGGGGAAAAAAACCCTCACAAAATGGCTTCCTTTTGTAACAGAAGAATAAGAATTGGAAGGGACCTTGGAGGTCTTCTAGTCCGACCCCTTGTTCAAAAAAGGAAGAAAATTCTACATTGTTTCAGACAAATGGTGGCCCAATAACGTTTGAAGAGCGTAGGATCCTAGCTGAAAATGAATATTTGCTATATTGGGGGCTTAGATTTGACACGAACTGTTGTCAACAACATTTATTTATTTTAGGGATACCCTGGCGTCAGTGGTGGGTTTCAAATTTTTTAGAACCTACTCTGTAGGTGTGGCCTATTTTGTGGGCGTGGCTTGGCAGTCATGTGACAGGGTGGGAGTGGCCACCTTTTAAAATGTGGTGAAACTCATTTAACAACGCTCTTGCTTAGCAACCAAAATTTTGGACTCAATTGTGATGATAAATTCTTTCTTTCTTTCTTTCTTTCTTTCTTTCTTTCTTTCTTTCTTTCTTTCTTTCTTTCTTTCTTTCTTTCTTTCTTTCCTTCCTTCCTTCCTTCCCTTTCCTTTCCTTCCCATTGGGTTACTGGAAGCGGCGGGCCAGATTTACTTCCAGGTACGCCAGTGGAACCCCCTCTCACCGGTTCTCTAAATTTCACCAACCGGCTCTCGCGAGTAGGTGCGAGCCTGCAGAAACCCACCACTGCCTGGCGTTATTATTTTTATAAATAATTCAAAGAGAGTGACTATACCAAAGGTGGTCCTTCCTCCCCCTATTTTTCCCAGGACAACAACCCTGTGATGTAATACAATACAATACAATACAATAGCAGAGTTAGAAGGGACCTTGGAGGTCTTCTAGTCCAACCCCCTGCCTAGGCAGGAAACCCTACACCATTGTAGGTTGGGTTGAGAGAGAGTGATTGGCCCAAAGTCACCCAGCTGGCTTTCGTGCCCAAGGCAGAATCAGAACTCTTGGTGAGATTGGCTCAAAGTCACCCAGCCAGCTTTTAAACCAACTAGACCAGTGATGGCAAACCTTTTTCGCCTCAGGTGCCAAAAGCACACATGCCCACCCCCATAATTTAATGCCCCCCGCTCAGTGCCCCCTATGCATGCGTGCGTGACCCTGTTACTGCCCCGTGCATGCGCGCCTGGCTTGCTTGGAGACTGGGGAAGGGGAAAACTGCACTCCCCCCCCCCCCGGAGACTGGAAACAGCCCGTTTTCTGACTTCTGGTGGGCCCGATAGGTTCGTTTTTCGCCCTCCCCAGGCTCCAGAGGCTTTCTAGGAGCCTGGGGAGGCTGAAAAACACCCCAACACACAAACCAGAAGTTTGGGAACATACTTCCCAATGGTTGTCCATTGGGACATTTTTCTCCCTCCGGAGGCTTCCCTAAATTTAATTTAATTTATTTAGACTTTAATTTAATTTATTTCGCCCTCCGAAGGGTGAAAAATGGCCGAAAATCAAGGCCGAAAATCAGCTGGCCAGTGCGCGCATGCACGCTGGAGATGACAATCAATCAATCAATCAATTTTAATTTGTAAACCGCTCCCTCTCCCCGAAGGGACTCAGGGCGGTGCACAGGAAATTAAAAAGCGTATAAACATGAACACATTATAAATATTTAAAATCCAATTAAACAAACTATAACCCTGCGCTAAAATCTTAAAATCCTTAAAACTATACCCCTTAAAAACCCAATTAAAACAATTTAAACATTCAGACTGAGGGCTGGCGAGGTAGATTAGGCAAATCCGGCCTGATGGAAGAAGTGGGTCTTTAACTTTTGGCGGAAGGAGCGGAGGTCCGTAGTTGTTCTGAGTTCGGGGGGTAGGTCGTTCCAGAAGGTTGGGTCCGCCACCGAGAAGGCCCTTCCCCTGGGTGTCGCCCGCTGGCATTGCCTAGTGGACGGCACCCGGAGAAGTCCCTCTCTGTGGGAGCGGATCGGCCGAAGGGATGTATGGGGCAGGATACGATCCCGCAGATAACTAGGTCGCCTCGCGTGCCCTCAGAAATGGCTCCATGTGCCACTTGTGGCATGCATGCCATAGGTTCGCCATCATGGAACTAGACCTTAAAAGAGATAATTTGACCCACCATTGTCAATTGGTAGTAAGCAGTGACTCTAAAACCATATGGCTTCACAACCATCTATTTTTCTTTTTTGTGGGCTCTCGTTGCCATTTTCACTTGTTTTATGTGGTCCTTTAATCAATGTTAATTTGCCAGTCAGGAAACTGAAAAATACAAATATGGACCTGCCAAAGAGCATGTGATTTTTGCTTTTAGTCATTATATGTGTCGAGGTGACAGCTGTCAGCCTCGACACCTTTAAGAAAGGATGAGAGGAGTTCATGGAGAAGAAGGGTATCTATGGCTATCATTATGGATGCCTAAGGACACCCTCCGGGATGGAGGGATAGGCAGGATATCTCTCAATGCCATTTGCAGGGAATCATAAGCAGGTGAAGATATCTTTTTTATTTTTATTTTTTATTAAATTTATACCCCGCCCTTCTCCAAAAGGACCCAGGGCGGCGAACAGGGATGTTAAAATACATACAAAATATATACAATTTAAAAAACATATTCTAATAAACCCTGCATTAAAAACCAAATTAAAATCCCAAATTTAAAACTGTCTAAATAGTCAGTAATGGAGGTTACGCTAGGCCGGCTAGATGGAATAGGTGTGTCTTCAGACACTTGCGGAAGAGGCGGAGGTTGGAGATGGTGTGGAGTTCAGGGGGTAAGTCGTTCCAGAGGGCTGGGCCCGCCACAGAGAAGGCTCTTCCCCTGGGTGTCGCCAGTCGGCATTGTCCAGCCGACGGCACCCTGAGGAGGCCCTCTCTGTGGGAGCGTATCGGTCTGAGGGATGTATGGGGTAGGAGGCGGTCTCGCATATAACTGCTTGGGAAGACCCTGAAGCAAATGGGGAGCCACTGTGTGAGACAGAATGCTGGACCAGATGGGCTGTGGCCTGTTCCAGCAAGTCTGTTCTTATGTTCTTATGTTCTTATATGGATTATGGCTTTCTATACATCCACATTTTTGGGATTTCTTTTTTCCTCTTTGGTGTCTAGGTCTCACTGTTATCGGTTAAGGAAATCTGGGAGTTGAAGTCCACCCATATGCTCAGTATAAAACAGTGAGATGGATGGATGTAGAAGGGGAAGGGAGGGAGGGAGGGAGGAAGGAAGGAAGGAGAAAATGGAAGGAAGGAAAGAAGGAAGGAAGGAGAAAACGGAAGGAAGAAAAGAAAGAAGGAAGGAGAATATGGAAGGAAGGAAAGAAGAAAGGAAGAAGATAGAAAATAATGAAAGAAGGAAGGAAGGAAGGAAAGAAGGAGAGAAAGGGAAAGAAAAAAGAACGAAAGCAAGACATAGAAGATAGAGGTAGGCATGATAACCATTTCCCACCAGCATTTTTTCCCTGGAGAATTTCAGACACAAATTAGGCCATTTCTCTTGGATGATTCTGAGGGTTCCCACCCTGGGCAGGGAAGTGGTCAGACTAGAAGACCTTCAAAGTCCCTTTAAATCCTAGGATTTATGTCGCTGAATTCCCTGCCTGCTTCTTTGAGTGAAATAAACGATACAATACAATACAAAAGCAAGAGTTGGAAGGGACCTTTTAGGTCTTCTAGTCCAACCCCCTGCGTGGGCAGGAACCTTATACCATTTCAGACAAATAGCTATCTAACATCTTTTTAAAGACTTCCAGGGTTGGGGCATTCACAACTTCTGGAGGCAAGCTGTTCCAGAGGTTAATTGTTCTTACTGTCAGGAAATTTCTCCTTAGTTCTAAGTTGCTTCTCTCCTTGATTAGTTTCCACCCGTTGCTTCTTGTCCTGCCCCCAGGTGCCTTGGAGAAGTTTGATTCCCTCTTCTTTGTGGCACCCTCTGAGATATCGGAACACTGCTATCATGTCTCCCCTAGTCCTTCTCTTCATCAAGCTAGACATACCCAGCTCCTGCAGCCGTTCTTCATATGTCTTAGTCTGTTGACGATGGTCAACATTTATTTTTGAAAACAGTCTTCTATTTCTAAAAGGTCATTTTTCCTGGTATAGTGGTTCTTACGCTATGTGAGATACGAAACTCTAAAGCCGCTACTGGGAAAAAGATTCTCTGGCCATTGAGAAAAACGAAGTTACACAAACACTTGGGTGAGCTTAAAATATTTACACACAGAGCAGGGAGATTTTTCCCCCCTCCAAGGCCTACTTAAAAAATGCCCACAAATGCTACATAAATGCCACGAACCGACAAAATGGTCAGTCAGTTTCCCCCCCCCCCCCCAAACACACTGTAAATAAAGTTACTACTTGCCGCAAAGAAAGGGAAAGTGTTTAAAAAGGATCGTACACCGTGTTTAAAATCCTAACTCTTTTTTATCCCTCGTCTAGACAAGGTTTGCAAGAGAACATCTCAAGACTCGGCCCAGATTAACACATACATATTCCATATTTCCACAGCGGTTAAAAGAGGCTTAAAAAAAAAAGCTAATTCATGAAGAAAAGAATAGCCTTTAGTCTCTGAAATAGCAGGGAAATAATTCCAAGTGGAATCTCTCGGCGCGCAGGCTGAAGCTCGCTTGCACTAATAATAAACATTAATTTGAAGAGCAAACAAGAGCAGTCAATAATCAATACAGCGCTCAGTGTCCCAGGTTTTTGTGGCTAAAGAAATATATTTAAAAATCCAGCTCAGGTTGCGTCCTATAAGCACGGAAAAATTTGGATGTGCCCGTTGTATAAACTTGTTAATAAAGGTGGAGACAGTAAGCCGATGAGGTAGCCTTTGCAAATGAAAACCTTTCCACTACTTTTTGAGGCTGCTTTCCACGGAATTCGACTTTTCAAAAAGTTTTTAAATGGCTCGGTTTCTTTTTATTTATCGGTGCGATTGCATCAACAGTGGGTTTGTGATTGTGATTTTTATCCTGGTTTATGATGATGCATTCACGAGATCTGGAAGCACAGCCCAGAGAGTAGCAGACGTGTGTGTTTATTTGCACCAGAGCACAAAATGTACCGAGGATTAATTTTGGGGATGTTGTAATGGACTGAAAAGATTTGAGGAAGCTGGAGGGGGGACAGCTGGACACTCAAAATCACTTTTCAGATTCGAGCACACGGAGGCTTTGGTATTGCGCAACCTCACCAGGAAGTTTAAAAAAAAAAAAAACCTCTAACCCAATTCACCAGGAGTGAAATAAATTACACCTCTCCGTTTTAGGATAAAATCAAGAGTTCCACCCTTTTTCTCAGTAGCTGGGGCCAGAAACACAACATTTGCTGCACTTAGCAATAGCACTTAAGAGTTATATACTGCTTCGCAATGTTTTACAGCCCTCTCTAAGCAGTTTACAGAGTCAGCCTCTTGCCCCCCAACAATCTGGGTCCTCCTTTTACCCACCTCGGAAGGATGGGAGGCTGAGGCAACCTTGAGCTGGTCAGGATCAAACTCCCGGCTATGGGCAGAGTTAGCTTGCACTGCAGCATTCTAACCCCTCTGCTTCCAGACAATCAGGGAGGGAGGGAGGGAGGGAGGGAGGGAAGGAGGGAAGGAAGGAAGAAAGGGAGGAAGGGAAGAAGGAAGGACAATAACAATAGCACTTATATACCCCTTTACAGTGCTTTTACAGCCCTCTCTAAGCAGTTTACAGAGTCAGCCTCTGGCCCCCAACAATCTGGGTCCTCCTTTTACCCACCTCGGAAGGACGGAAGGCTGAGTCAACCTTGAGCCTGGTGAGATTTGAACTGCCAAATTGCAGGCAGCCGGCAGTCAGCAGAAATAGCCTGCAGTACTGCAACTCTAACCACTGCGCCACTGGGGCTTATTAGATTTAGATCTAATACATCTAATAGGTTTATGACCTGGCCGATAAACAAGGCCACCGTGTCAGGACTGCGGTCGAAGGACGCCCTCGCTGCCGGTGGATCCCACTGTCCCCATGGACATTGGCCTTGCAATGCTAAGCGGGGCCCAGGCAACGTGGGTATGGTCACCCTCATACCCTGGCTGTCCAACCGTTCCTCCTCTGTCACCAGAGGGCCATGATGGCAAACCTATGGCACGCGAGGCGGTGCCCTGTCAGCTCCATTGCGCATGCACATGCTAGGCAGCTGACTTCTTTGAAGGCCCTTTTTTGCCCTCTGGAGGCTTCCCTGAAGGTTCTGGAGGGAGAAAAATGGCCCTACGAGCCAACTGGAAGTCTGTTGCTGAACTTCTGGTTTGGCCGTAGGGTCATTTTTTGCCCTGCGGAACCTTCAGGAGGCTTCCCTGAAGGCTCCAGATAGTGCTCCGGAGGCTTCAGGAAAGATCCTGAAGCCTCCAGGGGCGGGGGAGGGGAGGCTGTTTTTACCCTCCCTTCCTCCTAGAAAGCCTCTGGAACCTGGGGAGGGTGAAAAAAGCACACCAAAAGCGAGGGGGGAAAGGTTAGTCCTCACTACCATAGGGAAAACCTGTGGCTGCTGCTGGTTTCGCGGCTTGCCTTTTGTCCATAGGTTTTCCTGTTAACCAATCTCGTTGCATTTAAGTCTAGTCTAGTTTAATAAAAAGAAGGATTAGGGGAGACATGATAGCAGTGTTCCAATATCTTGGGGGTTGCCACAAAGAAGAGGGAGTCAAGCTATTATCCAAAGCACCTGAGGGCAGGACAAGAAGCAATGGGTGGAAACTAATCAAGGAGAGAAGCAACTTAGAACTGAGGAGAAATTTCCTGACAGTGAGAACAATGAATCAGTGGAACAGAAGTTGCCTCCAGAAGTTGTGAATGCCCCAACACTGCAAGTCTTCAAGAAGATGTTGGATAGCCATTTGTCTGAAATGGTATAAGGTTTCCTGACTAGGCAGGGAGTTGGACTAGATGACCTCCAAGGTCCCTTCCAACTCTGCTATTGTATTGTGTTGTGTTGTGTTGTGTTGTATTGTAAGTACAATGACAATAAAGATTATACTTATACAGTGTTGGAAGGAAGGGTCCTTGGTGGTTCCTTAAGTCATCTGTCGTCTACTGTTGGGTAGCTGTTGGTAGTTTCTGACTTACAAGGCAAGCCACTTGTATATAAACAGAGAGCAAGCCCCACTCCCTTCTACCTTGATGACGTTACTTAGTTGGGCCATGAAATGTCTGCAAGGAAACAGTCCAGCTCAGAGAGCACCAAGTTCCCCACAACTGATAAACTTCAATGCAAGGCACCTTCCTTTTCTGTCTACAACTGAGGCTACTGTATTTTTCAGAGTATAAGACGCACTGGAGTATTTTGAAGAGGCAAATTTTTTAAAAACGTTTTTACATTCTGCAAACCTCACGAAAAGCCCCCCCCCCCCAAAGGGCACGAATAGCCTTTAGGAGGCTTGTATAGTGCTCCTGAGGGGAGGCAAAAACGAACAAAAAACAGCCACGGATATTATAGAGTGCTCCTGGGGGCAAAACTGAGCAAAAACGGCCCATTTTTCACTCGTTTCTGCCCTCCCCAGCCCCCAGGAGCTCTCCGGAAGCCTCCTAAAGGCTCTGCATGGCCATTTTGGTGAAGGGGGCGGGGTTTCAGGAGGCCAGAAATGCTGTATTCAGTGTATAAGACGCCCCCAGATTTTCACCCTCTTTTTTGAGGGAAAAAGATGCGTCTTATACTCCAAAATATACGGTATTTGTCAGAAAAAAATACAGAGGAAAGCCATTCTAAGGGACGAAATCACAGGGGTGGAAATAGGATCAAGGGGGCTAAATACATTTTTGGATGAGAACTTACGGAAGCGCATGCCAGGATACCGAAAAATCCAACTTTCTGCACCAGGTTCTGGATGGCCAGTTTCGCCCGAGAGGCGAAGTCCTACAGAGAAGGAAAACAACAAGATAAGGACATAAAACGATGAGGAAATTAAACAAAACAACCTTGAATATTGCTGGCGTGAAGTAGCCAATTGCACAGGATTATGGTTTCCTCTTACCTCACCTTCCCACAGGTAGTCCTTGACTTACAACCATGATTGAACCTTAGTAGTGAACCTAAGACTGTCTTTCACACTTACGACCGTTGCAGTATCCCCATAGTCACGTGATCAAAATTCAGATGCTTGGCAACTGGCTTGTATTTATGACGGTTGGGGTTATGGGATCCCCCTTTTGCGACTTTCGGACCAACGAAGTCAGTGCGGAAGCAAGAATCACGTAACAACCGGGTGACTAACTTAACAACTGCAGTGATTCGCTTAACAACAGTGGCGAGAAAGGTCATAAAAGGGGGCAAAAACACACTGAACTGTCTTGCTTAGCGACAGACATTTTGGATCCAATTGTGGTTGTGAGTCGGGGACTGAACCGCTCCACGAAACTAATTTATTAAATAACAGATTTACAACTCACTGAAACGGGGGAAGAAAAGGGCTGAGGAATTCCTGGCAAGCCTTTATAACACACATTTAATACTTCAAAGAATATTATAACAGACCACTACGAGACAAAAATGTAGCTTACATAACATGAAATAAATCTGCAACCCATATATTATTAATCGAAGCAGTATGAACAGGAATTCCTACTTAATCCCAAACTGATTATTTTGAACAACATAATAGACCCCACAAATAACTTAGAAGAACATAAAAGCAAGATTATTTGAAACACGAAGACCAACAACACAATGGCATAAGAATATAAGAACAGGCTAATAGATCAAGCCCAAGAAACATTTTTTCAACATCTGTTGCATCCAGATGTCTCCTTGGTGGCCACCTCAACCTTCTGGACCAGCCCCCATCATTGGAGATCTAAGGGACCCCTACCTTTTTAGCCCCCCCATCAAGCTGTAAAGACCTACCTCTCCATCCCTAAACAATGTGGGTTAGGAGGGAGGATTTTCTGGGAGGTTGTTTGGTCTGGCATGTGGAGTGAGGCATATGTTTTAACTATGTTATAGAATAGAATAGAATAGAATAGAATAACAAAGCTGGAAGGGACCTTGGAGGTCTTCTAGTCTAACCCCCTGCTTAGGCAGGAAGCTGTTTAGTTAGAATGATTGATGAGGATTACGTTGGTCAAGTACTGTGCCTGCAGAAACAAAGATTTGTTCCAAAGGTGGTCAGTGATTTCCTTCGACAGCACATGGGTAAATACCCCTGGAAACATCTACCTACCTACCTATCTACACTCTCTCTCTTCCTACCTATCTACTGTATTTCTCTCCTCACTACACCACTTCAGTCAAATAGTTAACCAATCTCTTCTTAAATACCTCCAGTGTTGGAGGATTCACAATTTCTGAAGGCAAGTTGCTCCACTGATTAATTGTTCTCACTGTCAGGAAATTTCTCCTTAGTTCTAGGTTGCTTCTTTCCTTGATTAGTTTCCACCCATTGCTTCTTGTTCTACCCTCAGGTGCTTTGGAGAATAGCTTGACTCCCTCTTCTTTGTGGCAACCCCTGAGATATTGGAAGACTGCTATCATGTCTCCCCTAGTCCTTCTTTTCATTAAACTAGACATGGGTTGGACTAGAAGTCCTCCAAGGTCCCTTCCAACTCTGTTATTCTGTTAACGTGAACATTGTATATACTGTAAATCTAAAAGTAGGAAACATTCTTTGGATTAAGAAATAAGATTCTTCAGAAATAAGAATCTTCAGAAATAAGCAAGAATTTGTGGCAAAAGCTTCACATTAAAGTTTAACTCTATTTATAGAGTGACGTTTTTACCAATTTTTTGCAGGTACTAATTATGTATTTCCATGATTTTAGATTAGAGTTTTAAAAGTCAATGCTTAAATAAGTTTAAAACCATAAATCAAAAATAAGAATCAACAGAATAAGTGCAAATGTAACATATACAAATTGGACCAAGGAAAATTTTGAGGAAAGATAACTTTGCAATAATGAACCTCTGCAATTTAAATCTTATATATGTATAAAATTAATTGACATATACTACATTTAAATTAAAGACATTCTTATGGTTCATTCGTTCATCAGTCATCTCTTAAAAATGTACTGTTTTGAGAACACTCGGTCATTGCTTCTGGGAAATCCCCTCTTATATACATTTTAACTTTGTTTCAGTGTTTTAAAACATTTTAAATTGCTTTAAAATGCTTTTTAAAAAATTATTGTCTGTTGCTGGCTTATAATTTTTAAATTTTCTTGAGCAGTTGCTAAATGGAAGGAGAATTAAAAATACAATACGTTAATGAGGGGATAATTAAAAATTGTTTTTTTGTGGTAGCTTCTCTACAATAAATATATACAGACCTGAATCTAATTAAATTGATTATACAGTGATGAAATCTAAAGTTAGTTTTAAATTTTTACTGTGGTGATTTAAAGCAATTATTTAAAGCAATTATTTTTAAAACTCTGCTTATTCATTAAAATAATTTATCTTTCAGATGTTTTTAATGTAATATTTTTTCCTCTTGTTGGTTGACCAGCTTTATTGTTTGGGTGGGAAAAAGAGGAAAGTTCTTAATTTAGAATTCACAATTAGTTTTGCAGAATCGTTTCCAATAGTGGAAAAGAGGCTAATTTTATATGCGAATAAATAATGGAAGAACAACTGGTTTATTTTATGAAGAAAGAAAGAAAGAAAGAAAGAAAGAAAGAAAGAAAGAAAGAAAGAAAGAGGGAAGGAGGGATTTTTTAAATAATAGTTGCATATCTGGTTTAACATTTATTGCTAATGGATAGATAACATCACACAATATAAAAATATTGAATCTCTTAACAATTAGGAATAAGAAATATATTATTTATGCAGACTGAGCTTATAAATTGTGTAATATTCACTCTCAAAGGATTGGTATTTAATTTAAAGTTTTTACAAAAACTAATGAGCCTTCCAGAACAAAATTCATACAGTGTCCGAAATCATTTTTATTTGGGATTCATTGATAAATATTTGATTCTACAAATATTCGGTTCTTTAAGGCTGTCCTATCAATTCAAGGAAACTAATATATTTTGAGTGTAAACTGACGGTAGAAATAGAATTTCATATGATAACTTCTACTATTTAAAAAAAAAAAAAAAAAAGCTTTAGATCTTTATAGTTCTCAAAAGGAATAGTGTGCAACTGCTATATTTAAATATACTCATCTATAAGATGCAGATGTAAATAGATTTTAAAAGCAGATCTTCAAAATTCTGAACTGTTACCAGTTATGTTCCCAAATTCAAAAACCATACCCTTCAAAACAAAAACAAGGCTAAAAGGATTTTCACCTTGGATTCAATTTCTTTGATCCAAGGAAATTTTTATTTTTATTTTTATTTTTTCAAATTTATAACCCGCACCTTCTCCTAAAAAAGGACCCAGGGACAGGAAAATTTAAAAAACAATACATATATACAAAATACCATTATTAAAACCTATTAAACTTATAACCCTGTGCTAAAAACAATTTAAAATCCCCCTAATTAAAATTTACAGCTAATAACAGTCAGAAATGGGAGGTTATGCTAGGCAGGCTTGTTGAAATAGATGCGTTTTGAGATGCTGGTGGAAAAGGCGGAGGTCTGAGATGGTGCGTAATTCGGGGGGCAGGTCGTTCCAGAGGGTAGGGCCCGCCACAGAGAATTTTATTTATTTACTTCTCTCAAATAAGGAAAATTAATAATAAACCATAATACTGACAGTTTAGGACAAACCTATACTTATACACTCTGCTAGCATTCTGGCTAGTTTTGCATTTGAGATGTTTTAGCACAAAGCTCTCACATGTCGGAAAAAATAAGGAACTTTTATACCTGATCTGGAGTGGTTTAGACAAATATTTGTCAACTAAAGATATCTGGATTGTGTGTTATGCCTTTCAGCCCCCCGGCAAACTTTGAATCTTTATTTTCAATGCTACTGTATTTAATCAATTTAAGTTAAAATACTAATGGTTTCCAGACAGTGTAGCCCATTATCCAAACTTCCTCTTCAAAGGATGCCAGTTAAAAACAACAAGAAACTCCATAGAAAGATGCAGTCAATAGCAGATCTAACCTGCCTCCAAATAAAATGTTTTGCTCTAAATTAAATATGGACATTCAGAAATATAAGAAGGCAATTTGAGGCCTGCTAAGCAAAAACATTTTGATGCAGAAATTTACCTATGCTAGTTAACTGCACATCTATCATTTCCCAAATTAATTATGATTGAAACTGGATTAACAATTGCAGGACACCCCACCCCACCCCACCCACTAAAATTTATAATCAGAGTCTGGATTTAACATCAGATGTGATGTTTCTAAATTGGAACTTCTTGATGAGAAAAGAAAGAAAGAAAGAAAAAAAGAAAGAAAGAAAGAAAGAAAGGAAGAAAGGATAATAGAGAAAAGGAAAAAAGAAGACAGAGAAGAGGAAAGAAAAAGGAAGGCAGGAAGGGTGGGAGAAAGAAAGAAGAGAAAAAAAGGGAAAGAGAAAGAAAGAAGACAGAAGGAAAAAAGAAGATAGAGAGGAGGAGAGAAAAAGAAAGAAAAAAAAGAAGGAAAGAAAGAAAGAGAATAGGCTAATTTTTCACGCAAGCAAATAATTGATGGACAACTGATTTATGAAAGACAGAAAGAGAGAGAGAGAGAAAATAATAGAGAGGAGGAAAAAAGAAGAGGGGGAAAGAAAAAGAGAAGGCAGGAATGGTGGAAGAAAGAAGAGAAAAGAAAAAGAGAAAGAAAGAATGAAAGAAAGAAGACAGAATGAAAAAAGAAGATAGAGAGGAGGAGAGAGAAAGAAAGAAAGAAAGAAAGAAAGAAAGAAAGAAAGAAAGAAAGAAAGAAAGAAAGAAAGAAAAAAAGAGAGAAAATAGGCTAATTTTTCATGCAAGCAAATAATTGATGGACAACTGATTTATGAAAGAAAGAAAGAGAGAGAGGGGAAAAATAATAGAGAGGAGGAAAAAGACAGAGTAGGAGAAAGAAAGATGATAATGGAGAAAAAAAGAAGACAGAGGAGGAAAGAAAAAGGAAGGCAGGAAGGGTGGGAGAAAGAAAGAAGAGAAAAAAGGGAAAGGGAAAGAAAGAAGACAGAAGGAAAAAAGAAGCTATAGAGAGAAGGAAGCAAGGAAAGAAAGAAAGAAAGAAAGAAAGGAAGGAAGAAAGAAAGACAGACAAACAGACAGACAGAAAGAAAGAAAGAAAATAGGCTAATTTTTCATGCAAGCAAATAATTGATGGACAACTGATTTATGAAAGAAAGAAAAAAAAATAATAGAGAGGAGGAAAAAAAGACAGAGGAGGAAAGAAAAAGAAAGAAAGAAAGAAAGAAAGAAGACAATAGAGAGGAGAAAAAAAGAAGACAGAGAGGAGGAAAGAAAAAGTAAGGCAGGAAGGGTGGGAGAAAGAAAGAAGAGAAAAAAGGGAAAGGGAAAGAAAGAACATAAGAGAGAGGAGGAAGGAAGGAAGGAAGGAAGGAAGGAAGGAAAGAAAGAAGGAAGGAAGGAAAGAAAGAAAATAGGCTATTTTTTCATGCAAGCAAATAATTGATGGACAACTGATTTATGAAAGAAAGAAAGAATAAAAGACAAAATGAAAAAAAAAGGAAATTGGTGACTGATGAATGGAGTTGGGTTACCTGAAAAAGAGTCCTATTTTTAAAAGAAGAAGAAGAAAAGAGAAGTGAAGAAGAAAATATTTCATGCGATCAGATTCTTTCATAAGAAATTTCCCCATAATGTCCCTATTACAATGCTAGATTTGACCATTCATGTTTTCAGTTCCTATTTTGCCAAGACTGTTTCATAAGGCGTGTGGCTTATTGTGATATTTATAATTCAATTGTAAATGAAAGGCATTCTTGGTCCGATGATTAAAAAAAAAAAAAATACAAGCCAAGCGTACTGAATTTTAAAACACAAATAATTGATGTAATTTGCAAGCCAGTCTGAATCTCTTTCTTTTACCCCATTTAACCATTCTTGTGTGAAAAAATGGAAAATTGTAATAAGAGAGGTCAACTTGACTTTAAAGGAAAATGAAGATGTGAGGAAAGAAAAAAGAAAGCATTGCAAACTTAGATTTATCTCATTTTAAGGGGAAAAAAATACTAGGTACCATATATTATTCAATATTATGGATCTCAGAACAAATTAAGACTCGTGGAAATTTATTTAAGAAAAAGATAATGATAGCTACACTTAATAGATGCCTACACATCACAGAATGAATTAAAAAACACGGGCACATAGCTTTTCATTTTGGAAATCCTGATACACCAAAATAATCAAAAATTTTAAAAATGCAACTTTCAGAAATATACATTTTTCAATAAATACATTATTTATAATTTATTACTTGTCTTTTGTTGCTTTGTTTTTTAAACAATATTCTTAAAAGGAATTACCAGAACACCTTTTCGAGCTAATTTCTAGCAAAAGGATTTACTGCATTGTAAGAGCTGCTAACATCAAAAAAACATTCTCTTTTATATCACACCTTAATTGTCTGAAAGATGATTTTTTTTAAATGATACACAACAACAGAAACTGCTAGTGTGATTAAAAACCAGAATGCACAGAGATTATAACACTCACAAAGCAGATAGCATCTAGTAAATAAATAGTTATGAATAAACTATTTGAATATCTTGCTTCAAGATTTTTTAAAGTTTCAAGTTCACTTTTCTTACTACTTTTTTTTTAACTAACCGCCGTCTAGTTCTGATTTTATCTTTTTTGAAATGAGCAGTTAAAAAAACCAAAGCAAGATAACTCTTCTGCGCCTATTTTTTTTTTTTTTTAAAGGCAAGATTTCAGTTCTCAGAGGCCACAGGACAATTTTTAGAACTTTTAAAATCTCATTCAAAGAAACAAGAGATTAAATAATATATATACATATATGTACATGAATATTTCAAAATTACTTACGGGCAAAAAATAACTTTCCCCCAATTAAAGATTATAGATTGTCTTCTCCTGTCTTCCTGGTTATCGTGAATCATTTTCTTTATTGTAAGAATATTGTTATTATTTTTGCTCAAGACTATTCCTATTAAAAGCATGACTCTTGTGGGATTTAGGAAGGACTTCCTGCTTCTAACGCTTTACCAACCGGGAATTTTTAAATGATTAGTTATTACTTCACTGGATTAATCATCAGATTAAAAAAAAATAGTGCTGGGAATAGTGGTGAAAACTGAAAAGTTTATTGAAATGATAGGCAATTCGTAAAGCTCAATTCATAAAAAAGATACAGCTCACACGTTTTACAATCCATAAAAAGCGATAATTAGTGTAATGGTTTAATTAAAACTCACGTCTTCTGCCTGGCCGGCTTGGGTTAATTGACCCATCTACCTCAAGCTGAATATTCAAACTGTTTTATTAGGGATTTTTAGGGGTATTAGTTTTAGATAGTCTGGGATTTTAGCGCAGGGTCTACGTTTAATTCATTTTAAATTGTATTATAATGTTTGTTGTTTATATATGTATTTTTAATTCCCTGTGCACCGCCTCAAGTCCCTTCGGGGAGAGAGAGCGGTTTACAAATTAAATTATTATTAAATTATTATTATTATTATTAATAAAGAGAGAAAAATTCAAATGAAAACTGCTCCCTACTAAAAATTTTAAAGGAGGTAAACTCGTTATATTTTAAATTAGTTCTTACAAGGTAGTTTCTAATACAATTGATTTTCTATTTGAGGGGAAGGAATTTCAGAAAAGAGATTTGGATGCATTTTGCTGCTAGAAATTTCCTAAGGGAAGATTTTTTTCTAGATGGGTATGAAATTTCAAAGAAGCAAGAGGAATTTGGTGGTGTGAACATGACTTAGTCTTGTTCAATTGTCTTGTTATAGGTATTAAATCATAACTTATTACCATGGTTGGCTGATGATGGTCAGTCACCGAACTGGAAACAGCTTTTAAATTATATAAAAAAGAATAGATTTTCTTAATAAATTGAACAGTTCAGATCCGACTACAGTCTGTATGAATCTGCAAAAGACTGGGCAATGTATTTTAGGCGGGAATTTGGGTATGCAGGATCACAAGGTGGTTTATACATAAGGATCTTTTTATGTGAGATCCTGGATGCTCTCTGAGCTTGGGTGCTGGTTTCTGGTAAAGTGGTGACAGGGCAAATATATAAAGAGAGAGCAAACCCCGCTCCCTTCTAGCACTGACGATGTTACCTAGTTGGGCAATGAAATGTCTGCAAAAAAACAAGCAAGGTCAGAGAGCTCTAAGGACTCCACAGTTCAACTCTGTATTATTAATTTGCCTGGTATATAGTGCAAGGGTGTCAAACTCGACTTCACTGAGGTCCAGTTGTGTTTGACCTTGGGGGACCGTGGTAGGTGTGGCCAGCTTGACATCACTTGTTTCGGGGCGCCTGTGGCAGGAAACCAATGATGGCTAATCTTTTTTGGCTCGCGTGCCAAAAGTGGGGGGAGCACAGGGGGGTCATGCATGGGCGTGCCACATAATGCTATTTGCGCGAACCCCTGCTTTTGGCACGCTATTTTTGCCCTCCCCAGGCTCCAGAGGCTTTCTAGGAGCTTGGGGATAGTGAAAACAGCCTCCCGCCACACCTCCAGAGATTCCCTGAAGCCTCCAGAGGATGAAAAATGGCCTCAAAAGAAGGCCTAAAACATCTGGCCAACACACATATGCCCACTGGAGCTGACAGGGCAACGCCTTGCGTGCCCTAAGAAATGGTTCCGCGTGCCGCTTGTGGCACCTGTGCCATAGGTTCGCCATCACTGCCATATACCGTTTCAGACAAATGGCTATCCAACATCTTCTTAAAGACTTCCAGTGTTGGGGCATTCACAACTTCTGGAAGCAAGTAGTTTCACTGATTAATTGTTCTAACTGTCAGGAAATTTCTCCTCAGTTCTAAGTTGCTTCTCTCCTTGATTAGTTTCCACCCATTGCTTCTTGTCCTGCCCTCAGGTGCCTTGGAGAATAGTTTTGACTCCCTCTTCTTTGGGGCAGCCCCTGAGATATTGGAAGGCTGCTATCATGTCTCCCCTAGTCCTTCTTTTCATTAAACGAGACATACCCAGTTCCTGCAACCGTTCCTCATACGTTTTAGTCTCTAGTCCCCTAATCCTTTTTGTTGCTCTTCTCTGCACTCTTTTCTAGAGGCTCCATGTCTTTTCTACATCTTGGCGACATATTGGCCAAGTGTGATTGAACACACAAGGAATTTATATATACTGTAATGCTCTCTACATGGGGCTCCCCTTGAGGTGCACTCGGAGGCTCCAGCTAGTACAGAATGCGGCCGCGCGGGGGATTTTGGGAGTCTCTCGATACTCCCATGTAACACCGCTCCTGCGCGAGCTGCACTGGCTGCCTGTGGCTTTTCGGGTGCGCTTCAAGGTGCTAGTAACCATCTCCAAAGCGCTCCATGGCTTGGGACCTGGCTATTTGCAGGACCGCCTACTACCACATACCTCCCTCCGACCTGTTCGCTCCCACAGAGAGGGCCTCCTCAGGGTGCCGTCTGCTGGACAATGCTGGCTGGCGACCCCCAGGGGGAGAGCCCTCTCTGTGGCAGGCCCTGCCCTCTGGAACGACCTTCCCCCCGACCTTCGTACCATCACAGACCTACTCCTCGTCCGCCGGACTTTAAAAACATATCTATTTCATGCGGCTGGCCTAGCATAGTTTTTAACAATATAGTCCCAATTTTATAACAATTTTATAATTTTTATTTGCTTTTAACCATAAGTTTTTAGCACAGATTTAGTATTTAATCGATTTTTAATTTTTATATTGTCATTGTGTTTTACTACTTTTTATTCCTCTGTGCACCGCCCTGAGTCCTTCGGGAGATAGGGCGGTATATAAGTGTAATATTAATATTAATAATATTAATAATATTAATAATAGTAATAATAATAATAATAATAATAATAATAATTTGTCTTTGGTGCATTTGGTGCATATATGGCGCACCATATATTTGGTGTTGTGCGCGCATTGCATTATGGGTATGGGCACCCATGGGCGCGCTGTCACGCACCCATCTGCGCTTTTGGCACACAATGGCAAAAAGGTTAGCCCTCACTGTCCTAAAGCTTAGTGAGAAACATTTGAATTTTCCGTTTTTGTTGCTCTTTTTTTTTGTAACAACACCTCCCTGTGAAACAGCTCTGCTAAGCAGTGCTTGTGCTGTAAGGTTTTCTGCTAATTTTTCCACCTTGTTTTGCCACAACCCATTTTTCTCCTTCCATTCATGCTTCTCGGGACCCCATTTTTTTAAAAATACATTTGGCTAGAAATAAAATGTTTTTTTAAAGTAACACTGGAACTATTTTTTCAAAAATTTGACAACCAAATACCTTATTTTTCGAAGTATAAAACACACCTTTTTCCTCAGAAAAGAGGCTGAAAATCTGGGTACTCTTATACAACGGATACAGCATTTTTTGCTTCCCAAAACCTCACCCCTTCACCAAAATGGTCGTGCAGAGTGTTTAGGAGTCTTCCAGAGAGCTCCTGGCCGGCTGGGGAGGGCAGAAATGAGCAATAAAGGGGCCCTTTTTTGCTCAATTTTGCCCCCCCCCAGGAGCACTCTATACGACTCCTAAAGGCTATGCATGCCCTTTTTGTGACAAAAAATGGACCTTTTTTGCTCGTTTTTGCCCCCCACCCCCCACCCTCCAGGAGCACTCTACAAGCCTCCTAAAGCAGGGGTCCCCAACTTTGGCAACTTTAAGTCTGAAGGACTTCAGCTCCTTCAGGACTTTGCTGGCTGGAGAATTCTGGGAGCTGAAGTCCTTCAGACTTAAAGTTGCAAAGGTTGGACACTCCTGTCCTAAAGGGTATTCATGCCCTTTTTTTGGGGGGGGGGGAATCAAGCCCGTTTTTGTGAAAAATGGGCCGTTTTTGGGAGGTTTGTAGAGTGCAAAAACTTTTTTTTAAAATT
The DNA here is from genome assembly GCA_039707465.1 of Rhabdophis nuchalis. Classification (NCBI taxonomy): domain Eukaryota; kingdom Metazoa; phylum Chordata; class Lepidosauria; order Squamata; family Natricidae; genus Rhabdophis; species Rhabdophis nuchalis. The sequence goes on along the minus strand of CM077643.1, from coordinate 401,025,584 downwards.
TGCCTCTTTAAAACCCTGGTGCGTCTTATACTCCGAAAAATATGGTACCAACATTATCAATCTTCCCAAATCTCTAATATGGTGGCTTTTTACCTTGTGTTGTAAAGAATCCATGTATTTCCTCAAACCCCATTTGCTGCAAAAAAGAAGCAATTGCAAAGAAAAATCAAATATGGACTGATACAAATAGTCCTCAACTTACAACCGTTCATTTAGTGACTGTTTGAAGTTACAAGTGCACTGAAAAAGGTGATTTATTACTTAACAACCGTTGCAGCATCCCCATGATGAAATGATCAAAATTCAAATAATTTGGCAACGGAATCATATTTATGATGATTGCAGTGTCCTGGGGTCATATGATCCCCTTTTGTGTCCTTCCGACAAGCAAAGTCAATCAGGAAAGCCAGATTCACTTAACAACCATGTTTCTAATTTAACAACTGCGGAGATTCACTTAACAAGTGTGGCAAGAAAGGTCGTAATATGGGGGCAAAGGTCACTTCACAAGTCTTGCTTAGCAACATAAATTCTGGGCTCAGTTGGGGTCATACGTAGAAGATTATGTGTATTAAATACATATATTTAAAACTAGTTGTTAACCTGGCGTTGCCCTGGTATTTGTTTATCCCAAACTTGTATTAGACATTCACAAATGTCCGGACCAAATGTAATTTCTAATCTTGGATTTTGCCCCTTACTAGAGGGGGCTCATGTGGAGTACTGTGAAGCCATTACCATGGCAACTCCACTGCGCTGTACAGTAGAAGCCATTTTACAGCAGAATCCATTTGAAGGCACAACAGGTTGTATCTTAACAGAACACCCACCTCGAGGGGTGTTAGGGGTGTCCTACCCCCACAGTATTTGTTTCCAGAGAGTAAGTCATCTGTGTACCAAGTATGGTTGAAATTGCTTGAGGCGTTCCAGAGTTATGCTGGTGTGTACACACACACACACACACACACACACTTTGTTCCACAACACCCTGTTAGGCCCCAATTAAGGGAGGAGACATACTGTTTCCTTTTCTGTTTATTGATCAGCTCAAAAACGTTATATATATGTGTGTGTGTGTGTGTGTGTGTGTGTGTTAGTTTTATGAGCTGGATTAATAAATAAATCAGAGACAAATCATATATATAAATTTATATTTGTTTTCGTGTAAATATAAATGAAGATTGAAGAGAGCTCTTCAAGGGAATTTCAATAATTGTGGGAAAATGAGAATGGCTGGAAATACTTGCTTTTGGGGTTAAACCCTGGACTCCTCTTTAATTTGACTTTCCCCAGCAGTGAGGTCTCTAGTCCAATCTTTATGAATTACATCTTGATTGTTCCACCTCCAGATTTGTACCCTGGTTGTTCTGTCAGGCTGGGCATGGCCCCAGCTTGTCTGTAAGACAACATTGCTCCATTGTGACTAATATCCCCTGGTAATCTGCAGCTGCACGATTTGTGGCGTGCCAAACGAGAGCGTTTTGTGGCTCACACAGATACAAATCTCCTATGCTTTATTATTATTATTAGATTTAAAAAAAAAATACCACCCTTATTATAAATAACCCAAGGTGGCGAACATATCTAACGCTGTTCCTACCGCTTATTTTCCCCACAACCACCACCCTATGAGGTGGGATGGGCTGAGGCAGACTGGCCCAAAGACAACCAGTCAGCTTTTATGGCTAAGTCGGGACTAGAACTCACTGTCTTCTAGGAAATGGCCCACAGTCACCCAACTGGCTTTTGTGCCTAAACGGGACTAGAACTCACTGTCTCCTGGTGATTGGCCCAAAGTCTTCCATTTGGCTTTCGTGCCTAAGGCGGGACTAGAACTCACCGCCTTCTAGTAATTGGCCCAAAGTCCCCAAACTGGCTTTCATACCTAAAGTGGAACTAGAACTCACTGTTTCCTGGGGATTGGCCCAAAGTCACCCAGCAGACTTTCATACCTAAAGTGGGACTAGAACTCACTGTCTCCTGGCGATTGGCCCAAAGTCCCCAAACTGGCTTTCATACCTAAAGTGGAACTAGAACTCACTCTCTCCTGGCGATTGGCCCAAAGTCCCCAAACTGGCTTTCATACCTAAAGTGGAACTAGAACTCTCTGCCTCCTGGCGATTGGCCCAAAGTCACCACATTGGCTTTCATACCTAAAGTGGAACTAGAACTCACTGTCTCCTGGCGATTGGCCCAAAGTCCCCAAACTGTCTTTCATACCTGAAGTAGAACTAGAACTCACTGTCTCCTGGCGATTGGCCCAAAGTCACCACACTGACTTTCATACCTAAAGTGGGACTAGAAGTCAGTTACTATTTTCTGGTTTCAAACGGGCTCTTTAAACTTACCCCGTTGAAAAATGAGGGGTCAATACATTTTACAAATACAGGTAGTCCTCGATTTATGAACACAGTTGAGCTTAATTTTTTTGTTGCTAAGGGCGATATTTGTTAACTGAGTTTTGCCCTATTATTGTTCATCTTCCTTGCCACAGTTGTGGAATGAATCGCTGCAGTTGTTCAGTTAGCAGCATGGTTGTTAAGTGAATCTGACTTCCCCACTGATTTTGTCAGACGATCGCAAAAGGGGATCACGTGACCCCGGGACATTGCAACCGTCGTAAATATATCCCAGTTGCCAGGGGTTTGAATTTTCATCACATGATCATGGGGATGTTGCAAAGGTTCTAAGTGTGAAAAATGGTCACAAGTCACTTTTCTCAGTGCCACTAAATAAACTGTTGTAAGCCGAGGACTACAAATAATAAAATAACATAATAAAAAATAATTTAATTTAATTTATTTATTTAGATTTATAGAACCGCCCTTCTCCATTGAAATGGACCCAGGGCGGTGCACAGGAAATTAAAATCAATAAATAACAATAAATACAGAAAAGTTAAGAATAAATTAAACTAAAAGCCTGTGCTAAAAATCCCAATTAAAATTCTAAAATACATTTACTCGTTGGCTAAGCTAGGCCGGCTTGATGGAACAGATAAGTCTTAAGTGAGCGGCGAAAGAGGGGAAGGTCTGTGATGATCCGAAGTTCGGGGGGTAGGTCGTTCCAGAAGGATGGCCCAGCCACTGAGAAGGCCCTCCCCCTGGGCACCGCTAGCCGGCATTGACCGGCGGATGGTACTCTGAGGAGGCCCTCCCTATGGGAGCGGATCGGACGGAGGGAGGTATGCGGCAGGAGACGGTCCCGCAAATAACTAGGCCCCGTGCCATGGAGCGATTTAAAGATGGTAACAAGCAACTTGAAGCGCACCCGGAAGGCCACCGGCAGCCAGTGCAGTTCGCGCAGGAGAGGTGTTACGTGGGAGCTTCGAGATGCTCCCAGAATCCCCCGCGCGGCCGCATTCTGCACTAACTGGAGCCTCCGGATGCACCTCAAGGGGAGCCCCATATAGAGAGTGTTACAGTAGTCTAGGCGGGACTACTAGGCGGGACTTTAATAATAAAGAATAGAATAGAAAAGAACAGAATATAGAATATAATATAGTAGAATAGGATAGAGACTAGAATATAGTAGAGTAGAGTAGAATAGAAAATATTATAGTGGAGTGGAATAGAATATAGAATATAATATAGTAGACTATAATATAATAGAGAATATAGTAAAATAGAACAGAGAATATAATAGAATATAGAATATAATATAGTAGAATAGAATAAGAGAATATAATACAGTAGAATAGAATAGAATATAGAATATAGTAGAGAATATAGAATATAGTAGAATATAATATAGAATATAATATAGTAGAATAGAATAGAGAATATAGTAAAATAGAATAGAACAGAGAATATAATATAGAATAGAATATAGTCGAATAGAATAGAATAGAGAATATAGTAAAATAGAATAGAACAGAGAATATAATATAGTAGAATAGAATATAGTCAAATAGAATAGAATAGAATAGAGAATAGAACAGAACAAACAGAAAATAGAATGAAATGGAAATAGAATAGAACATTGCAGGAATGCCTTTTTAGAAATTAAAAAACCCCAAAAGTAAATCCCATTGATTTCAACAGGGTTTACTCTCAAGCCGTCCTGGGTCCTAACAAGGAGAAGGGCGGGGTATAAATTTAATAATAAATAAAGTCAATGTGTGAATGTGAAAATTCTTGGCAACTTTTATGCATTCATTATTTTGGGCCAGAAAAACTTAGGAAAAGCCCCTTGGAGCATCTGATCCACTCAGCTTCCGATCTGGATGAAAAAACAACAAGCCATAAATCTGAAACAGCACCAAGGCTGAATATCCGAAGCCTTAACCGTAGAGAGGAGGGGAGGGGGAGGAACTCCTCAAAGAAATTAACTTTATACCTATTTTTAAAAGGAGTGTCTGTGTCACTCAGCAAGCAGTTTCACTTCCTGCTTTTCAGATCTGCGCAACAAAGGTAACACAATACCTCTAGTTTCATATAACTCGCCTTTTCTTTCACCCTGGGCGAACAGGTGTGTGAGTGTATTAAAGGGAACATTATGTACTCCGGCTGATAGCCGGAGCGGTCGAAGGAAGGGGAGGGGAAGAACGCGGGGCTTACACATCCATTACTCAGCACTTCTACCACCAACTGTCTCGCCTGTTAAGTCATCATCCTTCGCAGGTTGGCTGGGAAAAAGAGCCCGTGAAAAAGAGACAGATGCTCGGCCGACAAGCTGACTCACACCCGCGTGCACGCATGCACACAGCACACAGACTGGGATAGCTTACCAGCAGGATTTCAAAGAAAAAAAGAGTGAAGAACTTGGCCGGGGAAACTTAAAAAAGACCGAGCCAGGCAGAAGATGTGATATTGGTTTTATTACTGGAAGGATACAGGCCGACAGATAAAAGATTAACTTAAAACCAGATGAGATTAGGGAAATTCAGTGATAATAGACATAGTTAAACAAGTAATTGAAAGTGATAATAAATGTATATATCAGCATACTTATAAGTGGTAATTGGGATTGAATACTGAATAAGATTTATTAAAGGAGATGAGTAAATATTACTAATGTTTGGTTAAAACAGGCCGGCCTGGCCTAATCTATCCTATCCTAGGCTGTAGTATAAATTTAAATTGTTTTAATAGGGATTGTAGGGAAATAGTGTTAAGGGTTTTAAAGGTTTTCAGATTTAAAAATTTTAGCGCAGGATAAATTATTTAATTTGATTTTAAATATTGTATTGTTGTATTTATAAATATGCTTTTAAAGTCCTGTGCACCGCCCAGAGTCCCTCCGGGGAGAGGGTGCGGTCTATAAATTTAACAAATAAATAAATAGGGAATAATGATTTTGGAGGGTAGTAGAATTAACAAATATGATGCCAACGTGTGGCTATGTTCTAAGGTTTTATTGGTATGTTTTAAAATGAAGGGCGTATAATACAATTATAATTAATTAAGGAAGGCATAGAAATGATAAAGTCTATAAATATATTTGATGTGACACATTTCAAATAATATGAAACCTGGATGAATATCAAAGAGACGTACGAAAATCTTTTGTAATCAGCAGATGCACTTTCTATAACATGTGAGATTAAGGATTTTTATGTTGTGTTTAAAAATAAACAAATAAAAAACTTTCAAAGAAAAAAAACAACAGACCGAGCCAGTGGGAAAAAAACAACACAAAACCAAGCCGCTTTTAAAATCGTAGAAATAAATGAACACAGAGGCAGGCTTCAAGGTTACACAATGGCGGACATGCTGTTGTCGTCCTCCTCTCCCCAAACTCACTTAGGAAATTTGCACTTCTTGAGTTGGTGGACTGCGTGTGCGGGCCCTAATTTGAATTTTTCGACACGTTGGGAACGAAAAAAGGGGAGGAAATGGCTCTGTGTAATCACACAAAACGAGAATATCAACTTTGAAACACCGCACGACTGTGTGACAGGCTTCTGTTCTAACTTCCACAACAGCATGGTGGAAAATTTTATTTATTGCTTTGTTTGATTTATGTAGCTGCCCATCTCAACTGCAGGACTCAGGGTGGTTTACAACAATGTAATATTTAAAAAAAAAACCTACAAAAAAATTACAGGAAGTCCTCAACTTACAATCATTTGTTTACAATACAATAGCAGAGTTGGAAGGGACATTGGAGGTCATCTAGTCCAACTCCCTGCCTAGGCAGGAAACCCTATACCATTTCAGACAGATGGCTATCCAACATCTTCTCAAAGACTTCCAGTGTTCTCAACGTATGACGCCAGCTGCGTCCAAAATCGCTAAGCTTTGACTCGATATGCACCTTTCTTTCTAAGTGGTAAAAAAACCGATTCAGCACAGGTAGGCATAATGAGAATATATCTGCTGCAAAATTCAACATTGGTGACCGGAAGGGCATCCGGCTAGTAAACACTCAGCTCCATTCAGTTGTCCTGACTGTACCTCGTGAGGGATTACAGGGTCATTAACCGACAACTAGTCCTATGACTTAAGGCCACAAGTAAGCCCAATATTTCTGTTGCTAAACAAGAAAGTTGTTAAGCGGATTTCGCTCCATTTTATGACTTTTCTTGCCATGGTTTTGTTAAGTAATACATTAACACAATACAATAGTAGAGCGGGAAGGGACCTTGGAGGTCATCTAGTCCAACTCCCTGCCTAGGCAGGAAGCCCTATACCGTTTCAGACAAATGGCTATCCAACATCTTCTCAAAGACTTCCAGTGTTGGGGCATTCACAACTTCTGGAGGCAACTTCTGTTCTACTGATTAATTGTTCTAACTGTCAGCAAATTTCTCCTCAGTTCTAAGTTGCTTCTCTCCTTGATTAGTTTCCACCCATTGCTTCTTGTTCTGCCCTCAGGTGCTTTGGAGAATAGTTTGACTCCCTCTTCTTTGTGGCAGCCCCTGAGATATCGGAAGGCTGCTATCATGTCTCCCCGGTCCTTCTTTTTATTAAACTAGCCATGCCCAGTTCCTGCAACCGTTCCTCATATGTTTTAGCCTCCAGTCCCCTCATCCTCTTTGTTGCTCTTCTCTGCACTCTTTCCAGAGTCTCCACATCTTTTTCAAATCGTGGCGACCAAAACTGGATGCCGTATTCCAAGTGTGGCCTTACCAAGGCCTTATAAAGTGGTATTAACACTTCAGGTGATCTTGATTCTATCCCTCTGTTGATGCAGCCTAGAACTGTGTTGGCTTTTTTGGCAGCTGCTGCACATGAAAGTCTAATGAAAGTTTGAAGTTACAATGGCACTATAGTGACTCTACAGGTTTTTTTTAACACTTATGATCGCTACACCATCCATCCTCGTGGTCACGTGACCAACAACATTTGGATGCTTGGCGACTGTATGACGGTTGCAGTGTCACACGGGGTTGCGCGATCCCTTTTACGACAAGAAAAGTCAACGAGGAAGCCAAGTTGACTTAACAATTGTGTTGCTAATTTAACAATGGAAATAAATTCACTTAACTTCAATGGCAATAAAGTGCCTACGATGGGGCAAAATTCACTTAGTGACCGTCCTCATTAGCAATGGAAACTTTGGCCTCAATTGTGGTTGTAAATTGAGGCATATCCGTACAACCACAGACACATTAAAGACTACGCTGCTATTGTATTGTACTACAAAACCAATACAAACTTGTTTACAAAGTCCCTAATTAAGGTTTTTTTTTTAAAAAAAATGTGTTCAACAAGATTACTGGAAATTTTGTTCCGTTCGGCTCCACCTACAATGCAGATAGTCCTTGACTTACAACCACAAATGAGCCCAAAATTTATGTTGCTAAATGAGAAATTTTTGTCCCATTTTATGACATTTCTTCCTCCCTTCCGTGGAAAGGCTCCGCAACTTAGGCGTCCTCCTAGACTCACGGCTGTCCCTGGATGACCATGTGACGGCCGTGACCAGGGGGGCCTTTTACCAGGTTTATCTGGTACACCAGTTGCGCCCCTTCCTCGACCGGGACACCCTTCGCATTGTCACTCAAGCGCTCGTTACGTCCTGCCTAGACTATTGTAATGCTCTCTACATGGGGCTCCCCTTGAGTTGCACCCAGAGGCTCCAGTTAGTGCAGAATGCGGCCGCGCGGGGGATTTTGGGAGCCTCACGGTGCTCCCACGTAACACCCCTCCTGCGCGAGCTGCACTGGCTGCCGGTGGCCTTCCGGGTGCGCTTCAAGGTGTTGGTAACCATCTTTAAATCGCTCCATGGCATGGGGCCTAGTTACTTGCGGGACCGTCTCCTACCACACACCTCCCTTCGACCGATCCGCTCCCACAGGGAGGGCCTCCTCAGGGTGCCGTCTGCCAGTCAATGCCGACTGGCGGCGCCCAGGGGAAGGGCCTTCTCTGTGGCAAGTCCAGCCCTCTGGAATGACCTTCCCCCCGAACTTCGTACCATCACGGACCTTCGCCTCTTCCGCCGATCACTCAAGACGCACTTTTTTCACCTAGCCGGCCTAGCTTAGAGCCTAGACTTTGATATATAATTTTAATTGATTAGGTAGTGGATATTAAAAAATTTTGCTTGAATATTTTAGCACAGGTCACTTAATTTAATTGCATTTTAACGCTATGAGTGTATTTATTGTTGTTTGCTTGTGTCATTTTTAACTTCCTGTGCACCGCCCTGAGTCCGATTGGGGAGATAGGAGCAGTATAGAAATTGAATAAACATAAACATAAACATTCGTTAAGTGAATCTCTGCAGTTGTTAAGTGAGTGATGTGGTTAAGTGAATCTGGCTTCCCCGACTTTGCTTGCCAAAAGGCCACAAAAGATGACCACGTGACTCCCGGACACTGCAACCGTCATAAATACAAACCATGTGCCAAGTGTTTGAATTTTGATCACGTGACCAAGGGGAATGGTGATATGGTCATAAGTGTGAAAAATGGTCCTAAGTCACTGTTTTCATTGCCGTGCGAACGGTGCACTAAATGAACTGCTGCAAGTTGAGGACCACCTGGCGTTGTCTGGGTATTTATTTATAGGGGGGGAAATATCCAGTTCACACGTAATTTCTAATGTTGGATTTTCCCGCTTACCAGAGGGGGCCTCCTTGTGCAGTATTGTGAAGCTGTTACCATGGCAACTCCACTGCGCTGCACAGAAGAAGCCATTTTACGGCAGTACAGTAGAATTCATTTTAAGGCACAACAGACTGTATCTTAACAGAGCACCCCCCTTGAGGGGTGTAATGGCTCGGGGCCTAGTTATATGCGAGACCGTCTCCTGCCCCATACATCCCTTCGGCCGATCCGCTCCCACAGAGTTGGCCTTCTCAGGGTGCCGTCAGCCAGGCAATGCTGTCTGGCGACACCCAGGGAAAGAGCCTTCTCTGTGGCGGGCCCTGCCCTTTGGAACGACCTACCCCCTGAATTGCGTACCATCACGCCTCTTCCGCCAGTGTCTAAAGACACATCTTTTTCAGCAAGCCCGCCTAGCCTAACCCTCCCGTCGAGACTATTTAGATAGTTTTAAATTGGGGATTTTAATTTGATTTTAGCATAGGATTATAATTTAATTTAATATATTTTAAATTTTTATTGTATTGTTTTGTATGCTTTTAAATTCCTGTGCGCCGCCCTGGGTCCTTTGTGGAGAAGGGCGGGATATAAATGTGATTAAAATAAAATAAAAAAATAAAATAAAATAAAATTTCTAATGTTGGATTTTCCCGCTTACCAGAGGGAGCCTCCTTAATAATAATAATAATAATCTTTATTGTCATTGTACTAAAATTACAATGAAATTGGTTATTGTGGCATACTGTGAAGCCGTTATCCCGGGAACTCCACTGCGCTGTATAGTAGAAGCCATTTTACGGCAGTACGGTAGAAGCCATTTGAAGGCACAACAGGCTGTATCTTAACAGAACACACACCCCGAGATGTGCTAGCGGTGTCTTATCCCCACAGTATTTGTTTCCAGAGAGTAAGTCATCTGTGTACCAAGTCTGGTTGAAATTGCTCGAGGCGTTCCAGAGTTATGCTGGAACATACATACGCATACACACACAGTCATTTTTATATACATTGGTTGATAACCGCTGTTCAACAAGATCACAGGAAATTTTGTTCCCCCCTGCCCCAGCTACAAGAAAAACTCCCGAGACTTTTGGAGGGCTCCCATTTCGCATTCTCTTCCCTCTTGCCTGCTCTTCCTTTTTTCCTTCCATGCTCTCCCCTTTGCAGGCTTCTACTTGTAAATACACAAGGCTTTTTAGTTAGTTATTGATCTGATGTAAGCTCCCCAGGGGAATGCTTTTTTGACTGATAAGGACAAGATAAAGTACTTCAAATAAAGTACTTTGCCTGATAAAACTTGAAAGGGGCGCCAGGGATGGCCTATATAAGCTGCAGGTTTGGGCAATGAGATTTTAGCAGCTGTCCAAGTAGGCCAGAGACTTAGGCTGGCTTAACTTCAGATCAAATATCTTTATTACGGACTTTGGACCGGCTTAACTTCAATTATGATCTGGTTTGGTCACAATCCATGATTTCACTGAAGCTGAATTGAACTGACGTATAGGTAGCACTCAACGTACTGCCCTTCATTTAGTGACTCTCCAAAGTGACAATGGCGCTGGAAACAAAGGGACCGACAACCGTTTTTCACCCTTAACAACCATTCGTCCCAAAAGTTTGGCAACTGGTATTTATGACCGTTGCAGTGTCCCGATCCCCTCTCGCGGCCTTCTCACAAGCAAAATCAACCGGAGGGAGCCAGATTCACTTAACAACCAAGTTACTAACTTAACAACTACAGTGGCTGACGTAACGACTGCGGCGAAGAAAGGTTGTAAAATGGGACATGACTCCCTTAGGAACAGTCTTGCTTAGCCATGGAAATGCTAGGCTCAATTGTGGACGTAGGTCGAGGGCTCCCTGTATTAAAAGTTCACGCTTCCTTGTAGAGGTGTTTCTACACCGTCCCCCCAAGGAATTCCATCCTCATTTGCTGGAAGCTGCCTGGATCCCCCGATTCCAGCCAGTTGGCATTTCAAAGATGGGTTTTTGGAGAACCTGCCCTGTTGATGCTTGACAAGGGACATCTTAGTCAAGAGACTCTCTTGAATAACAGAGTTGGAAGGAACCTTGGAGGTCTTCTAGTCCAACCCAGGAAACCATCTACTCTTTCAGAGAAATAGTTGTCCAATCTCTTTTTAAAAACCTCCATTGATGGAGCACCATCAACTTCTGGAGGCAGGTTGTTCCACTGATTAATTGTTCTATTTCTCCTCAGTTCTAGGTTGCTTCTCTCCTTGCCTTAAGTTTTCACCCATTGCTTCTTGTTCTACCCTCAGGTGCCTTGGAGAAAGCTTGACTCCCTCTTCTTTGGGGCAGCCCCTGAGATTGCTATCGTGTCATCCCTGATCCTTTTTTTACATCAAACTAGACATACCCAGTTCCAGCAACCGTTTCTCGTATGTTTTAGCCTCCAGGCCCTTATTCATCTTGATTAGGGACCTTGGAGGTCTTCTAGTCCACCAACCTCCTGCTCAGGCAGGAAGCCCTATACCATTTCTTCTTAAAAACCTCCAGTGATGCGGCACCCACAACTTCTGGAGGCAAGTTGTTCCACTGATGAATTGTTCTCAATGCCAGAACTGTTAGCTCTAGGTTGCTTCTCTCCTTGATTAGTTTCCACCCATTGCTTCCTGTCCTGCCTTCAGGTGCTTTGGAGAATAGCTTGGCTCCCTCTTCTTTGGGGCAACCTCTGAGATATTGGAAGGCTGCTATCATGTCTCCCCTGGTCCTTCTTTTCATTAAATTAGAAGGCAACACAAGGCAAAGTCAGGCGAGCTCATCTCCTCTCTTGGCCCAACAGCTGAAAGGGTTAAGACAGATCCACCCAAGCTTGTTTTAGCAAAAAAATAAAAGGAATGCCCTCAGGAGTCTGGAATGCAGACGGTTCATTGGGTGGCCACCCATTGAGAGAGAACAATAAAGAAAAGAAGGAAAATGAAGGAACGGGATAAAGGGAGGGATGACCGGCCGGGGGAGGGGGGGGAGGAAGGGGAGAATTAAAATCCTGACTCCAAATCAGGACCTTATCCTGGGAAGGGAAGGAGAGCAGCCCAGAAGGACACTTCCTGTTTCTCCAAAATAGTGCTGTTCTGACCGAGGCTTCCCGAGAGCCTGAAGCAAACTTCTTGTCCCGACAAAAACCCCTTTTATGAATTGATTGCGAATTCTGCTCATTCACATTCCAGCAAAGTCTTTCAAGGGAGGATTTACGGTTACAGACCTTATCTGGCTTGGAGAGCTGCCAGGCCGAGATCTGCAAAACTTGGCAAGGAGAGTCACGAACCAATGAAGCGAACTTAGTGTCTCCTGCAAACTCCACTCCCCTTTCGCTCCTCTTTTATTCCCTCTGGGAGGGGCCATTCATCGTCCACCTGTGGCTTTACTCATAAGAACATAAGAATAGCCTTGCTGGAACAGGCCACAGCCCATCTGGTCCAGCATTCTGTCTCCCACAGTGGCTCCCCATTTGCTTCAGGGTCTTCCCAAGTAGATGTCTTCACCTGCTTATGATTCCCTGCAAATGGCCTTGAGAGATATCCTGTCTATCTCTCCATCCCGGAGGGTGTCCTTAGGCATCCCTCATGATAGCCATGGATACCCTTGTTCTCCATGAACTCCTCTCATCCTTCCTTCCTTCCTTCCTTCCTTCCTTCCTTCCTTCCTTCCTTCCTTCCTTCCTTCCTTCCTTCCTTCCTTCCTTCCTTCCTTCCCTCCCTCCCTCCCTCCCTCCCTTCTTTCTTTCTTTCTTTCAGAACATAAGAACATAAGAACAGCCTTGCTGGAAGAGGCCACAGCCCATCCAGTCCAGCATTCTGTCTCCCACAGTGGCTCCCCATTTGCTTCAGGGTCTTCCCAAGCAGATGTCTTCACCTGCTTGTGATTCCCTGCAAATGGCATTGAGAGATATCCTGCCTATCTCTCCAACCCGGAGGGTGTCCTTAGGCATCCATCATGATAGCCATTGATACCCTTGTTCTCCATGAACTCCTCTCATCCTTTCTTAAAGGTGTCGAGGCTGACAGCTGTCACCACTTCTTCTGGCAGGGAGTTCCATAGACCAGGGATCCTCTGGGTGAAAAAGTCCTTCCTCTTATTTGTTTGAGGTCTAGCTTCCAAAAGTTTCATGGAGTGCCCCCTAGTTCTAGTGTTATGCAATAGGGAAAACAGTTTTTCCTTTTCTACTTTGTCCACACTGTGCATGATTTTATAGACTTCAGTCAGGTGACAAGTCGACCCTTGTGCTTTAGCTGTTCCCTCCGTCTGGCAACTCTGCGCATGCCCACACAGGGAACAGGCTCCAGCTGTTCTTCTGCCTCACTGATGTCTAGCTCTGAAGGCAGCTGAGAACCGGCATACAGCTCTGGCCCCCACTCTGCCTCCGACGCAGAGCCCTCCCCAGAGCCTTCCCCCAGACTCCAGGACTGGCCCAGGTTCCTCCCCAACCCTCCTCACTGTCCGAATGTGCTGCCAGCTGTGCTGGCAGGCCACAAGAGGTTCCAGATTCCCCATCGGTTTTTTCCCCCCAACCCTGCCTTTGTGATCACAGCTTGTGAACTATTTTAAGGAAAGCCACTGATGACAAGCGAGGAATAAGCAACAAAATCGTCCGGTCTGTCTGGCAATGGGGAGTGGCTCTGAAGTGTGTGTGTGTGTGTGTGTGTGTGTGTGTGTGTGTGTGTGTGTGTTGAGAAAGATTTCAGAAGCCAACTGGAGCAGCTTTTTATCCTGAGTGAGAACCAGAAGCTGGGCTGTGGGAAGTATTACATACAGCCCGGGAGCATCCAGCATGTAACTCTGAACCGATCTCATTCCCATATCTCGTTCCGTGCGCTCTGCACGCTTTCCATAGGTGGGTTGTGCAACGGCACACTCACGTGGCCACGCAGGCACATCCGGACGGTGTGAATACTGCCTGAACATCCTTCTGGGTGGCGGATTCATTCCCAAAATGAATCTCAGTCTGAAGTCGATCAAAATAAAGCAGCTCTCTAAACCAGGGGTCTGCAAAGTCGGCTCTTTTAAGACTGGTGGACTTCAACTCCCAGAATTCCCCAGCCAGCTGGCTGGGGAATTCTGGGAGTTGAAGTCCACCAGTCTTAAAAGAGCCGACTTTGCAGACCCCTTGCTCTAAACCAGCGTTTTTCAACCACTGTGCCGTGGCACACTAGTGTGCCATGAGATATTGTCTGGTGTGCCGTGGGAAAAATTCCTGCCAGAATATCAGCTTTGTGTTCAGCCAAACAGGCCCAGGTTTCGCATTGAGTAAGTAAACAGAAATATGAACAATTATAAAATACTTTATTATTTCATAATAAAGTAATTATAAAATAATTTATTTGTGTTTATTTGATTCCTATTCAAGAGAATTACTTTATATATAGTCAATATAGGCACAGAGTTAAAATTTTTTAACATTTTCTAATGGTGGTGGTGTGCCTCGTGATTTTTTTCATGAAAAAAGTGTGCCTTTGCACAAAAAAGGTTGAAAAACACTGCTCTAAACCATGGCTCGACGGAACAGGAATCAAACCCTGATGGGTTTTTTTTTTTGCTTCATTGTTGCTTAATACAATACAATAGCAGAGTTGGAAGGGACCTTGTAGGTCTTCTAGTCCAACCCCCTGCGTGGGCAGGAACCTTATACCATTTCAGACAAATGGCTATCTAACATCTTCTTAAAGACTTCCAGGGTTGGGGCATTCACAACTTCTGGAGGCAAGCTGTTCCAGAGGTTAATTGTTCTAACTGTCAGGAAATTTCTCCTAAGTTCTAACTTGCTTCTCTCCTTGATTAGTTTCCACCCATTGCTTCTTGTCCTGCCCCCAGGTGCCTTGGAGAATAGTTTGGCTCCCTCTTCTTTGTGGCACCCTCTGAGATATCGGAACACTGCTATCATGTCTCCCCTGGTCCTTCTCTTCATCAAACTAGACATATCCAGCTCCTGCAACCGTTCTTCATATGTTTTAGTCTCCAGTCCCCTAATCATCTTGGTTGCTCTTCTCTGCACTCTTTCCAGAGTCTCCACGTCTTTCCTACATTGTGGCGACCAAAACTGTATGCAGGCTTACGGAAGGATGGGCTAGGAACACCTAACGTGCAATGCTGAAAGCGGGAAATTGGGCCGAAGGGCTGTTTTCAGGTTTAATTTTCGTCAGCGTGTTCCTTCATGTTGCAAATTTCTCCCAGGGCCCCTGGTTCCCAATGTTCTTTCCATTATTAAATGCAGAAGATAAATTCATACCTTTTAAAATCATTCTAAGTTTAGTTGGAGGAACCTACCAGGTATGTTGGCATGTAACAGTCATCGTACAAGAGGCTAGAAACCTAACCGACAATTAAAGAACAATCACCCCGAAGCCTGGTTAGGAAATCTGCCAATCTTCTCTAAATTATTTGTCTTTTTTTTTTTTGTATTAGGTTGATCATTTGCTATCCACCAAGCCTGCCGATGGTGATGAATCTGGTTAAAATAATTGTATTGCTGCTGCCTTTTTTTTTTTTTTAATCCTGATGCTATTTGGAATATTCTTTATCCTTTCAATAGTATTTAAGGACTACTTTTAATTGTTATTTTATGAGAGCTTACAGTGAGGTTTACTGCTTTAATTTCTCTAGGTGAAAAGGCAGGGGGGGAAAAAGATCCACAGACAGACAGACAGACAGACACATAGGTCTTTATATATAAATGCAAATAATTTACCCAGAAACTTAGCATCGCTCCCACCAAGTCTATCAGCTGGGGGTTCCACCTGCCAAACCATTCTCTTTTTCCAGCTGTTCACATATCGCGGTTGAAGATTTTTCACTGGGTAGGGTGTGGCTGATGGACTTTGTGTTCTATGTTGGGGTAACCCACAAAGACCAAAGTAAAGATCTGTCCCAAAAGGAGGAGGAGGAAGAAGAAGAAGAAGGAGGAGGAGGAATAAGAAGAAGAAGAAGAAGAAGAAGAAGAAGAAGAAGAAGAAGAAGAAGAAGAAGAAGAAGAAGAAGAAGAAGAAGAAGAAGAAGAAGAAGAAGAAGAAGAAGAAGAAGAAGAAGAAGAAGAAGGGAGGAAGATTCTCCACAAATGGCACAGGTCTAAAAAAACCTTTTCAAGAGCCTCTCCTATGGTCTCCCCTAACCTCAGAGTTCGTCATTAAATGACATTTTAACCCGTTGCAAATACGGCCCATCCATTTCTCCTTGACAGGAAGTGATTCCCAGGAACCCATGATGTAATTATTAACCCAAAGAGACAGAAGCTGAAGTTGGATGTGAGAAACACACACACACACACGCTCCCCCTCCCCCCCCTCCCCAACCCCAGTCCACGTTGACAAATTCTTTTGACAAGTCCTGTGGTTACAGGGAAGCTGGTTTCATACTGAGTCATCTCTGTTCAAACAGTTTACTGGAAATGGAGGGGAGGGGGAATTTTCAAAGAAACCACGTGATGGCCAGACTAACCACAATCAGCAGAATGTTCAGACGAGAAAGGAAAGAAAGAAAGACAGCAAGAGAGAAAGAAAGAAAGAAAGAGAGGAGGGGAGGGAGGAGAGAGAAAGAACGTAGGGAGGAAGAAGGGAAAGAAAAAAGATGGGAGAGAAGAAAAAAGGAAGGAAGGAAGGAAGGAAGGAAGGAAGGAAGGAAGGAAGGAAGGAAGAGAGAGAGAGAGAATGAATGTAGGGAGGAAGAAGGGAAAGAAAAAAGATGGGAGAGAGAGAAGAAAAAAGGAAGGAAGGAAGGAAGGAAGGAAGGGAATAAATGTAGGGAAGAAGAAGGGAAGAAGATGGGAAAGGGAGAGAAGGAAAAAGAGAAAGAAGGAAAGAGGAAGAAGAGAAAAAAAGGCAAAACAAAGAGAGAAAGAACTAGTGGGGAAGAAGAAGAGAAAGAAAGAAGAGAGAGA
Source organism: Rhabdophis nuchalis (assembly GCA_039707465.1). NCBI lineage: Eukaryota > Metazoa > Chordata > Lepidosauria > Squamata > Natricidae > Rhabdophis > Rhabdophis nuchalis. The sequence goes on along the minus strand of CM077643.1, from coordinate 401,008,704 downwards.
AGAGAGGAAGAAGGAAAGAGAAAGAAAGAAAAAAGGAAGGAAGGAAGGAGAGAAAAAGAATGTAGGGAGGAAGAAGGGAAAGAAAAAGATGGGAGAAAGAAGAAAAAAGAAAGGAAGGAAGGAAGAGAGAATGAATGTAGGCAAGAAGGGAAAGAAAGAAGATGGGAAAGAGAGAAGAAGGAAAAAGAGAAAGGAAGGAAGGAAGGAAAGAGTAAGAAGAGAAAGAAAGAGCAATACAAACAGGGAAAGAACTAGTGGGGAAGAAGAAGAGAAAGAAAGAAGGAGAGAGAGAAGAGAGGAAGAAGGAAAGAGAAAGAAAGAAAAAAGAAAAGGAGAGAGAAAAGAACGTAGGGAGGAAGAAGGGAAAGAAAAAGATGGGAGAAGAAGAAAAAAGAAAGAAAGGAAGGAAAGAGAAAGAAGGTAGGGAGGAAGAATGGAAAGAAAGAAGATGGGAGAGAGAAGGAAAAAGAAAGAGGGAAGGAAGGAAAGAGGAAGAAGAGAAAGAAAGAGCAATACAAAAAAAAAGAACTAGTGGGGAAGAAGAAGAGAAAGAAAGATGGAGGGAGAGAAGAGAGGAAAAAGAAAAGAGAAAGAAAGAAAAAAAGAAAGAATAAAGAGAGAGAGGAATAAGTGAAAAAAGCATAAAAGAGAGAGAGACAGAAATAGGGAGGGGTGAGAAGAGAAAGAGAGAGAAGAAAAGAGAAAGAAAGAAAGAAAGATAGAGGAGGAGAGAGGAAGAAGTGAAAAAGCATGAAAGAGAAAGAAACAGGAAGGGAGGGAGAAGAGAAAGAGAGAGAAAAATAGAAGAAAGAAAAAGAAAGAAGAAGAGAGAGACAGAAAGAACGAGGAAGAAGAGAAAGCAGTGGAGATAGAGAAGAAAGAAAAAGAGAGGAAAGAAGGAGGCCTAGAGGTGGAGCTCTCGCCTCCCAATCAGGAGGTTGTGAGTTCAATCCTAGGTAGCGGCAGATGTAGGGTTTCCTGCTTGGGCAGGGGGTTGGACTAGATGACCTGCAAGGTCCCTTCCAACTCTGTTCATCTGTGAAAGAAGGGAGGGGGGAAGGGAGGGAGAGTAACTAAGTAAGCCAGCGAGTCCAGGCTCCCTGGATTAACCACCGCTCTGCAATCTTCAGTCCCTTTGAAGTTGAGGATATGCCTTAACCCCTGTCAACCCATGTGTTCCTTCAAGGGACAGGACTGCAGAGGACTGGGAGAAAGTCAACAAAGAGAAGGTCCTTGGCTGCCCCACACGGAGCAATGGCCAGAGAGCACAGCCGCCCGGGAGCTGACCCCGCAATAATCAGGCCAGGCTTGTCTCTGGAGCTGCCTCTGGCTCCTTTCAAGCAATCCCTAGCTTGGCCTTCCTCGGGGTGCACATGCACACTTTCTTCCCTGGGGCATTAATGCACCCGCGGCTGATCTGGCGAGCAGATCTGTGAGATTTAACTGATCGGGAGGGCTGATCTGGCTCACAGGTCTCGGGTGGCTTTCAGCAAACTAATCGAGGAGAGAAGCAACTTAGAACCGAGGAGAAATTTCCTGACAGTGAGGACAATTAACCACACTGAATGCCCCAACACTGGACATCTTTAAGAAGATGTTGGATAGCCATCTGTCTGAAACGGTGTAGGGTTTCCTGCCTAGGCAGGGGGTTGGACTAGAAGACCTCCAAGGTCCCTTCCAACTCTGTTGTTCTATATTCTCCTTCCTTCCTTCCTTCCTTCCTTCCTTCCTTCCTTCCTTCCTTCCTTCCTTCCTTCCTTCCTTCCTTCCTTCCTATTAATTAGTGGAACGGCTTGCCTCCAGAAGTTGTGAATGCCCCAACACTGGACGTCTTTAAGAAGATGTTGGATAGCCATCTGTCTGAAACGATATAGGGTTTCCTGCCTAGGCAGGGGGTTGGACTAGAAGACCTCCAAGGTCCCTTCCAACTCTGCTATTGTATTGTAAGGTGTGATTCTCTCCAGAGACAGTAGGAAATCAACAACACAATCCCCCCCCCCCCAAAAGAACACACAAAGATTGGCGCACAACTGGACCCAACCCAACCCAGCCCAGCTCAGGCTCCTGTTCGCCAATGTGCACCCCATTATTATTCAACTAATAATAAAAATGCAGTAGCATAAATAACATTGTATTACAAGACCTAACAGCAGAGCTAAATTTCCAGGACAGTAAATAGAAATGGCTGTCAATTATAGATGGTTGATTGTAGATTAAATGGACCTACGGTATGTAAAATCTGGCATTAAACTGTAGTATTAACATAGGATGTTGCTTGTTTTCTATGCAGGTCAGGCATTTGCTTGAGGTCACATAATTGTAATCCAATCCAATCCAGTCCTCCTGCAGCACTCTGCGGGCCAAAAATGGTCCACATGGAAGACGGCAGAGGCACCGGGGGGGCTGGTCCTTTGATATTTCCAGTCGAGGCTGCCCCCCGGACAAGATCTAAGTACACTGTGGGCCATCTTTGGGCCTTGAGTTTGACACTCCTGTTGTAAATCATCTAGTGCAATTCCCCACCCAAGCAGGAGACTCTACACCTGTGATGGCGAAGCTATGGCACGCACGCCACAGGTGACACGCGGAGCCATTTCGGAGGGCACGCGAGGCGTTGCCCTGTCAGCTCCAGCGCGCATGCGTGTGCTGGGCAGCTTATTTTGGCCTTCATTTTCGGCTGTTTTTTGCCCTCCGGAGGCTTCCCTCTGAATTCTCTGAAGTCCGTGTCTTGTCTTGTTGGGTTGCAGAACCCAAACCAGACAGTTATAGAGGTGCAGATGACAGAATCAACAATTCCTCTGTAGCAGAATTAGCAATTCCAAATAATCTACCGTATTTTGCGGAGTATAAGACGCACCTTTTTCCCTCAAAAGAGGCTGAAAATCTGGGTGCGTCTTATACACTGAATATAGCATTTTTGGCCTCCCGAAACCCTGCCCCCTTCACCATAAACGGCCCTACGGGTAACCCGGAAGTCAGAAAACAGACCATTTCCGGCCTCCGGAAGGCCTGGGGGGGGGGGGGGGGGGGGAGGTTGTTTTCGCCCTCCCCAGGGTCGTAGAAAGCCTCTGGAGTCTGCAGAGGGGGAAAAACAGGTGCACCGCGCCATCACACACTAAAAGCGGGGGGAGAGGGTGAGGGGGTCGTAGGCGCATGTGCGGGGGGGGGGGGAGGGTTGTCAAGGCATCCAAAGCTTGCCCTGTTAGTTGGCACATTGCCTAGATGACTTTGGCCTTCTTTTGAGCCCATTTTTCGCCCTCCGAAAGCTTCAGGAGCTTCCCTGAAAGCTCCGGAGGGCTAAAACCGGCCCTACGACCAATCCGGAAGTCCATTCTTGAACTTCTGGTTTGCCCGTAGGGACGGTTTTTGGTGCTCCAGAGGGTTTAGGGAAGCTCCTGAAGCCTCCGGAGGGCTTCAGGGGGGAGGGGGAGGCTGTTTTTGCCCTCCCCAGGCTCCTATAAAGCCTCTGGAGCCTGGGGAGGGCGAAAACAGCATGCCAAAAATGGGGGGGGGGCGCTGATTGTGCACTCATGCACACTGGGGTCATGCGCAAAGCATTATGAGTGTGGCTCGCCTGCGCACGATCCCCCCCCGCACTCCCCCCGCTTTTGGCATGTGAGCCAAAATAGGTTCGCCATCCCTGCTCTAGAACCTTCTCAACCTGATATTCCCAGTGGTTTTTGCTGTACTTAAACCCAAACTTCTGGCAGAGTTTCTAGTGAATGATTTTAGCAACTCGGTCATGGCTATTATTGGTTAGGGTTAGGGTTATTATATATGGTATTAGTATTCTGTGGTTAATCTTTGGTGAGATTCACAGCCTTTGGGGCTGGTTGGTAGCTCAACAGCTCGAGTCCTAACCAAGGACCTAGGAACTGTCAAGGTAACGTCGGAGGATAGAAGCTCTTCCAAGCAGGGTGGCCCTTTGTAGAGTCAGAATGCTCAAGTCCGGCAAACCTGGAACCTCCACATACAATACAATACAATAGCAGAGTTGGAAGGAACCTTGGAGATCATCTAGTCCAACCCACTGCCTAGGCAGGAAGACCTATATCAGTGATGGCGAACCTATGGCACGGGTGCCACAGGTGGCACGCGGAGCCATTTCTTAGGGCACGTGAGGCGTTGCCTTGTCAGCTCCAGCGCGCCTGTGTGCGCTGGCCAGCTGATTTAGGCCTTCTTTTGAGTCCATTTTTCGCCCTCTGGAGGCTTCAGGGAAGCTCCTGAAGCCTCTGGAGGTGGGGTGGGGAGGCTGTTTTCACCCTCCCCAGTCTCCTAGAAAGCCTCTGGAGCCTGGGGAGGGCGAAAAAAGCATACCAAAAGCAGGGGGTCGTGCACATAGCATTATGGGTGTGGCACCTCAATGCATGACTCCCCTGCGCTCCTCCCACTTTTGGCACGTGAGCCAAAAAAGGTTCACCATCACTGTCCTATACCATTTCAGACAAATGGCTATCCAACATCTTCTTGAAGACTTGCAGTGTTGGGGCATTCACAACTTCTGGAGGCAACTTCTGTTCCACTGATTAATTGTCCTCACTGTCAGGAAATTTCTCCTTAGTTCTAAGTTGCTTCTCTCCTTGGTTAGTTTCCACCCATTGCTTCTTGTTCTGCCCTCAGGTGCCTTGGAGAATAGCTTGACTCCCTCTTCTTTGTGGTAGCCCCTGAGATATTGGAAGACTGCTATCATTTCTCCCCTGGTCTTTCTTTTCATTAAACTAGACATACCCAGTTCCTGCAACCGTTCTTCATATGTTTTAGTCTCCAGTCCCCTAATCCTCTTGGTTGCTCTTCTCTGCACTCCTTCTAGAGTCTCTACGTCTTTTCTACATCGTGGTGACCAAAACGGGATGCCGTATTCCAAGTGTGGCCTTCCCAAGGCCTTATAAAGTGGTATTAACACTTCACGTGATCTTCACCTCCCGTGAACATAGCGAGGCAGCCCCCTAGGTATTGCTCCAAGGGCTCCAGTCACAATCGGGACAACACGCGACTTTCTCCTCCACAGTCGCTCAACTTAAATTTGCAAGTCCCGGTACTTTGTGATTTTTTTCTTGCTGCTTATTTTCAATTCGTGCATCACCAGGTATTGCAAATGTCAACGAACCACACTTTTTTCTTTTCAACTATTGTTATATCAGGTGTGTTGTAGGACAAGTGCCTGTCAGTCTGAATTCTGAAGTCCCACAAGATCTTGACTTCCTCATTCTCCAAAACTTTCTCAACCTGATGTTCCCAGTGATTTTTGTTGTACTCAAATCCAAACTTTTTATCATCATCATCATCATCATCCCGGTGGGTCAGGGTGCACCAGGAACCTCTGCCATCGCACTGTTTGTAGCATGCTTTTGTGCTGTGCATTCCTTACCTGTGCGCCTTGTGCGTGTTCCAGCATCTCCTCAAATTCCTGATACTCCTCGTCGTCCGGCTCAGCTCCGGACAGTCGGGCTGCCCTGGCCATGAAATATGGAGGTAACTCCCCAATGGCTGTTCCAGCACCCTGGAGGAGAAAATGCAGAAGGAGACAGGAGGGTGTCAAAAGAAAATCCTCATCTTCTTCTCTTAATACAGGTATGGTCCTCGATCCATGGCCGCAATCGAGCCCAAAATGCCTGTTGTTAAGTGAGACATATGACCTTACCCTAATTGTTAAGTGAATCATTGCAATTGATAAGTTAGTAACTTATTATTAACTGGTTATTTTTTATATATTTATTTATTTTTATTAATCCAATTTATACCCCACCCTTCTCCTAAAAAAGGACCCAGGGCGGCGCACAGGCAATTTAAAACAAAACATACACATAAATACCCATATTAAAAGCTATTAAATAATAATCCCGTGCTAAAACCAACTTATAAAATCTCTAATTAAAATTTGCAATGTTAAAACTCAGTATCGGGGGTTATACTAGGCCGGCTTGTTGGAACAGAAGCGTTTTAAGGCGCTGGCGGAACAGGTGGAGGTCCGAGATGTTACGTAGTTCGGGGGGCAGGTCGTTCCAGAGGGTAGAGCCGCCACAGAGAAGGCCCTTCCCCTGGATGTCGCTAACCGGCATTGTCCGGCTGACGGCACCCGGAGAAGGCCCTCTCTATGGGAGCGGATCGGTCGAAGGGATGTATTAAAAGTGAATCTGACTTCCCCACAGACTCTGCTTTTCAGAAGGTCGCAAAAGAGGATCCCGTGACCCCTTGGGACACTGCAATGGTCATAAGCATGAACCAGTCGCCAAGCATCTGAATTTTGATCATGGGATCATGGGACTGCTACAAAAGTCGTAACTGTGAAACACGGTCCTAAGTCACTTTTTTCATTGCCGTTGTAACTTTGAACAGTCACTAAATGAACTGCTGTAAGTTGAAGACTAGATGTAACTTCCCCCCCACAAGCTGTGAGCACGTGGGGATGCTGCCAACAGTTGTGTGAAAAAACATCATAAGTCGGTTTTTTCAGTGCTGTTCTGATTTCAAATGGTCACTAAAATGAGCAGTTGTAAATTGAGGACTACCTGTAACGCAGTAAGCATGATCCAGTATAGTTTGGCTATTACATTCAGAGCTGCGCAACAACTTCACCACCATGGGAAAGATTAAATAGAATAGAATAGAATTCTTGATTGGCCAAGTGTGGTTGGACTCACAATGAATTTGTCTTTGGTGCAGATGCTCTCAGTGTACATAAAGAAAATTAAAATACATTCATCAAGAATCATAAGACACAACACTAAGTGATAGTCATAGGTTACTAATGAGCAATCAAATCGTACTAGGAAACAAATAAAACAATATAAATTGTAAAGATACCAGCAACATGATTATAGTCGTAAGTGGGAAGAGATAGATGCCGTATTTTTCGGAGTATAAGACGCACTGGAGTATAAGACGCACCCAGGTTTTGAAGAGGCAAATTTTTTAAAAAGGTAGGTAGGTAGATAGAGGGATAGAGAGGGAGAGAAAGAGAGAGAAATACAGTAGGTAGGTAAGTAGGAAGAGAGAGAGTGTAGGTAGGTAGGTAGAGGGGGGGGGGAGAGAGAAATACAGTAGGTAGGTAGGTAGGTAGGTAGGGAGAGAGAGAGTGTGTGTAGATAGATAAGTAAGTAGAGGGATAGAGAGATAAAGAGAGAGAGAGAGAGAAATACAGTAGATAGGTAAGGGGAGAGAGAGAGGGTAGGTAGGTAGGTAGATGTTTCCAGGTGTATTTACCCATGTGCTAGAGAAGGAAATCACTGGCCACCTTTGGAACAAATCTTTGTTTTTGCAGGAACAGTACTTGACCAACGTAATTCTCATCAATCACTCTAACTCAACAGCTCTTCAAAAGGGAAAAAAAGCCCTTTTTACACTTTGCAAGCCTCCCCCAAACGGCCCGTTTTTTGCAAAAATGGGCCCATTTTTTCCCAAATAAAAGGCATGAACAGCCTTGGGGGGGGGGGGCTTGCAGAGTGCTCCTGGGGGCTGGGGTGTCAAAACGAGGAAAATCTGCCCTTTTTAAAATAAAAACGGGCCATTTTTTGCTCAAAAAATAGCATGCATAGCCTTATAGAGTGCTGCTGGGGGCTGGGGGGGGGCAAAAACACCCTGTTTTTTGCTCATTTCTGCCCTCCCTAGCCCCCAGGAGCTCTCTGGAAGCCTCCATAAGGGTATGTGCGCAGCCATTTTGGTGAAGAGGGCGGGGTTTCAGGAGGTAAGAAATGCTGTATTCAGTGTATAAGACGCACCCAGATTTTCAGCCTCTTTTTAGAGGAAAAAAGGTGCGTCTTATATTCCGAAAAATACGGTACTAGGAAGGAAGAGAAAAAGAATAGTAATACAGTCTTAGTAAATTATTTGACAGTGTTGTGGGCATTATTTGTTTAGCAGAGTGATGGCATTTGGGAAAAAACTGTCTTTGTGTCTAGTTCTTCTGGTGTGCAGTGCTTTACAGTGTCATTTTGAGGGTAGAAGTTGAAACAATTTATGTCCAGGATGTGAGGGGTATTTTCACAGCCCTCTTTTTGACGCATGCGATATATAGATCCTCCATGGAAGGCAGGCTGGTAGTCATTGTTTTTTCTGCGGTTCTAATCATCCTCTGAAATCTGTGTCTTGTCTTGTCTTGTTGGGTTGCAGAACCAAACCAGACAGTTATAGAGGTGCAGATGACAGAATCAAATATTCCTCTGTAGAACAGAATTAGCAGTTCCAAATAATCTACCGTATTTTGCGGAGTATAAGACGCACCTTTTTCCCTCAAAAAAGAGGCTGAAAATCTAGGTGCATCTTATACACTGAATACAGTATTTTTTGCCTCCCGAAACCCCGCCCCCTTCACCAAAATGGCCATGCACAGCCTTTAGGAGGCTTCCAGGATGCTCCTGGGGGCTGGGGAGGGCAGAAATGAGCAAAAAACGGGTCGGTTTTTTTGCTCAATTTTGCCCCCCCCCCCGGGAGTACTCTATAAGCCTCCTAAAGGCTATGCATGGCCTTTTTTTGACAAAAAAGGGGCTGTTTTTGTGAAAAAGATCATTTTTTGCTCATTTCTGCCCCTACCCCCATGCCCCAGGAGCACTATACATGCTTCCTAAAGGCTACTCATGCCCTTTTGGGGGGGGGGGGGGCGGAACAAGCCCATTTTAGTGAAAAACAGACCGTTTTTGAGAGGCCTTCAGAGTGCAAAAACGTTTCTTTTAAATTTGCCTCTTCAAAATCTTGGGGCGTCTTATACTCCGGTGCGTCTTATACTCCGAAAAATACAGTAATCAAACTAGACGAATTACCAGGAAAGCAACAAAATTCACTTCTAGAAGAGGTGTTTTAGTACCGGCACCGCTGCTTTGGCTTGTGCAAATAAAAACTGGTTTATTTTTAGCATCCAGAAGAGGGAATAATTAGGTTGAAACCGAGGTCGTTCAAACCATTCAATAAAACCAGTCGTGTTTTATCATCTTTGCGCCTTGCTTTTTTCCCCTCCACGAGTGACCGACCGACCGTACATGACCTCATCGGAAGTTTACTACAAGCCCATGAACGTCAATTAAACAAATACAGCATTGAAGCGAATTCCAACCTCGGGAGTTCAGCCGCAGACACGGAATTCTGACATCCCTGCGGTTCAGCGGTCGCCGCCCGCGTATCTGTAGACGCAACGAAGATCTTTGGCAAAAGCCATCATCCATTGTAATTGCCTCTGCCGTCTACATCAGTGTTTCTCAGTCTTAGCAAATGGAAGAAGTGTGGACTTCAACTCCCAGAATTCCCCAGCCAGCTTTGCGGATATATAAACAATGACCCAACCTCACTCTCTTCTGATGACATGACCTAGCTGGGTAAGGAAAACGTCTGCAAGAAAACAACCAAGCTCAGAGAAGGCACCAAGGATACCACAGTCCCTTTCTTCCTCCTCTTCCTCTCGGCAAACCCCACTCGTTATGTGCGAGACCGTCTCCTGCCGCACACATCCCTTCGACTGATCCGCTCCCATAGGGAGCGTCTTCTCCGGGTGCCGTCGGCCGGGCAATGCCGGTTGGCGACGCCCAGGGGAAGGGCCTTCTCTGTGGCGGGCCCTACCCTCTGGAACGACCTGCCTCCCGAACTCCGCACCACCTCAGACCTCCGCCTTTTCCGCCAGCGCCTGAAGACACACCTGTTCCATCAAGCCGGCCTAGCGTGACCACCCGTTAATCGACTGAGTTTTAGTTTACAAATTTTTAATTAGAGGGATTTTAATATGTTGTTTTAGCACAGGATTCTTAAGTTTAATTGTGGTTTTAGGATTTTATGTATTTGTATATTTATATGGTGTTTTTTAATTTCCTGTGCGCCGCCCTGGGTCCTTTTGTAGGAGATAGGTGCGGGATATAAATCAAACTAAACTAAACTAAACTAAACTAAACTCCCTTCTATCACTGATGATGTTACTTAATTGGGTAATGAAATGTCCCGCGGCTTGGTGCCTGTTTCTCCCCCCCCCCCAGCTTTTGGGATACCGCAAGGTAGGTGAGTGGCGCTGTGCCCGGCTAGAGAGGGGGGTTGCCGGATGGCTGCTCTCTTGCAAGCGGGTTCCAGAACACCTGGGTGTGGGGCCGGGAGGACGCGGGCACAGTCTCAATTCAATTCAATTCAATTCAATTCAATTCAATTTATTCGACTTATTAACCGCCCCCTCTCCCCGAAGGGACTCGGGGCGGTGCACAGGAAATATAAAAACACAATATATCACATAATAAATACATAAATACTTAAAACTATATTAAATTAACACCCTGTGCTAAAATCTACCCCATTAAAAGCTAATCCATAAAACCCAATGTACAAATTTCTCTGCTAAAACTAAGGCTAGGTACGGTAGGTTAGGCCAGGCCGGCCTGTTGGAAAAAGTAGGTTTTTAGTTGCTGGCGGAAGGAGCGGAGGTCCGTGGTAGATCTAAGTTTGGGGGGTAGGTCGTTCCAGAGGGTTGGGCCCGCCACAGAGAAGGCCCTTCCCCTGGGCGTCACCCGCTGGCATTGCCTAGTGGACGGCACCCGGAGAAGTCCCTCTCTGTGGGAGCGAATCGGCCGAAGGGATGTGTGGGGTAGGATGCGATCCCGCAGATAACTAGGTCCCGTGCCATGGAGCGCTTTGAAGATGGTAACCAGCACCTTGAAGCGCACCCGAAAGACCACAGGCAGCCAGTGCAGCTCGCGCAGGAGCGGTGTTACGTGGGCGAACGGCTCAAGGGCGAACGGCTGTGTTGCACTGTTGTAGCAGTGCAACACAGCAGCCATGAGGTGATCATACTTGCTGCCTCCTGCACTCCCAAAACAATAAGTCCCCCCCCCCCCAATAATAAGGCCAAGGCCATTGTCCGGTTTCCGAAAGATGCCCTAATTGCCAGCCATATTTGGGGGGGGGGTGTCAAAAGAAAATAAGACCCTGTCTTATTTTTGGGGAAACACAGTAGTAAAAGTTTTTGAATCCCACCACTGATTTAGATTCCAAACAAGGTCAGCACCAAACCTGAATCAGATTGCTGACGCAGTTCTAGGCTGCATCAACAGAGGGATAGAATCAAGATTACGTGAAGGGTTAATACTACTTTGTAAGGCCTTGGGAAGGCCACACTTGGAATATGGCATCCAGTTTTGGTCTCCACGTTGTAGAAAAGAGTGCAGAGAAGAGCAACAAAGAAGATTAGGAGATTGGAGACTAAAACATATGAGGAACGGTTGCAGGAACTGGGTATGTCTAGTTTAATGAAAAGAAGGACCAAGGGAGGCATGATAGCAGTCTTCCAATATCTCAGGGGTTGCCCCAAAGAAGAGGGAGTCAAACTATTCTCCAAAGCACCTGAGGGTAGAACAAGAAGCAATGGGTGGAAACTAATCAAGGAGAGAAGCAACATAGGAGAAATTTCCTGACAGTGAGAACAATGAATCAGTGGAACTACTTGCCTCCAGAAGTTGTGAATGCCCCAACCCTGGAAGTCTTTAAGAAGATGTTGGATAGCCATTTGTCTGAAACGGTATAGGGTTTCCTGCCTAGGCAGGGGGTTGAACTAGAAGACCTCCAAGGTCCCTTCCAACTCTGCTATTGTATAAATAGGAAATTATCTCCAGCCAGGCTGCACATTTGCTTCTGCCAGGTGGGAGAAACAATTATTTTTATTATTATTATTTTTTCACCCTGAGACCAAAACCAGCTCATGTCAGCCTTGGCGGTCAACCCACAACTCGGGGAGGAAGGAGGAGGAGGAGTGACCCACAGGCAGAAATCAGCACTGGCCATCTGGCTAATCAAAGGTTAACGGAAGAGGAAGCTTGGCCTGGATTCAAGCAGTGCCTTTAAAATCGCAGGAAAGGTGCAACAAACAACCGGGCAGCTGTCCGGAGGAGGGACGCACCTCGGCTACCACCGCCGGCAGGTGTCTTCCCTCCAGCTGACCCATTCTGTTGATAAGTGCCCCTTTTCAAGCTGCTCTTTACTGGTTGAGTTTCCCTTTGTTTTCTTGGCAGCTGCTTGGAGGACCATTGTGGCTTCTTTGTGTTCGAGTGCACAATCATCCTTTCTTTGTGTTTGCGTGCACAATCATCCGGGCTAGAATAGAATAAATAGAACAACAGAGTTGGAAGGGACCTTGGAGGTCTTCTAGTCCAACCCCCTGCCTAGGCAGGAAACCCTGTACCGTTTCAGACAAATGGCTACCCAACATCTTCTTAAAGACTTGCAGTGTTGGAGCATTCACAACTTCTGGGGGCAAGTCGTTCCACTGGTTAATTGTTCTAACTGTCAGGAAATTTCTCCTAGGTTGCTTCTCTCCTTGATTAGTTTCCACCCATTGCTTCTTGTTCTGCCCTCAGGTGCTTTGGAGAATAGCTTGACTCCCTCTTCTTTGGGGCAACCCCTGAGATATCGGAAGACTGCTATCATGTCTCCCCTGGTCCTTCTTTTCATTAAACTAGACACACCCAGTTCCTGCAACCGTTCCTCATGTTTTAGCCTCCAGTCCCCTAATCATCTTTGTTGCTCTTCTCTGCACTCTTTCTAGAGTCTCCACATCTTTTCTACATCGTGGCGACCAAAACTGAATGCAAATATTCCAAGTGTGGCCTTCCCAAGGCCTTATAAAGTGGTATTAACCCTTCACGGGATCTTGATTCTCTCCCTCTGTTGATAAAGCCTAGAACTATTTTGATATGCACACACTCGCCTCTCCCTGCGCTGTTCAATAACACTTTGCCACCACAAACATCCTGGAGGTTTATCTTCTCGTTATGACCAACCAGCATTTGAGGCGATATGGAGAAAGTCTTCAGTAGTGAAATGTGGAAATTCCAGTTTGAATGAGAAAACCAACTCAACGAGCAGGCGGCGCAGAGCTGAGACCACTGGTTCAAGAGTTTGAAAGGGGGCTGGAGGCGGGAGATTTCTGTGGCATGGGGACGATCTCTTTAGGCTGTCCCATAGGTCCTTTCCCAAAGACAATTGGACATTCTTGGGGGTGGGAGGTTCCTCTCCCTTGAAATCTTTTTGCTTCTCATCCAAGAGCAGGGGGGACATGACAATATTTGAGGGGCTGCCACAGAAAAGAGGGGGTCAAGCTATTCTCCAAAGCACCTGAAGGCCAGAACAATGGATGGAAGCTGATCAAGGGGAGATTCAACCTGGAAATAAGGACAATTTTTCTGACAGTGAGAGCAATCGACCCATGGAACAGAAGTTGCCTTTGGAAGTTGTGGGAGCTTCATCCCTGGAGGCTTTCAAGAAGAGACTGGACTGCCATCGGTCGGAAATGGTGTAGGGCAGTGATGGCCAACCTTTTTTGGCTCCCATGTCAAAAGTGGGGGGAGCGCAAGGGGGTCGTGCGTGGGCGTGCCACACCCATAATGCTACGCCCCCCCCCACATGCGCATGCGCAACCAGCAACACACGCGCACACACACTTTTGGCACAGTTTTTTCGCCCTCCCCAGGGTCATTCTTGCAGGGTGAAAACAGCCACCCTGGAGGCCCTCCGGAGGCTACAGGAGCTTCCCTGAAGCCTCTGGAGGGTGGAAAACGAACCTATGGGGAACCTGGAAGTTTGGAAATGGTGACTTCCGGCTTGTCCGTAGGGTCGTTTTTCGCCCTACGGACAAAGCAGAAGGGAAGCCTCCTGAAGCCTCTAGAGGGCGAGAAATTCCTTCCAGGAAACCTCCGGAGGGTGAAAAACAGCCTCAAAAGAAAGCTGGAGTCAGCTGGCCAAGCGCCCGCATACGCGCTGGAGCTGACAGGGCAACGCCTCGCGATAGATAGATAGATAGATAGATAGATAGATAGATAGATAGATAGATAGATAGATAGATGATAGATAATAGATAGATGGATAGATAGATAGATAGATAGATAGATAGATAGATAGATGATAGATAGATAGATGATAGATAGATAGATGATAGATAGATAGATAGATAGATAGATGGATAGATGATAGATGGATGGATGGATGGATGGATGGATGGATAGATAGATAGATAGACAAGACAAATGGTAAGTAGGTAGGTAGGTAGGTAGGTAGGTAGGTAGGTAGGTAGGTAGGTAGGTAGGTAGGTAGGTAGATAGAAGCAAACAAAGTAATAGCCAAAAGCCAACATGGGTTTGTCAAAAACAGATCATGCCAGACGAATCTAATTGCATTCTTTGACAAAGTAACAAAATCAGTGGACCAGAGGAATGCTGTTGATATAATTTACCTGGACTTCAGTAAGGCATTTGATAAAGTAGACCATAACCTACTATTAGATAAAGTAGAAAATTGTGGGTTAGACAGCACCACCACCAAATGGATTCGTAACTGGCTGACCAACCGCACTCAACGTGTAGTCCTCAATGGAACTGCATCTACATGGAAGGAAGTATGCAGTGGAGTCCCCCAAGGCTCTGTTTTAGGCCCAGTACTCTTTAACATCTTCATCAACGATTTGGATGAGGGGATAAATGGGGAACTCATCAAATTCGCAGACGACACCAAGCTGGCAGGAATAGCCAACACTCCAGAAGATAGGCTTAAGATACAGAAGGATCTAGACAAACTTGAACATTGGGCACTGTCTAATAAAATGAAATTCAATTGTGAAAAAAGTAAGGTCCTACATATAGGCAAGAAAAACCAAATGCACAAGTACAGTATAGGTGGTACCTTGCTCAATAGTAGCAACTGTGAGAGGGATCTCGGAATCCTAGTGGACAACCATTTAAATATGAGCCAGCAGTGTGCAGCAGCTGCCAAAAAAGCCAACACAGTTCTAGGCTGCATCAACAGAGGGATAGAATCTAGATCGCGTGAAGTGTTAATGCCACTGTATAGTGCCTTGGTAAGGCCACACTTGGAATACTGCATACAGTTTTGGTCGCCACGATGTAGAAAAGACGTGGAGACTCTGGAAAGAGTGCAAAGAAGAGCAACCAAGATGATTAGAGGACTGGAGACTAAGACATATGAAGAACGGCTGCAGGAACTGGGTATGTCTAGTTTGATGAAGAGAAGGACCAGGGGAGACATGATAGCAGTGTTCCGATATCTCAGAGGGTGCCACAAAGAAGAGGGAGTCAAACTTTTCTCCAAGACACCTGGGGGCAGGACAAGGAGCAATGGGTGGAAACTAACCAAGGAGAGAAGCAACTTAGAACTAAGGAGAAATTTCCTAACAGTAAGAACAATTAACCTCTGGAACAGCTTGCCTCCAGCAGTTGTGAATGCCCCAACCCTGGAAGTCTTTAAAAAGATGTTAGACAGCCATTTGTCTGAAATGGTATAAGATTCCTGCCCATGCAGGGGGTTGGACTAGAAGACCTACAAGGTCCCTTCCAACTCTGCTATTGTATTGTATTGTATAGATAGATAGATAGATAGATAGATAGATAGATAGATAGATAGATAGATAGATAGATAGATAGATAGATAGATAGATAGATAGATAGATAGATAGATAGATAGATAGATAGATAGATGAGGTAACAGTTCCCCCCGCACATATGTGCTAATCCTTCCAGACTCTAGGGGGCGGTGCTCATCTCTGTTTCAAACCGAAGAGCCAGTGCTGTCCGAAGACGTCTCTGTGGTCATGTGGCCGACATGACTCAATGCTGAAGGGGCACAGAATGCTGTTCCCTTCCCACCAAAGGTGGTTCCTATTTTTCTACTTGCATTTTTACATGCTTTTGAACTGCTAGGTTGGCAGAAGCTGAGACAAGTAACGGGAGCTCACTCTGTTATGCAGTGCTAGGAAGTTGAACCACTGAACTGCTGACCTTCTGATCGACAAGCTCAGCATCTTAACCACTTAGCCATCATTTCCGATAGATAGATAGATAGATAGATAGATAGATAGATAGATAGATAGATAGATAGATAGTCTATCTCAATCACTGAGTCTTTGAGAAGACTTTTAAGATTCAGAATAACGGAGGGACCTTGGAGGTCTTTTAGTCCAACCCTCGCTCAGGCAAGAAACCCTCTACCATTTCAGACAAATGACTATCCAATCTCTTCTTAAAAACGTCCGGTGTTTGGAGCATTCACAACTTCTGGAGGAAGCTGGCAGATCTGTGCATGAGAGAGATTTCCCCTAACAGACCTGACCATGAGAGTGTCATGGTTTGGGAATCCCTGTGGGGCCTGGTCTACCTCAAAGGGCAGAGAAGATGGAGGAGACAATTCTAAGCAGAAGAGAAGTGGAGGGAAATGATATACCCCCAAATTGACGAGAAGTAACGCGCCACCTGCTCGAAAGGCACATCGCCCATCCGAGCATATCTTCATAAACTGGCCACACAGCCCACAAGCCAGGCGCAGATGCACCGCAGAATAGTCCCCTTAGGAGGAAGTGGCATTGGGTGACTCAAAGCAAGCCAGCCAGGCTGCGTGGTGCAGGGGAGAGGGAAAGCTTAAACATGGCTGGGGGACAAGCGGGGGGGGGGGGGGAGGGAGGTATCGGCGTATCAGACCATTTACTGGTCTTCACGTGGGTTCGAAAGAAAAAAAGCTCAGATGATAAACAGGTTAAATGAAAGTTGACACCGAGGCGAACCTGCCCACATCAGAGGTGCAAGCTACGGTTACACACTTGTGTGCTGCGACAATTCGGTTCTCCCCGCCTCAGGGGTGGGTTCCTGCCAGTTCTAGCCTCTTCTATAGAAGAGGTTCCACCAATCTCCAGGGCCGTTTAGAACCGGTTCCAGGTCCCTCCCCACGCCCGTCTGCCCATCATCAAGAGGAAGAGCGAGAGGAGGAATTCTGGGAGTTGGAGTCCACAAGTCTTAAAGCTGTCAAGTTTGAACATCCCTGGGGTTTTTTTCCTTAAGGATTAGGGGTGTTACAAGGGTCTTGGAACTTGACAGCTTTAAGACTTGCATGCTTCAAATGCCAGAGTTCCTGAGCCAACATGACTGGAGGAGGAATTCTGGGAGTTGAAGTCCACAAGTCTTAAAGCTATCAAGTTTGAACATCCCTGGGGTTTTTTTTTCCTAAAGGGTTAGGGGTGCAAGGGTCTAGTAACTTGACAGCTTTAAGACTTGCGTGCTTCAAATGCCAGTTTCTGAGCCAACCTTTTGGTTGCTAAGCAAAAGCGTTGTTAAGTGAGTTTCACCACATTTTACAAGTTGGCCACGCCCACCCAGTCACATGACTTGTCAAGCCACTCCCATTTGGTCACATGGCCAGCAAGCCACTCCCACAAAGCAGGCCACACCTACAGAAGAGGTTCTAAAAATTTTTGAAACGCCCCACTGCCCCTACTTCTCTCTCTCTCTCTCTCTCTCTCACACACACACACACACAAAATAAATTGTGGTCTGGCTCTAAGAGAGTATTTTACAGCCAGCGCAAACAGAAATAAATGTAATTTTTAAATAACTCAGGAGCTCAGAAAAAGAGCCAGTAACTTTGAGGCTTCAAGGCCATTGCAGGAAACAATCACATCTTTGGGCTTTAATAAAAGCAAAACAATGTTGGGATTTCTGCAGGAATATTTTTGTTTGTTTGTTAATTTGTATCCTTATTTTTTTTGCAAACAACTCAAGGCGGTGAACAGAGCCAAAACAACCTCCGCCTCCTATACTCCCCACCACAACAATTCTGTGAGGGGAGTTGGGCTGGGAGAGGAGGACTGATCCAAAGACAACCAATGGGCTTTCACAGCTAAGGCGGGACTAGAACTCATCATCTCCCAGTGATTGGCTTAAAGTCACCCAACCGGCTTTCATGGCTAAGGCGGGACTAGAACTCATCATCTCCCAGTGATTGGCTTAAAGTCACCCAACCGGCTTTCATGGCTAAGGCGGGACTAGAACTCATCATCTCCCAGTGATTGGCTTAAAGTCACCCAACTGACTTTCACGGCTAAGGCGGGACTAGAACTCACAATTTCCTGGTAATTGGCGCACAGTCACCCTGCCAGCTTTCATGCCTAAGGCAGAACTAGAATTCACGGTGTCCTAGTGATTGGCCCAAAGTCACCCAAGCCAGATTTTATGCCTAGGGAGGGACTAGAACCTATGTCTCCTGGTGATTGGCCAGGAGGTAATGGCTGACTTTCATGCCGAACGAGGGTTTAGAATTCACTGTCTCCTGGTGATTGGCCCAAAGTCACCCAAGCCAGATTTTATGCCTAGGGAGGGACTAGAACTCATAGTCTCCTGGTGATTGGCCAGGAGGCAATGGCGGAATTTCATGCCTAAGGAGGGACTAGAACTCACTGTCTCCTGGTGTTTGGTCTAAAATCACCCAGCTGGCTTTCATGACTAAGGTGGCACTAGAATTTACTGCCTCCCAGTGATTGGAGCAAAGGCACCCAGCTGGCTTTCATGGCTGAGGCAGGACTAGAACTCATGGTCTCCTGCTTTCCAGCTTGGTGCCTTAACCACTAGGAATCAGCCAAGATTATGTTCCCACAACCCTACCCCTCTTGAATCCCATTGAAGTTACGATGATCGAACCCCAAATAAGGAGATGGAATTTCAGCTGCTTACCCTTATTTCCCTGAAAATAAGACCTCCCTGGATAACACGCCCAAATGGGCTTTTGAGTGCATGCGCTACAATAAGACTGAGGCCACGGACCTCCGCTCCTTCCGCCAGAAACTCAAAACCCACTTGTTTCATCTAGCCGGCCTGGCCTAACTTCATGCTTCCCACCCCAGTCTGTAATTTTAAATTATCTTATTTGGTTTTATGGGTCTAGTTTTAATTTTTATAAATTTGTACAGAGGACTATTTAATTTGATTTTAGTTTATATGTATTGTTTTGGTTTTGATAATTTTAATTCTACTTGTACACCGCCCCGAGTCCCTTCGGGGAGAGGGGGCGATCTAGAAATCTAATTAAATAAATAATAATAAATAAATAATAAGCCCTCCCCAGAAAATATTGCAGCACAGCAGCAGCCATGAGGTGACCCCGCTCGCTGCCTCCTGCACCGCAAAAATAATAAGATCTCCCTCAAAAATAAGGCCAAGCACTTATTTGGGGGGTCAAAAGCAAATAAGACCGTTGGCATATCCTTCCATTTTCAAGCAAACTGCCCCTATGACAAACCACTGGTTCGCATAACACTTGCTGTAAAAAAAGGTCATAAAAGAATCCATTTTAGGACCGTCATGACTTACAACCACGATGGGCCTGCTCAATTATGGTTATAAGTTGAGGACTAGCCAGGTAAAAAATCTGATTGATTCTCTACAGCAGGGGTCTTCAGACTTCAGACTTAAAGTTGCAAAGGTTGGAGACCCCTGCTCTACAGAGTGTGTAAAAAGAACAGTGAGAGGGGCTGCACTCAAATTTAATAAACATAAGTGATACTCGACTTACAACAGTCCGTTTAGTGACCATTCAAAGTTACAATGGCACTGAAAAAGTGACTTACGACAGCTTTTCACACTTACGACTGTTGCAGTATCCCCATAGTCACGTGATCAATATTCAGACGCTTGGGAACGGACTCATATTTATGACGGTTTCAATGTCCCGGGGTCATGTGGACCCCTTTTGCGACCTTCTGACCAGTCAGGGGAGGAGCCAGATTCATTTAACAACAGTGTCGCTAACCAAACAACTGCAGTGATGCACTTCACAATTGTGGCAAGGAAGGTCGATCAATAAAAGGGGCCAAACTCATTTAACAAGTGTCTCATTTGGCGATAGAAATTTTGGGCTCAATCGAGGTCGTAAGTTGAGGACTCCCTAGACACGAAATTCCACTTTAAAGTTCGCTTCACAAATATCTCGCTTAGCAACGTACATTTTGGGCTCCACTGAAGTCTTAAGTATACAATACAATACAATAGCAGAGTTGGAAGGGAACTTGGAGGTCTTCTAGTCCAACCCTCTGCCTAGGCAGGAAGCCCTGTACCGTTTCAGACAAATGGCTATCCAACATTTTCTTAAAGACTTCCAGTGTTGGGGCATTCACAACTTCTGGGGGCAAGTCGTTCCACTGGTTAATTGTTCTAACTGTCAGGAAATTTCTCCTAGGTTCAAATCAATCAATCAATCAATCAAATTCGGATTTATTGACCGCACCCTCTCCCCACAGGGACCCGGGGCGGTGCACAGGAGAAACTAAAAACAATATACAATAAATACAAAATACATACTTTAAAACATAATTAAACAATGTTACCCGTGCTAAAAATGATTAAGAACCCATTAAAATGCATTTGGAATCAATAGACAGAGAGAATTATTCAAGGCCGGCCAGTCGAAAGAAATAGGTCTTCAATTTCGTACGGAAGGAGCGGAGGTCAGTGGTCGTTCTGATGTCAGGGGGAAGGTCGTTCCAGAGGGCCGGGCCCGCCACAGAGAGAGCCCTTCCCCTGGGCGTCGCCCGCTGACAAAGTCTAGTGGACGGCACCCGGAGAAGTCCCTCTCTGTGGGAGCGAATCGGTCGTGAGGATGTATGGGGCAGGATCCGATCTCGCAGATAGCTAGGTCCCGAGCCATGGAGCGCTTTGAAGATGATAATTAGCACCTTGAAGCGCACCCGGAAGACGACAGGTAGCCAGTGCAGCTCGCGCAAGAGCGGTGTAACGTGGGTAAACCTGGTGGTCCCCATAATTGCTCGCGCGGCTGCATTCTGAACTAACTGAAGCATCCGGGTGCACCTCAAGGGGAGCCCCATGTAGAGAGAGTTACAGTAGTCCAGTCGGGATGTCACGAGGGCATGAGTGACTGTGCGAAGGGCGTCCCGATCCAATAGGGGGCGCAATTGGCGAACCAGGCGAACCTGGTAAAACGCCCTCCTGGCCACGGCTGTCACTTGCTCTTCCATAGACAGCCGGGTATCCAGGAGGACACCCAAATTGCGCGCCCCATCCACAGGGGCAAGATGTTCGCCCCCTATGGCCAGCGTTGGAGAGAGCTGGTTGAATCGGGCAGCCGGAAACCACAGCCACTCGGTCTTGGTCGGGTTGAGCCTAAGTCCGTTACTTCCCATCCAGATCCGCACGGCTTCCAGGCACTGGCACATCACCGCTACGGCATCGTTGGGGTGGTTTGGGGTAGATATGTACAGCTGGGTGTCATCAGCGTACAGGTGGTTCTCTACCCCAAAACCACGGATGATCTCACCCAGACAAGGAGAGGTTGCTTGTCTCCTTGATTAGTTTCCACCCATTGCTTCTTGTTCTGCCTTCAGGTGCCTTGGAGAATAGCTTGACTCCCTCTTCTTTGTGGCAGCCCCTGAGATATTGGAAGACTGCTATCATGTCTCCCCTGGTCCTTCTCTTCATTAAACTAGGCATACCCAGTTCCTGCAACCGTTCTTCATATGTTTTAGCCTCCAGTCCCCTCATCCTCTTTGTTGCTCTTCTCTGCACCCTTTCTAGAGTCTCTGCATCTGTTCCACATCGTGACCACCAAAACTGAATGCAAATATTCCAAGTGTGGCCTTCCCAAGGCCTTATAAAGTGGCCTTATTATCACTTCACGTGATCTTGAGTCAAGGACTACTTGCAAATCGAAATAAGAGAGGCAACCCCTGTCCCTTCTCCTTGATTTAATCCAGCTTCCTTCATGCTGATTCTGGGAAAAATGCTTTCCCAGCACATTTGGGAATGCGGGGGGGGGGGGGGGGGGGAAATGATTATTATTATTTGATTAAGCGAATGCCTTGTCACGCCGTGGCTGGCTCAACAGGATTGATGGGAGGAAGCTGCCCCTTCTTAGCAACGCTTATTTTTCAGGAAAGACAAAAGAAATGAGTACAAATGGGTGGACATCTGACAGCTTGCTGGAAGAAAGAAGCTGGAAAAGCCAGCCAGAAAACCGACTTACTTCTTCCTGGCTAAGCAATTAATTTGCAGCAGCTTCTTGGGTTTTGGTGATGTCATTTAATAAGGGAAAACAAATGTGTTTTCCACTGTAACAAAAAAAAAAGAGAGAGAGAGAGAAAAGTCTTTGTTTTGGCTTCGCGTTGCTAACAGAAGGAACAAATAAAAACTGCTTTGCACTAGGAATGAACTTTCCCTGAATTCGTACGGTCACATGCCGTGAGGTTGCAAAAACAGAAGGCGTGCAGAGCACATGATGCCATGTGTAACAGATGCCCTGCTAGCGCGTTCATCAAAGAGTTGATAGCTGCAGCTGTCTAAATTGGGACGCCCTCTTATAACCTGACGGCTCATCGTCACCTGTGCCTCAGGTGCTCCTCGGTCCACGATGACGGGCCTGTGGCATCTCTCGGCGAGAATGCCAGCCGTCGCCCCAGCCCAGCTCCACCATGCAGGCCCATGCACCTCCCGTCCTATCTGCGGGATCGGATCCTGCCTCACACATCCTCACGGCCGATTCGCTCCCACAGAGAGGGACTTCTCCGGGTGCCGTCCACTAGACTTTGTCAGCGGGCGACGCCCAGGGGAAGGGCTCTCTCTGTGGCGGGCCCGGCCCTCTGGAACGACCACGGACCTCCGCTCCTTCCGCCTGAAATTGAAGACTCATCTTTTCCGCCTGGCCGGCCTAGGGCAGTCTCTCTCTCTATGGGTTTTTAAATGTATATTTATATTTAGTGGGGATTTTTAGTTAAGGGATTTTAGCACAGGAATAAGTTTAATTTCTTTTAAATTTGTATGTATTTTGTATATTTATTGCTTTTATTTTCCCTGTGCACCGCCCCGAGTCCCTGTGGGGAGAGGGAGCGGTCAATAAATTCAACATTATTATTATTATTATTATTATTATTATTATTATTATTATTATTATTATTATTATTATTATTAGATGGTCTTCGGGTCTCTGATGCGCATGTGCAGGGGGCATGCGCGGCCGACATGTGCACATGTGGGGGTATGTGCATGGGGGGGGGAGTTTGCTCACATTGCATTTTACAACACAATACAATAGCAGAGTTGGAACGGACCTTGGAGGTCTTCTAGTCCAACCCCCTGCCTAGGCAGGAAACCTTACACCGTTTCAGACAAATGGTCATCCAACATCCCCTTAAAGCCACCCAGTGTTGGGGCATTCACAACTTCTGGAGGCAACTTCTGTTCCCCTGATTCATTGTTGTGACTGTCAGGAAGTTTCTCCTCAGTTCTAAGTTGCTTCTCTCATTGATTAGTTTCCACCCATTGCTTCTTGTCCTGCCCCCAGGTGCTTTGGAGAATACTTGACTCCCTCTTCTTTGGGGCAACCCCTGAGATATTGGAAGACTGCTATCATGTCTCCCCTGGTCCTTCTTTTCATTAAACTAGACCTACCCAGTTCCTGCAACCGTTCTTCATATGTTTTAGCCTCCAGTCCCCTAATCCTCTTTGTTGCTTTTCTCTACCCTCTTTCTAGAGTCTCCACCTCTTTTCTACATCGTGGCGACTAAAACTGAATGCCGTATTCCAAGTGTGGCCTTCCCAAGGCCTTGTAAAGTGGTATTAACCCTTCACCTGATCTTGATTCTCTCCCTCTGTTGATGCAGCCTAGAACTGTGTTGGCTTTTTTGGCAGCTGCTGCCCACGGCTGGCTCATATTTAAATGGTTGTCCACTAGGACTCCAAGATCCCTCTCACAGTTGCTACTATTGAGCAAGGTACCACCTATGCTGTACTTGTGCATTTTGTTTTTCTTGCCTAAATGTAGAACCTGACTCTTTTCACTATTGCACCTGTTTGCACTGAGGATCGACAAAAGCTTCCTATCTGAGTGGAAGAAAGCAAGAGGGCTGTTCTCGCTTAGCGACTGTTCAAAGTTACAATGGATCTCCCCAGACTACTTAAGACTCCGGTCTGGAGATCGGATGGCCACCCACCTCTTGGGGATCACGAGAACATTGTGGGCACACCAGCTGGTTTGCATCTATTGTTCTGACTTAGGCTCTCCCAGCAGCCCGAAGCCGAGTTCTCCTCCCGATAAACCCCTTTAATTTAATTGACAGTGAATTCCTCTCCAGCCAAGTCTTTCAAGATAGTTCCCAATTCCCGACCTTTATCGGGCTTGGAGGCCGATATCTTTCAGACCCTGCAATATTTGGCAAGAACGCAGGAATGAACTAATGGTCTCCTGCAAACTCCCCTCCCCTTTCGCTCCTCTTTTATCCCCTATGGGAGGGGCCATTCACCGTCCACCTGTGGCCTTACTCCTGAGTCCACCTTTGTTCCTTAGCTGTTCCTTTTGTCTGGCAATTCCGCGCATGCGCACAGTTACTCCAAAAATGGTCCTATTCTGACCGAGGCTTCCCAAGAGCAGGAAGCAAACTCCTTGTCCGGACAAAAACCCCTTTTATTAATTGACTGAATTCTGCTCATTCACATCCAGCAAAGTCTTTCAAGGGAGGATTTACGGTCACAGACCTTATCTGGCTTGGAGAGCTGCCAGGCCGAGATCTGCAGAACTTGGCAAGGAGTCTCTGAGAATCACAAACTAGTTAAGAGAACTAATTGTCTCCTGCAAACTCCCCTCCCCTTTCGCTCCCCTTTTATTTCCTCTGGGCGGGGCTATTCACTGTCCACCTGTGGCTTTACTCCCAAGTCGACCCCTGTTCTTTCGCTGTTTCCTTCGTCTGGCACACTGGGAACAGGCTCCAGCTGTTCGTCTGCCTCACTGATGTCTGACTCTGAAGGCAGCTGATAACTGTCAGACGGCCCTGGCCCCCTCTCTGCCTCCGACACAGAGCCCTCATCTGAGCCTTCCCCAGACTCCAGGACTGGGCCATGTTCCTCCCCAACCTCCTCACTGTCCGAATCTGCTGCCAGCTCCGCCAGCCACAACATCCATCCACCCATCCACCCACTCACCTATCCACCCACCCATTATAATCCATCTACCTCTATACCCATCCACCAACAGAGGACTGTTTATTTGTGGGGTCCTTGGTGCTCTCTGAGCTTAGCTGTTTTCTTGCAGACATTTCATTACCAAACTAGGTAATATCATCAGTGCAATGGCACTCAGGCACTGACGTTGTTACCTAGTTGGGTGATGAAATGACCTGGCTACCTGCAAGACCGCCTCCTGCTACCAAATACCTCCCACCGTCCAGTTCGCTCCCACAGAGAGGGCCTCCTCAGGGTGCTGTCGGCCAGAGAATGTTGGCTGGCGACCCCCAGGGGGAGAGCCTTCTCTGTGGCAGCCCCCGCCCTCTGGAATGACCTGCCCCCTGACCTACGGACAATCACGGACCTACACCTCTTTCGGCGGGCTTTGAAGACCCACTTATTTCGAGCGGCCGGCCTGGCATAGTTTTTAATTTGGCAGACTTTTAAACGTTTTAGTTTTATAAGATGCACCCGAAGACTTCAGCTTGTCCAGAATGCAGCCGCGCGAGCAATAATGGGAACCTCGAGGTTTACCCATGTAACACCGCTCTTGGGCGAGCTGCATTGGCTGCCTGTCGTCTTCCGGGTGCGCTTCAAGGTGTTAGTTACCATCTTTAAAGCGCTCCATGGCACGGGACCTAGTTATCTGCGGGATCGGATTCTGCCCCATACATCCCTGCGGCTGATTCGCTCCCACAGAGAGGGACTTCTCTGTTGTTCGTGAACAGAGGCGTACGTGAAGCGAGGTACCACTGTATTTTGTATTAGTATTTTTAATTTCCCTGTGCACCGCTCCGAGTCCCTTTGGGGAGAGGAGGCGGTCTACAAATAAATTTTTTATTATTATTATTATTATTATTATTATTATTATTATTATTATTATTATTATTATTATTATTATTATTATTATTATTATTATTATATGGTTTTAGTAGGGATTTTAATAGGTTTTAGACAGGCTGCTCATTATCTAATGTGTTTTAAAAGGTTTTTAATTGTTTTCTATGTTTTATTCGTGATTTTACTGCTGCCTCTACACCGCCCTGAGTCTAGAAAGGTATAGAGAATTTAAATATTAAATTAAATTAAATTAAATGTCTGCAAGAGAACCACCCAGCTCAGAGAACACCAAGGATCCCACAGTTCAATCCTGAACTATAAATGTTCTACAGGTAGTAGACTTGACTTACTACCACAATGGAGTCCCAAATCTCTGTTGCTTAGTGAGGCATTTGTAAAGTGATTTTTGCTCCATTTTACGACCTCTCTTGCCACAGTTGTTAAGTGAATCACTGTGGTTGTTGAATTAGTAACACGGTTGTTAAGCGACTCCGGCTTTGCTGGTGAGAAGGCCACAGAAGGTGCTTGCATGACTCCAGGGCATTGCAACCGTCATAAATACGACCCAGTTGCCAAGCATTTGGGGATGCCAAGCATGGGGGATGCTGCAATGGTCATAAGTGTGAGGAATGGTCCTATGTCACTTTTTTCAGTGCCTTTTTCTGCACCTTTGAACGGTCACTAAACCAACTGTTGTAAATTGTAAATTGAGTGCCTGTATTGGCAGTTGATTTATTTATCCAATTTTTAAAGCCCCCCAAACAGTTTCTTTAAAAAAATTCTTCTCTGATATCGTAAGTTCTCAAGGCAAAAAAATAAAAGGGATGACGTCAACTCTCTTTCTGAAGAAAAAGGAGCTTCAGAATCCCTCGGTTTGTGACTTGTTGGCTGGCTGTTGTCAATTTTTTAAAAAATTAATTCTGGGGAAGTTGTTTTGAAAATGTGCTTGCCCTCATCCCTTTTCATCCCAGACATTAAACAGAGTCCCAGCTGCAGCTTCTGAGTCATGGTGACGACTTCTAAGTCAGTCTTTCAGCAGGGTGTGTGTGTGTGTGTGTGTGTGTGTGTGTGTGTGTGTGTGTGTGTGTGTGTGCATCAGGGGTGGGTTCCGGCTGCTGCTATTGCCCATTCGCCCAGGGACCCACCATGCGCGCGCGCACTTGATGTGTGCTGTGCTCGCTTGATGTGTACATTGTGTGAGCATTGCAACAAAAATTGCTCTGTGTATACGCAGAAGGCAAAAATGAGATGGCGCAGCCATAGGCGCTACCAAGAGAGCCGATTCGGGGGCATGGCAGCCTCCCATATTTGGGGTATACCAGGTGCCATGATGAAACATCAGATAGATAGGTAGATGGATGGATGGATGGATGGATGGATGGATGGATGGATGGATGGATGGATGGATGGATGGATGGATAGATAGATAGATAGATAGATAGATAGATAGATAGATAGATAGATAGATAGATAGATAGATAGATAGATAGATAGATAGATATAACTGCTAAATAAAATCAATTAAAATCGATTAAAAACTACGCCAGGCCGGCCGCATGGAATAAATGTGTTTTCAAGGCTCGACGGAAGAGGCGTAGGTCAGTGGTCGTACGTAGGTCAGGGGGTAGGTCATTCCAGAGGGCAGGAATGATAGAGAGATGGATAGATGGATGGATAAATAGGTAAGAGATAGATGGAAAGATACATCAATAGATATCAGATAGATAGATAGATAGATAGATAGATAGATAGATAGATAGATAGATAGATAGATAGATAGATAGATAGATAGATAGATGAGGTAACGGTTCCCCCCGCACATATGTGCTAATCCTTCCAGACTCTAGGGGGCGGTGCTCATCTCTGTTTCAAACCGAAGAGCCAGCGCTGTCCGAAGACGTCTCCGTGGTCATGTGGCCGACATGACTCAATGCTGAAGAGGCACAGAGTGCTGTTCCCTTCCCACCAAAGGTGGTTCCTATTTTTCTACTTGCATTTTTACATGCTTTTGAACTGCTAGGTTGGCAGAAGCTGAGACAAGTAACGGGAGCTCACTCGGTTATGCAGCGCTAGGAAGTTGAACCACTGAACTGCTGACCTTCTGATCGACAAGCTCAGCATCTTAACCACTTAGCCATCATTTCCGATAGATAGATAGATAAAATTTTTGCTGATAAATAAATGAAGGAGATTAGTATAAATCTATTTCAAACTATTTAGCTCTCATCAGCTAGCCATACCCTTACTGGGATTCGAATTTGGGCTGTTCTCTGTGTGTGTGTGTGTGTGTGTGTGTGTGTGTGTGTACACGCACACACACATGTATGTATGAATAGGCACATACACGTATGTATGTGCATATGTATATGTATAAAGGTACAGGTTTCCCTCGCACATATGTGCTAGTCGTTCCTGACTCGCGGTGGGGGGGAGCATTCTGCAGGCTTCCCAAACCCCTCTGCGTTCCCTGTTTTTGCGAAAAACGGGGCCATTTTTGGTGAAAACGGGACGCGTGGGGTGGGGTTTCGGGAGGCCAAAAATGGCTATGTGCGGAGATTACAGAGGCACTGACATTTCCATCCTCTTTTCGGGGAAGGAAAAGTGCGTCTTATACGCTGTAAAGTACGGTAATCGATGAATAAACCTGCTCCTGGCCGCGTGTTCCCACTGGGAACAAGCCTGCTGGACGGTAGCGAGAACCACCACAGTGTGCTTGCTGGATGGATGCTTTTGCTTTTGCCTTGCCGGTTTCTCCGATTCCAACTCGAATGAGGACAAAGGGGGTAAAAACATCCAGTGGGGTCATCTGCCAGACTCGTCAGCTAACGGGAAAGAAGCAAGTGGGGGTTTTAAGGTTTGGTAAACAAAGCCAAGCAGAAAACATGTTGTGACATCAGATAACGAGAGAGAGAGAGAGAGAGAGAGATTCCCCCGGGGGGGAAGCACAAGTTATACGACACTTCTCCGGTAGCAGCCGAAAACATTTGGTAGCTCTTTTTATTATTATTTTTCTTGGAAAGACGTCTCCTGTGCTCGGCTGGCCCCGTGCTGGAAGCCTCCTGAGAAACAGGAGAAAAACATTTCCCAACTGCTGTTCCTATTTTTTGGCTGCTGCCTTCCTTCCTTCCTTCTTTCGACAGCCCTGAAGCAGGAGCAAACGGCCGTGTCGATGCTAGGTAGAGGCAGACGTAGGGTCTCCCGCTTGGGCAGGGGGTTGGACTAGATGACCTGCAAGGTCCCTTCCAACTCTGTTCATCTGTTCTGTGGTGGCTCTTGGTTAAGAGCCCACAAATAAACACATCTTCAAACCGTACGCGATGGGAGCGCGACATCGGCACGGCCTCGGTGAGAGGAATACGGGTAGTCCTCAACGTATGACGCCAGCCGCGTCCAAAATTGCTAAGCTTTGACTCGATATGCACCTTTCTTTCTAAGTGGTAAAAAAAACGATTCAGCACAGGTAGGCACAATGAGAATATATCTGCTGCAAAATTCCACATTGGTGACAGGAAGGGCATCCGGCAAGTAAACACTCAGCTCCATTCAGTGGCCCTGACTGTACCTCGCGAGGGATTACAGGGTCATTAATCGACAACTAGTCCTATGACTTAAGGCCACAACTGAGCCCAATATTTCTGTTGCTAAACAAGAAAGTTGTTAAGCGGATTTCGCTCCATTTTATGACTTTCTCGCCATAGTTTTGTTAAGTAATACATTAATACAATACAATAGTAGAGTGGGAAGGGACCTTGGAGGTCATCTAGTCCAACTACCTGCCTAGGAAGGAAGCCCTATACCATTTCAAACAAATGGCTATCCAACATCTTCTTAAAGACTTCCAGTGTTGGGGAATTCACAACTTCTAGAGGCAACTTCTGTTCCACTGGTTAAGTGTTCTTACTGTCAGGAAATTTCTCCTCAGTTCTAAGTTGCTTCTCTCCTTGATTAGTTTCCACCCATTGCTTCCTGTCCTACCCTCAGGTGCTTTGGTGACTAGTTTGACCCCTTCTTCTTTGGGGCTACCCCTGAGATATTGGAAGATTGCTATCATGTCTCCCCTAGTCCTTCTTTTCATTAAACTAGACATACCCAGTTCCTGCAACCGTTCTTCATATGTTTTAATCTCCAGTCTCCTCATCCTCTTTGTTGCTCTTCTCTGCACTCTTTCCAGAGTCTCCACGTCTTTTCTACATCGTGGCAACCAAAACTGGATGCCGTATTCCAAGTGTGGCCTTACCAAGGCCTTATGAAGTGGTATTAACACTTCACGTGATCTTGATTCTCTCCCTCTGTTGATGCAGCCTAGAACTGTGTTGGCTTTTTTGGCAGCTGCTGCACACGGCTGGCTCCTATTTAAATGGTTGTCCTCTAGGACTCCAAGATCCCTCTCACAGTTGCTACTATTGAGCCAAGTACCACCTATACTGTACCTGAGCATTTTGTTTTTCTTGCCTAAATATAGAACCTTATGTAGAACCTGAATCTGGCTTTCTACCTGAATGTAGAACCTGAATCTGGCTTTCTCGTTGTCGCAAAAGGGGATCGCATGACTCCGGGACACTGCAATGGTCATAAATGTGAGTTAATCGCCAAGTGTCTGAATTTTGATCACGTGACCCTGGGAATATTGTAATGGTCGTAAATGTGAAAAACGGTCATAGGTCACTTTTTTTCAGTGCCGTTGAAACTTCAAATGGTCTCTAAATAAACTGTTGGAAGTTGAGGATTACCTTTATACCCAACTAAATGATACATTTACAGACGAGTTTCAGTGCCGGCATAATGACCCATTTAGAATTAAATGTTTGGGCATGACCTTGCTGACCCCTTCCAAAGTCTGGGATCTCTCTCGGTCTCCACAAATCCAGAAACTAACACCGCGGTGGCTGAAGCCCAGCGGCCATTTAACGTAAAGACCTCTCAGCCCACTTGATCTGTGGACCAGGAGAACTGGTTGGACTTTAGTGTGATGGAATGCTGTCCAGAATGTCAAGAGGGAGGGACCGCGTTCCGAACGAGCCAGAGACTATGCAGTTCAGGTGTCCCAAAGGTGATTTTTCAAGAGGCAACAGGACTTTCTTGGTTTTTCCTTAAAGACATTCTGCTTCTCATCCCAGAAGCTTCCCCAGTTCTTCGGCTTCTTGGATGATCGTTTCTCATCCCAGAAGATTCTTCAGTTCTTCGGCTTCGTGGATGATCGTTTCTCATCCCTGAAGATTCTTCAGTTCTTCAGCTTCTTGGATGATCGTTTCTCATCCCAGAAGATTCTTCAGTTCTTCGGCTTCTTGGAT
Organism: Rhabdophis nuchalis; assembly: GCA_039707465.1. Lineage (NCBI taxonomy): Eukaryota > Metazoa > Chordata > Lepidosauria > Squamata > Natricidae > Rhabdophis > Rhabdophis nuchalis. The sequence goes on along the minus strand of CM077643.1, from coordinate 400,977,842 downwards.
GATCGTTTCTCATCCCAGAAGATTCTTCAGTTCTTCGGCTTCGTGGATGATCGTTTCTCATCCCTGAAGATTCTTCAGTTCTTCGTCTACTTGGATGATCGTTTCTCCTCCCAGAAGATTCTTAAGTTCTTCGTCTACTTGGATGATCGTTTCTCATCCCAGAAGATTCTTCAGTTCTTTGGCTTCGATCGTTTCTCATCCCAGAAGATTCTTCAGTTCTTCAGCTTCTTGGATGATCGTTTCTCATCCCAGAAGATTCTTCAGTTCTTCAGCTTCTTGGATGATCGTTTCTCATCCCAGAAGATTCTTCAGTTCTTCAGCTTCTTGGATGATCGTTTCTCATCCCAGAAGTTTCTTCATTTCTTCAGCTTCTTGGATCATTGCTTCTCATCTGCTTTTTCAGTTCTTCAGCTTCTTGGATGATCATTTCTCATCCCAGAAGCTTCTTCAGTTCTTCAGCTTCTTGGATGATCGTTTCTCATCCCAGAAGATTCTTCAGTTCTTCAGCTTCTTGGATTTTCGTTTCTCATCCCAGAAGTTTCTTCAGTTCTTCAGCTTCTTGGATGATCGTTTCTCATCCCAGAAGCTTCTTCATTTCTTCAGCTTCTTGGATCATTGTTTCTCATCTGCTTTTTCAGTTCTTCAGCTTCTTGGATGATCGTTTCTCATCCCAGAAGCTTCTTCAGTTCATCTCCCTTTCAAAGCTGAAGAGCCAGTGCTGTCCAATGTCGTCTCTATGGTCATGTGACCACCATGACTAAATGCCGAAGGCGCACACAACGCTGTTCCCTTCCCAACAAAGGTGGCCCCTATTTTTCCTACTTGCATTTTTTAGGTGCTTTCGAACTGCTAGGTTGGCAGAAGCTGGGACAACTAACGGGAGCTCCCTCTTTTATGCGGTGCTAGGGATTTGAACCGCCGAACTGCCGACCATTCTGATCAACAAGTTAAGAGGTTTAGCCACTAAGTCCCTTATGTCTTATGTGTAGGTTTCTATGTATGTGTATTTATACGTATACGTACAGGGAGTCTGCTTTAGTTCACCAAGATTTTTGCCCACAGGTGAGAAACAATAAAGGAATCTGTTTATACTAATGGGATCTTAGAATATTCTTCTAATCTCAGTGTGTGTTTTGTTTCGTTTTTGGAGCCTGACACTCAGGAACCCACTGCTGTGGCCCGCCAGCGGAGTTGGCAGCAGAGTCCTGGAGGCTGGGAAAGGCTCGGACGAGGGCTCTGCGTCGGAGGCAGAGACGGGGCTGAGGCCATCTGGCAGTTGTCAGCTGCCGTTAGAGCTAGACAGCAGTGAGGCAGAGGAACAGCTGGAGCCTGTTCCCAGTGTGCGCATGCGCAGAGCTGCCAGAAGAAAAAAACAACTCAGAAATCAGGGTCGACTTGAGTAAAGCCACAGGTGGACGGTGAATGGCTCCTCCCATAGGAAATAAAATAAAAGAGGAGCGAAAGGGGAGTGGAGCTTGCAGGAAACAATTCGTTCATTCGTTAGATTCGTTTCAGGAGTGTGAAGATCTGCCCGTGAATCTCAGAGACTGTGTGCCCAGTCTTTCCTTGCACAGCGCCTCATTTGGAAAATATTTACATGGCAGCTTTCCAAGCTAGATAAGGTCTGTGGTCATAAATACACCTTTGAAAGACTGTTTGCCAGGCCTTTGTTGAATGTGAATGAGAGGAATTCACATTCGTTTAAGAAAAGGGGGTTTTGTCGGGACCAGGAATCTGCCTCGTGTTTTTTTGGGGAGACCTAAACACCCACCAGTTTTATGAGCACGCTGACCCCAACCATTGATGCGATGTAAGCAAATTCTATAGCACCAGCATCTTCAAACTTGGCAACGTTAGGACTGGTGGACCTCAACTCCCAGAATTCCTCAGCCAGCCGGGCTGAGGAATTCTGGGAGTTGAAGTCCACCAGTCTTAACGTTGCCATGATGGGAGATTCCGGCGGTAGAACAAGTACTTTATGCCAAGATTTATGCCACTCTTACCCACATGCAGGCTTCCAGCCTGACTTTGGACATGATGGTCCATAACGAAATGGATCCCTGAACTCCCGCTTTGTCAGGGCAAATAATCTGGTCCGGGTAAGGCGGCTCGGGAAAATTCACTGTGTTACATTCGTAAGCCGCAAGTGTCACCGACGCTATATGGGGGCCCTGCAGAGGGGAAAAAAGAAGGCAGAATTCAACAATCGGTGGCCATCCATTTCATTTGCAGTAAACAAACAATAAAGGAGAATATTTGTAAGCTCAGGGGTCTTTCGTGCTCTCTGAGCTTGCTTGTTTTCTTGCAGATGTTTGAGGTAACATCATCATAGCTATTAGCAGCATCTATAGACTAGCTGTAAATGGCATGTGGTGGCACGGTGGTTAGCAATAGCACTTAAGACTTATATACTGCTTCACAGTGTTTTACAGCCCTTTCTAAGCTGTTTACAGAGTCAGCCTCTTGCCCCCAACAATCAGGGTCCTCTTTTTACCAACCTCAGAAGGATGGAAGGCTGAGTCAACCTTGAGCCGGTCAGGATCGAACTGCTAGCAGTGGGAAGAGTTTGCCTGAAATAGCAATAGCACTTGGACTTAAATAGCGCTTCTCAGTGCTTTTACAGCGCTCTCTAAGCGGTTTACAGAGTCAGCCTCTTGCCCCCAACAATCAGGGTCCTCTTTTTACCAACCTCAGAAGGATGGAAGGCTGAGTCAACCTTGAGCCGGTCAGGATCGGACTGCTAGCAGTGGGCAGAGTTTGCCTGAAATAGCAATAGCACTTGGACTTAAATAGCGCTTCTCAGTGCTTTTACAGCGCTCTCTAAGCGGTTTACAGAGTCAGCCTCTTGCCCCCAACAATCAGGGTCCTCTTTTTACCAACCTCAGAAGGATGGAAGGCTGAGTCAACCTTGAGCCGGTCAGGATCGAACTGCTAGCAGTGGGCAGAGTTTGCCTGAAATAGCAATAGCACTTGGACTTAAATAGCGCTTCTCAGTGCTTTTACAGCGCTCTCTAAGCGGTTTACAGAGTCAGCCTCTTGCCCCCAACAATCAGGGTCCTCTTTTTACCAACCTCAGAAGGATGGAAGGCTGAGTCAACCTTGAGCCGGTCAGGATCGGACTGCTAGCAGTGGGCAGAGTTTGCCTGAAATAGCAATAGCACTTGGACTTAAATAGCGTTTCTCAGTGCTTTTACAGCGCTCTCTAAGCGGTTTACAGAGTCAGCCTCTTGCCCCCAACAATCAGGGTCCTCTTTTTATCAACCTCAGAAGGATGGAAGGCTGAGTCAACCTTGAGCCGGTCAGGATCGAACTGCTAGCAGTGGGCAGAGTTTGCCTGAAATAGCAATAGCACTTGGACTTAAATAGCGCTTCACAGTGCTTTTACAGCGCTCTCTAAGCGGTTTACAGAGTCAGCCTCTTGCCCCCAACAATCTGGGTCCTCATTTTACCCACCTCGGAAGGATAGGAGGCTGAGTCAACCTTGAGCCTGTTGAGATTGTAACTGCCAAACTGCAGGCAGCCGGCAGTCAGCAGAAGTAGCCTGCCATATTGCACTCTGACCACTGCGCCACCACGGCTCATTCAAATGCAGTACGGCAGGCTAATTCTGCCGACGGCCAGCAGTTCGATTCTCACCAGCTCAAGGTTGACTCAGCCTTCCATCCCTTTCGAAGTTGGTAAACCGAGGACCTAGACTGTTGGGTTCAAGAGGATGATTTTATAAAATGGCTTAAATAGGGCTGTGAAGTGGTGTATATAAGTTTAAGTGCCATTGCTATTGCTATGTAAAAGAGACCATCAACTAGCCAAAAAGGAAGGAGGCAATCCGCACCCAGACCAGCATAGATTTACTCCAAGGTTAAAATCAGACCCACAATCAAGCAAACAATACCCCCAATCAGGAAACTGCAGAAATGGATAGATTGACACTTGAAATTAAGGAGAAGAAAGAAACTGAATTTTTTTTAACCTGAAATTTGTTTTACCAACAGCTAACTAACAGAAAACAGAAGTGAGAAATTTAAATGTATGTAGACGTAAATTTTTTATGTTTAATAATGATAAAAAAAGGAAACTGCCAAAGAAGTCAACAGCCCAGCCAATCGTCTCTCAAGACCATCACCACCAAAACTGACAGGGCAAGGCACATAATAATCTATATAAATAAAAATGTAACAATAGTTTGTTCAAAACCGCTAATCTCCGAAGGTACTGCACCGATCGCTTCCAAATTTTCTCACAACGTTCCTTTGAAGTACAGTAATAATGATATGTATAGATTGTGTGGATGTTGCACTTGTGCCAGGTACATGCCACGCAAATGTAAAAGTGAGGCTCTTCTGCGTGTTTCCCTCACGCTTCTGCTGCATCACATTCTCCCGAGATCCTGAGCTTCCCGCTCCTGCTGCCCAGCCGGCAGGGTCACATGGGTGCGGCGTCCCACCCTATCAGGTCAGCAGAACTCCTGCCAAATACGAGCAAGGATCCCAGCGAGCAGATGGAGGGGCGCGGCGGACAGTTGGGCGCAGGGCGAGGTGAACGGGCCTGGCCGTGGCGACAAGCCTTTGGTACCCCCCCCCCCCCCGGGATGTGAGGGAAAGCATCGGTTTCCCACTGCCCGGCCGCTCTTCCTCTCAGGCAGGTGAGGGGCTGGAGAGAACCGCAGGGAGCCGGAAGGGGCCTGTGAGGGTGGGGGGTAGAGAGAGAGGAAGGAGCCCTGAGAGGAAACCGAGGCAGGGAGGGAAGGAAGGGGGTCGCTGAGAGCGTTTCTGAGGGGATACCGAGGCAGGGAGGGAAGGGGATTGCTGAGAGGGTCTCTGAGGGGAAACCGAGGCAGGGAGGGAAGGGGATTGCTGAGAGCGTTTCTGAGGGGATACTGAGGCAGGGAGGGAAGGGGATTGCTGAGAGGGTCTCTGGGGGGAAACCGAGGCAGGGAGGGAAGGGGATTGCTGAGAGCGTTTCTGAGGGGATACCGAGGCAGGGAGGGAAGGGGATTGCTGATAGGGTTTCTGAGGGGAAACCAAGGCAGGGAGGGGAGGGAAGGAAGGGGGTTGCTGAGAGGGTTTCTGAGGGGAAACCAAGGCAGGGAGGGGGGGGGAAGGAAGGGGGTTGCTGAGAGGGTTTCTGAGGGGAAATCAAGGAAGGGGGTCACTGAGCGGTTCTCTGAGGGGAAACGTTTCCATTTAACCACACTGGGCCACAGCAAGGCGTGGCCGGGTACAGCCAGTATAGAATATAAACTGAGAGCAAACCACGTTCCCTTGGAGCACTGATGATGTTACCTCGTTGGGTCATGAAACTCCTGCAAGAAAACAAGCAAACTCAGAGGGCACCAAGGACCCCCTAATAAACAAGCATAAAGTTCCTGTTATAACCCCCCATGACCTAACCTTGAGTGCCCTCAGCATTGGGACTCCAATTCCCATAATACTCCAAAACAACTCGCTGGAGTCCGGCCACTGTACAAAAGGCATTTTCGCCTCCTTTCATTAATTACAAGGCAGAATTGTGCCCAGGTCTCCAGAGAGCTATTTTTTCTGGAGGCTTTTTTTCCCTCCCCACCTCTGCCCCCCCTGCAAACTCTGACTCAGAGTTTGTACTGGCAGCACTGTGGGGTGGTGGGGGAGCCCTGGCCAGTTGCCAAAGCTACCTTCCCTTCCTAAAGACCGGTTCTTGGTTCTCGGGGAGGAACAGAATGCAATAAAAGCCAACAAGAAAGCCTGACTGTGTGACTCGTTCTCCTCTCCCTTCTCTTACATGATAAATTTGTATTTCTGCTTAGCCAGTTTAACCCTGGGAGGATGACTCCCAAGTGTCTGTCCGACAGTCACTCATGAGGTCATCACAACGTGTTTGTTTGGGAGTGGGGGGAAGCCTGGGATGAATTATTTGTTCCCTCTCACTGAATATTCCAGATGTTGACTTACAGCAAAGGTCGAAGGTGCCAGGCCTGGAAGCCATCTTTTGCATTGGGCCTTCAGGCCCGCCACATTCAATATTGTGGGAAACCGGGAGGGGGTAATTATACAGAGTAGGGGAGGTATATATATATATATAGTCACTAGCCATTCCCAGCCAAATGTTGCTGTGGCCCAGTCTAATTAAATGGCCAACCAATCTGTGTGTCGATCTACACTGCACACACAAACACGCACAATCACTGTATAACCCCCAACTTACCTACCTACTGTATTTCTCCCTCTCTCTCCCTCTACCTACCTACCTACCTACTGTATTTCTTCCTCTCCACCTACCTACCTACCTACCTACCTACCTACCTACCTACCTACCTACCTACCGTATTTCTCCCTCTCTCCCCCTCTACCTACCTACCTACCTACCGTATTTCTCCCTCCCTCTCTCTATCCCTATAGCTGTCTACCTACCTACCTACTGTATTTCTCCTTGAATCTTATGGACAGAGTATTTTATGTCATAAAGGATGACATAATACCTATGGTCCACTGCTCTCTCTGTATCCATCTACACATTTTTTACAATTCTTTACATTCCCCTTGCATGTACCTGGCACAGGTGTGACATCTACACAATCTATATATATATCATTGGTGCCGTACTTGGAAGGAACGTTGTGTGAAAATTTGGAAGCAATCGGTGCAGTACCTTTGGAGATTAGCGGTTTGAACAAACTCATAGTTACATTTTTATTTATATCGATAGCAACATTCCTTTCTCAGAGTGTCACGGTCATCGTGCCCTGCACCTGGAAAGGTATGACTGGGAGGCATCTCCAGTTGAGACGGTGCCTGATTGGCCCACGTGATGGACATGTGGGTGCTGGGACAGGGACTTGGCCTTTCTTTGGGTTTTCAGATTCGGGTTTTCCCAGATGTGCCAATATGACATCTCTAATAAAATGGAACTTTGAGGAAACTCAAGCCTCGGCATCTTCTTTCGTTGGGGTTGTTACTTGGAACCCTGACAGGTTAGAGGGGTGGGTGGGTTTCTTTCCAATGACCTGCTCCCTATTTTTCCAGCAAGAAAGGTTGTAAAATGGAGCAAAACTCACTTAACAACTGTGTTCCTTAACACAGTTAGAAATACTGGGCTCCACTGCGGTTTTAAGTTGAGGACTACCTGTAATCTCTTCTTAAAGACTTCCAGTGTTGGGGCATTCACAACTTCTGGAGGCAAGCAGTTCCACTGGTTAATTGTTCTCACTGTCAGGAAATTTCTCCTTATTTCCAGGTTGCTTCTCTCCTTGATTAGTTTCCACCCATTGCTTCTTGTCACCCCTATCCTAAACTGCTATCATGTCACCCCTGGTCATAAACAAGACATACCCAATTCCAGCAACTGATATTTATATGTTTTAGCCTCATTTGTCTGAATGCTAAAACATAAGAAGAACGGCTGTAGGAAGTGGGTATGTCTAGTTTAATGAAAAGAAGGACCAGTGGAGACATCATAGCAGTGTTCCAATATCTCAGGAGTTGCCCCAAAGAAGAAGGAGTCAAGCTATTCTCCAAAGCACCTGAGGGCAGGACAAGAAGCAATGGGTGGAAACTAATCAAGGAGAGAAGCAGCCTAGAACTAAGGAGAAGTTTCCTGAACAATTGATGAGTGGAACAACTTGCCTTCAGAAGTTGTGAATCCTCCAACACTGGAGGTTTTTAAGAAGAGATTGGACAACCATTTGTCTGAAGTGGTGTAGGGTTTCCTGCTTGAGCAGGGGGTTGGACTAGAAGGCCTTCAAGGACCCTTCCAACTCAGTCACTCTGTTAACTGGGGAGACGCAGATTGGATGAAGATCTTCTGATGGAAACCTACATCACTCCCCGCGAATCTCCACAGGAGGAAGGTTCTTTTAGTATCTTATTGTCTTGAGATTTCTAATTTCCTATCCTGGTAGACAGTCAACTGGACCCAAATTCTTTCTACAATCTGATAGAAATCTGGCCAGATTTTGATCTTAACACCGGATGGGGAAAATCTAAACAGGAATCCTGACACAAAGTCCTATTAATGTGAGGTCCTTGGTGCAGTTCTACCTTGAGCTATAAATGTTCTTGTAGTAGTAATTAATGAGCTCTATTACTAATAGAAGAGAATATTTGTAGCTCAGGGAGGAACTGTGTGGGGTCCCTTGGTGCTGCCTGAGCTTGGTGGTTTCCTTGCAGACATTTCATGACCCAATTAGGGAACGCCATCAGTGCTCTGGTAAACCTAACTCCCTTCTAGCATTGATGATACTACTTAGTTGAGACATGAAATGTTGGCAAGGAAACCACCAAGCTCAAAGAGTATCAAGGACACCCTCATCTTTTGCAAACTCTTTTCAAGGATCCCACAATCCCCCTCCTCCTTTTTTCTCCTCTTCATCCTTCTCCTCCTCCTGTACTCTGCAAACCCTACTCCTTTCCCAGACTGATTACGTTACCCAGTTGGGTCATGAAATGTCAAAAAGAAAACCAAACTCAGAGAGCATCAAGGACCCCACAATCCTCCCCTTTTTTCTTCTCTCCTCCTCCTCCTCTTCTTCTTCCTCCTCCTTTTCTTCTTCTCCCTTCCTTCCTCCTCTTCTGCAAACCCCACTCCCTTCTAGCACTGATGATGTTACCTAGCTGGGCCATGAAATGTCAAAAAGAAAACCAAACTCAGAGAGCATCAAAGACCCCACAATCCTCCCCTTTTTTCTTCTCTCCTCCTCCTCCTTTTCCTTCCTTCCTTCCTTCTCCTCCTTCCTCCTCTTCTGCAAACCCCACTCCCTTCTAGCACTGATGATGTTACCTAGCTGGGCCATGAAATGTCTTATGATGCACACATCTATAAATGTACTTCGATTCACATAATTATCATACAGCCTGTTAGGACTATAATCCTAGAGTTGGGTCGGCAATATAAATATATAAGCCATGATTACAAATGCTCTCTGTTACTTTAAGTGCTACAGTTGAATGTAATTGGCTGCTGTAATTAACTCAGCAATAAGAGGAAGCCAGGAGCACTGTTAGCTGGCTGACTTTGAACTGGAGATACTGTGGTGTCGGATTAAGTCAGCAGAACAAGGAAGAATCGTGGATTGCAACTGTAAGCTAACTGTTAACGACTGTATATTTGGTTCAAGACTTGCTATCACTGTTTGTGAAGAAGTAGTTTAATTGTCCATCACAAGTAAAGCTACTTGTTTTTACTATCAGTGTCTGAGATTCTATTGGTGTGTCTTCTAGCAACATTTCTCTTGCTGCAATTCCATTGCACAACTCTCTGTCTCCTAAAAGAGATATCCCCAACACAGCTTCGAATCGAATATCGAATGAAATAAAACCAGGACTCCACACCTAGCCAGATTTCTTGTGGTTTCGACTTCAGCAGCTGCCACTTCTCCCCCCACTCCCCACCAAGCCATCTGTGGCCACCTATTTTTGAAATGGGAAACCAGAACTGCCTAGCCTAGTGGGTCTGCTCTTTATTTGCAAGTGGGCATTCCAAATTTCACCTTTAAGTTGAGAACTCTATGAAACAAATCCGGTTATGTCTTTCTCTGCGCTATATATATGTAGTTTGTGCATTTTTAAATTGTAGACTTCCCAGTGGCATTGTGTTGGCTTATATTATCTACTAGCTGGATACCCGTGCTTCGTGATGAAACTATGTAATCGGGCTATGCAGGATAAATTTTGCTCACAATCCGTTGGCTCAGTGGTGGTTGGTGATTGAAACACACAAGGAAATATCGCTTCCGCTGCCTTAAGACCGGAAGCAATTCCATAGGTGGAAAGCGTAGACATTGGGGTGAGGTACCGAGCCCCAGACCGCTCCTGAGTGAAGGAGTGGAACATTTGCCCATTTGAACTGAGGTAACGGAATGTGAGGCAACTGGCAGTTGGAACAGAGTTCTTTTCAGGTGGGGAGAGGGAGTAGAATGTCTTAGCATCAGAGCGTGTTAATATAAGGCAGTTGGAACAAGAGTTCTTTTCAGGTGGTGAGGGGGAGTAGAACTCCTTAGCATCAGAGCGTGTTAATTACCGTATAAGAAATACTAATGATCTGATGGTCATTTTGAAATATCCTTTCTTAGCGAGCACCTAGAAGCCACGAGGAACCTACGTGCCAAATTTCAAGTTTGTAAGCTTTATGGTTCTGGAGATTTCATGATGAGCGAGTGGTATTTGGCTTTTATATATATAGAAGTGTGTGTGTGTGTGTATGTGTACACACACACACTTTAGTTATCAATTTATTTATTGATCAAATTGTTTTGCTACCAATCTTATGGTCCAATCAATGTACAGGTAGTCTTACAACAGTTCATTTCAAAGCCCTCCCAGCGCTGAAAAAAAGTGACTTAGGACCTTTTTCACACTTACGACTGTTGCAGCATCTCCATGGTCACGGGATGCAAAATTCAGACTTTTTGGTGTTTGACTCATATTTAGGACAATTGCAGAGTCCCGGGATCATGTGATCACCTTTGGTAACCTTTTCACAAGCAAAATCAATGGGGAAACAAGATTCGCTCAACAACGGCAGTGATCCCTGGACTTGAACTCCCATAATTCCCCAATCTGCCTGGCTGGCTGAGGAATTCTGGAAGTTGAAGTCCATGCATCTTTGCTCAAGTTGAGAAAAACAGCTCCAAATGCTTGGGCTGAATAGCTGTTAAACCAGCTATTCCCTGCTAACTAGCTGCTAACTAGCTAGCTGCTAACTAACTAGCTGCTAACTAGCTAGCTGTTCCCTCCTAACAAGGGCCTTCTCTGTGGTGGGCCCAACTCTCTGGGACGACTTACCCCCCGAACTGAGAACGACCACGGACCTCCGTTCCTTCCGCTAGAACCTTAAAACTTATTTTTTCCAACAGGCCGGCCTGGCCTAGCTCACACCACCTAGCCTATAGTCTGCAGTTAAATTGTTTTAAATTGGTTTTTAGGGATACTGTTTTAACCTATTTAAATTTTTCAGCACAGGGATACTAATTTAATCTGGTTTTATATTTTGTATATTGTTATGTTTATATATGTTTTTAAATTGCCTGTGCACCGCCCCGAGTCCCTTTTGGGAAAGGGTGCGGTATATAAATTTAATAAATTTAATTTTTTAATTTAATTTTAACAATGGGCTGAAGTAGGAGAAATTTTCTGACAGTGAGAGCAACCAACCCATGGAACAGAAGTTGCGGGAGCTTCATCCCTGGAGGCTTTCAAGAAGAGACTGGGCTGCCATCGGTCAGAAATGGTGTAGGGTCTCCTGATTGGGCAGAGGGTTGGACTAGATGACCTACAAGGTCCCTTCCAATTCTGCTAATCTGTTAGCTGTAGGATAGCTGAAGAAGTTACCGAAAATAAGTCTGAAAAATAACTCTTGTTATTTATCAGAATAACAGAATAATAGAATTGGAAGGGACCTTGAAGGTCTTCTAGTCCAGCCCTCTGCTCAAGTAGGAGACCCTACAGTACCATTCTGGACAAGTGGCTGTCCAATGTCTTCTTTAAAAACCTCCAGTGATGGAGCATTCACAACTTCTGGAGGCAAGTTGTTCTGCTGAGTCATTGTTCTGATTGTCAGGAAATGTCTCCTTAGTTCTAAGTTGCTTCTCTCCTTGATTAGTTTCCATCCATTGCTTCTTCTCCTGCCCTCAGATGCCTTGGAGAACAGCTTGACACCCCCCCTCTTCTTTGGGGGCAGCCCCTGAGAAACAGAAGCACTGCTATCACGTCACCCCTCAGATCTTCTTTTCAACAGACTAGACCAGTGGTGGGTTTCATTTTTTTTTAGAACCTACTCTGTAGGTGTGGCCTATTTTGTGGGCGTGGCTTGGCAGTCATGTGACAGGGTGGGAGTGGCCACCTTTTAAAATGTAGTGAAACTCATTTAACAACGCTCTTGCTTAGCAACCAAAATTTTGCACTCAATTGTGATGATAAATTTTCTTTCTTTCTTTCTTTCTTTCTTTCTTTCTTTCTTTCTTTCTTTCTTTCTTTCTTTCTTTCTTTCTTTCTTTCTTTCTTCCTTTCTTTTCCTTTCCTTCCTGTTGGGTCACTGGCAGCGGCGGGCCAGATTTACTTCCAGGTATGCCGGTGGAACCCCCTCTCACCGGTTCTCTAAATTTCACCAACCGGCTCTCGCGAGTAGGTGCGAGCCTGCAGAAACCCACCACTGGACTAGACACACCCAGTTCCTGCAACCGCTCTCCGTATGTTTTAGGCTCCATTCCCCTAATCATCATTGTTGCTCATCTCTGCATTCTTTCCAGAGTCTCGACATCTTTTTAAAACGAATTTGCCTAGCAGAAGAATTACCGTATTTTTTGGAGTATAGGACGCACCATGATTTTGAAGAAGTAAATTGGAAAAAAAAGTTTTGCACTATGCAGGCCTCCCAAGTCCTCTGCACGCCTCGTTTTTTGCACACACCCCAAAAAACAGGACACACAGAGCTTTGGTAGGCTAGCACAGTGCTCCTGCAGACTGCGTATGTGTGTGTCAAAAATACAGCCCTGTTTTGCTTTTTTTTGCCCTCTCCAGCCCCCAGGAGCTCCCTGAAAGCCTCCTAAAGGCTATGCACGTCCATTTTTGCATTTTGCGCTTCGGGAGGCCAAAAATGCTATTATTCAGTGTATAAGACGCACCCAGATTTTCATCCTTTGTTTTGCGTCTTATAGTCCGAAAAATATGGTAGTCATGCTATGACAGACATATCAAACTGGATTCTTGAGTTGAGTTACGACACTTTAGCCTTCCCAACCTGGCAGATCTGCCGATTTGCAGGTTTCGAATCCCAGAATTCTCAACCCCAGCCAGACCGGCTGGAGAAATCTGGGCAATCAAGTCCACCCATCCGAAAGCACCCAGTTTAGGAAAGGCTAGGTTGCCCATTCAAAAGCCGTGGATCGCTTGGCATGATATCATCTCCGTGAACGCAGTTCCAAACACCCACATCAAAAGCGGATTACAGATTAAACCGGAAGAAATTACAATCTTAAACTCCTTAATGAGGAAGAAACCGCAGTTATGGAACTAGGAAAGGCAGCAGCTGTGTCGAAAATGTGAAAGTCAATTTCCTGGAGAAATTGGTAGCCAAAAAAAAAAAAAAAAAGAGGTGAAAGGGGAGAGATTCGATCTGGATTTTGAAAGAGAAAAGATGCTTCTGAGCTAAAGTACAGCAAGGGTGACAGCTTTAAGATGAATCCGTGACTCGTTATAATTTCAATATTTATAGCCCACCTCGTCTGGATGACTCACGACTAAATAACACAATAACTTGGAAGGACAAATACGGGCAGGGAAAGCAGAGGCCTTTTCTCACAGCCACTGTCTGGGATGATGGTTCTGAAAATAGCAAGCAAGCATCATGCTTGTTCAACAAACTGATCCTTTGTTGGTTTAAAATCACCTCAGACGGTGCCCATCGCCAGGTCTCAAACCAGCCCACTGCATTGGGTCAAGGATTTTGTTTTGTCAATTACCAAAATTTGGCTAATGCCACTTTATAAGGCCTTGGTAAGGCCACACTTGGAATATTTGCATCCAGTTTTGGTCACCACGGTATAAAAAAAGAGGTGGAGACTCTAGAAAGAGTGCAGAGAAGAGCAACAAAGAGGATTAAGGGGACTGGAGGCTAAAACATGAAGAATGGTTGCAGGAACTGGGTATGTCTAGTTTAATGAAAAGAAGGACCAGGGGAGACAAGATAGCAGTCTTCCGATATCTCAGGGGTTGCCACAAAGAAGAGGGAGTCAAACTATTCTCCAAAGCACCTGAGGGCAGAATAAGAAGCAATGAGTGGAAACTAATCAAGGAGAGAAGCAACTTAGAACTGAGGAGAAATTTCCTGACAGTCACAACTTCTGGAGGCAACTTCTGTTCCACTGATTAATTGTTCTCGTGAGAACAATTAATCAGTGGAACAGAAGTTGCCTCCAGAAGTTGTGATTGCTCCAACAATGGACGTTTTTAAGAAGATGTTGGATAGCCATTTGTCTGAGGTGATGTAGAGTTTCCTGCCTAGGAAGGGGGTTGGACTAGAAGACCTCCAAGGTCCCTTCCAATTCTGCTATTGTATTATTTTGGAAACCCTCCAGTGATGAAGCACCACAACTCCACAAAGTGATTCCATCGATTAATTGTTCTCACGGTTAGGAAATTTCTCCTTAACAACTTCCACTCATTACTTCTTGTCTTGCCCTCTGGTGCTTTGGGGAAGAGATCAACCCTCTTTTCTTGGTGGCAGCTCCTCAAGTATTGGAAGACAGCTCTCATATCCCTCCCTTAATCTTGGAATACTGCATTCAGTTTTGGTGGCCACGATGTAGAAAAGATATGGCAACTCTAGAAAGAGTGCCGAGAAGAGCAACAAAGAGGATGAGGGGACTGGAGGCCAAAATATATGAAGAACGGTTGCAGGAACTGGTTATGCTAAGTTTAATGAAACGAAGGACTAGGGGAGACATGATAGCAGTCTTCCAATATCTCAGGGGCTGCCCCAAAGAAGAGGGAGTCAAGCTATTCTCCAAAGAACCTTAGGTCATTTTTTTCTGAAATGGTATAGGTTTGCTGTGATGGCGAATCTATGGCACGTTCCCACAGGTGGAATGCAGAGCCCTCTCTGAGGGCACATAAGGGCACGTAAGCTCAGGTCCACTACGCATGTGCGCCTCCTGCCGGCCAGCTAATTTTTGGGTCACATGCACATGCGCTTGTGTGCATGGGGTGTCATGCTTGCGTGCACAGGAGTGTCGCATGGGCATCTATCGGTGTGCGCCCGCATGGCTCGTTTTTGGTCCCAGGAGGCTGCAAGGGGGTGTCGTATGTGCATGCACATGGGGGGAGCGCAGGGGATTTGTGCGTGTGCAGGGCGGTGTGTGTGTGTGTGCTGTGCGTGCACTGCATTAAGAGTCCGGGCATATGGGCGTGCGCTTTCAGCGCTCAACGACAAAAAGGTTAACTATCCCTGAGCATGGGGGTGGGACTAGAAGACCTCTAAGGTCCCTTCCAACTCTGTTATTCCATTATATTCTGATTCTGAATCTCCTCTCATTTAACTGGAATAGATGACCACCAGTTCTAATATTGAGAGAGAGAGAGGGAGGGAGGGAGGGAGGGAGGGAGGGAGGGAGGGAGGGAGGGAGGGAGGGAGGGAGGGAGGGGAGAAAAAAAGCAATCCACATTTCTTGCAAACTTCACTAGTTTTAGTTTAGTTTAGTTTAGTTTATTGGTTTTTTTATACCGCCCTACTCCCGAAGGACTCAGGGCGGTGTACAGCCAGAATAAAAACAAATATACAAAAGTTAAAAAAGCTTTTAAAAAACATATTAAACCTTGGCCGAAGTAGGAAAAAACCCAAACTAACCCTGATTAAAATTAATAAAAATTTGAGTTTAAAAATCATACAATACAAAACAAATACAATAGCAGAGTTGGAAGGGACCTTGTAGGTCTTCTAATCCAACCCCTTGCGTGGGCAGGAACCTCATACCATTTCAGACAAATGGCTATCTAACATCTTCCTAAAGACTTCCAGGGTTGGTGCATTCACAACTTCTGGAGGCAAGCTGTTCCAGAGGTTAATTGTTCTAACTGTCAGGAAATTTCTCCTTAGTTCTAAGTTGCTTCTCTCCTTGATTAAAATCAATACAATACAATACAATACAATAGCAGAGTTGGAAGGGACCTTGTAGGTCTTCTAGTCCAACCCCCTGCATGGGCAGGAACCTTATACCATTTCAGACAAATGGCTGTCTAACATCTTTTTAAAGACTTCCAGGGTTGGGGCATTCACAACTGCTGGAGGCAAGCTGTTCCAGAGGTTAATTGTTCTTACTGTTAGGAAATTTCTCCTTAGTTCTCATTAGTTTCCACCCATTGCTTCTTGTCCTGCCCCCAGGTTCCTTGGAGAATAGTTTGACTCCCTCTTCTTTGTGGCACCCTCTGAGATATTGGAAGACTGCTATCATGTCTCCCCTGGTCCTTCTCTTCATCAAACTAGACATACCTAGTTCCTGCAACCGTTCTTCATGTGTTTTAGCCTCCAGTCCCCTAATCATCTTGGTTGCTCTTCTCTGTACTCTTTCCAGAGTCTCCACGTCTTATCTACATCATCATCATCATCATCATCATCATCATCATCATCATCATCACCATCATCATCATTATTATTCACATTTGTAACCCGCACCCATCTCACCACAAAGGCACTCGGGTGGCGAATAGAGATTTAAAATAAATATACATAAATACAAAATATTATTATTAAAAATAATATTATTAAATAATAACTAAATTATGCAAGGAGAAGGGCATAAAATAAATAAATAAAATAAATCAATACCCTGCTTAAAATAAATGTAAATTTAAAAATCCATAAATTAAAATTTTGATTTGTTATAAAAACAATGGGTGTGGAGTAGATCATGCTAGGCCGGCCAGGTGAAAATAGTAAGTTTTTAAGTGCCGGCGAAACAAGCGGAGGTCTGTGATGGAACGGAGGTCAGGAGGTAGGCCATTCCAGAGGGATTTGTGGCGATGTAGGAAAAGAAGGACCAGGGGAGACATGATAGCAGTCTTCCAATATCTCAGGGGTTGCCCTAAAGAAGAAGGAGTCAAGCTATTTCTCCAAAGAACCTTAGGGCATTTTTTATGCCAGCCCGGCTTGTTGAAAGAAAAAGGTTTTGAGAGCATGGGAGAAGGTGCGTAAGGCAGGGATAGTTCTTAATTCCGGGGGCCATTCGTTCCAGAGGACAGGGGTTCCCACGGAGAACTCTCCCCCCTGGGTGTCGCCAGTCGACATTGTCTAGCCGACGGCACCATGAGGAGACCCTCTCTATGGGAGCGTACTGGCTGGTGGGAGGCTCTCAGTGGCAGAAGGCGATCTCGTAAGTACCCTGGTCCTAAGCCATGGAGCGCTTTAAAGATAGTAACCAACACCTTGAATCGCACCCGGAAAACCACCGGAAGCCAGTGCAGCTCGCGCAGGAGAGGTGTTTAAATAACAGTCCTCTTCTTATGACCATAATTGAAATTCAAAACATCTGTGGGCAAGCTAGATCATTGTTAAGAGAATCACTGCAACTGTTAAAGTTAATAACGTGGTTTGCTAAATGTATCTGGCTTCCCGTTCATTTAGTGACCGTCCAAAGAGACAACACCGAAATACCGCATGTGTGAGGGAAACAGCAGTCACTGGCCATCGTTTTGACCGATTTCTGTTCTAACTAGCCTGCAGAACAGCTTCATGGGAAATTTATTTATTTATTGGTTTCATATATCTAATCTGCATGATTGTGGACAGTTTTACAACGATTTAAAATTAAAAACAAACAAACCTTAAACATTCCTCGAATGACGACCATCTGTTTCGTGACTGTCTGAAGTTACAATGGTGCTGAAAGAAATGGACTTATGACAGTTTCCTCACACTTATGACTGTGGTATCGCCACAGTCATGTGATTAAAATTCGGACGCTGGGCAACTGGCATGTACCTACAATACAATACAATAGCAGAGTTGGAAGGGACCTTGTAGGTCTTCTAGTCCAACCCCCTGCGTGGGCAGGAACCTTATACCATTTCAGACAAATGGCTATCTAACATCTTTTTAAAGACTTCCAGGGTTGGGGCATTCACAACTTCTGGAGGCAAGCTGTTCCAGAGGTTAATTGTTCTGACTGTCAGGAAATTTCTCCTTAGTTCTAAGTTGCTTCTCTCCTTGATTAGTTTCCACCCATTGCTTCTTGTCCTGCCCCCAGGTGCCTTGGAGAATAGTTTGACTCCCTCTTCTTTGTGGCACCCTCTGAGATATCGGAACACTGCTATCATGTCTCCCTTGGTCCTTCTCTTCATCAAACTAGACATACCCAGTTCCTGCAACCGTTCTTCATATGTTTTAGTCTCCAGTCCCCTAATCATCTTGGTTGCCCTTCTCTGCACTCTTTCCAGAGTCTCCACGTCTTTTCTACATCGTGGCGACCAAAACTGTATGCAGTATTCCAAGTGTGGCCTTACCAAGGCACTATACAGTGGCATTAACACTTCACGTGATCTAGATTCTATCCCTCTGTTTATGCAGCCTAGAACTGTGTTGGCTTGCAGCCTAGGCTTGCAGCCTAGAACTGCAGCCTAGAACTGTGTTGGCCTATGACGGCTGCACTGCCTCGGGGTCACGTGATCATCCTTTGCCAACTTCTAAACAAGCAAAGATGCCAGATTCACTTAGCAACCGTTAGCAACTGAAGCGATTCACTTAGCAACTGGCGCAAGGAAGGTCATAAAACGGGGCGAAACTCACAACAACTACCTTGCTTAGCAACAGGAATTTTGGGCTCAATTATGGTTGTAAGTCGGGGACTGCTCGTATCTGCGTTGTATTTTTTTGTGCAAGAATATCATCGTGATTTGTTGGGCCTTTCCTTCTGAGAATTTCTAACTTTCTAGTCTGCATTATTATTATTATTATTATTATTATTATTATTATTATTATTATTATTATTATTATTATTATTATTATTATTTACTTTATTCATGAAACATGAAACTCAGTCAACTGAAACATTTAAAAATGCATTGCAAATACTATTGACTGGTGCTAATGGTTGATACAGCTTGCTGCCAGCATCCTAGGTATCAACCACGTATCTTCGTAGAATATAGGATGTTCCAAGTAGCGCCATTTTTTGCAGTTCCGCTGGTGTTATTGCAGGAAGCTGCAATTTGCTGATATATTTAGTAAAATTCTTGGACATGGTGCCAAGTGCCCCGATGACAATGGGTGTCACTGTGACATGCTTCATCCATAGCCGTGTAGTTTCGATGGCCAGGTCGCAATATTTCATTATTTTTTCTAGTTCTTTTTCTTCGACTCTGGCATCTCCAGGAGCAGCAATATCTATAAACTGTACACTTCGGCCCTCTACAACCGTGATATCTGGTGTGTTGTGCTCCAAACGGCGATCTGTTTGTATTTGAAAGTCCCACAAGATCTTCACTTTCTCATTTTCACTTTTTCCACTTTGTGTTCCCATGACTTTCTGGATACAGGTAAATCATATTTTTTGTCCATCATGTTGTTGTTGTTGTTGTTGTTGTTGTTGTTGTTGTTGTTATTATGATCGTACTTCAGACACACTATGTGAAGACTTGGCTCTTCAGGCAAGTCCATTGTTAGCAACTCTGGGTTCAGAACCAGTGTTACAACTCTGGTCCCATAACCAATGTTAGCTAATAAATGCGGAATAATGTAATTCACCGGACAGTAAAGAGATACGTTGCTGTAAACCACAAACAAACTCTAAAACAGTGATAGTAAGAAAATAAATAGTCTTTACTTTGTAGCAACTAAAATGCTTCTTCCGACTAACTCTCAAACAAATATCAACAGTCCTTCACCAAACAACGTTTATCTCACTGCAGTGGTGGGTTTCAAATTTTTTAGAACCTACTCTGTAGGTGTGGCCTAATTTTGTGGGCGTGGCTTGGCAGTCATGTGACAGGGTGGGAGTGGCCACCTTTTAAAATGTGGTGAAACTCATTTAACAACGCTTTTGCTTAGCAACCAAAATTTTGGACTCAATTGTGATGATAAATTCTCTTTCTTTCTCTCTCTCTCTCTCTCTCTCTCTCTCTCTCTCTCTCTCTCTCTCTCTCTCTCTCTCTCTCTCTCCCTCCCTCCCTCCCTCCCTCCCTCCCTCTCCTTCCTTTCCTTTCCTTTCCTTTCCTTTCCTTTCCTTCCCGTTGGGTCACTGGCAGCGGCGGGCCAGATTTACTTCCAGGTACGCCGGTGGAACCCCCTCTCACCGGTTCTCTAAATTTCACCAACCGGCTCTCGCAAGTAGGTGTGAGCCTGCAGAAACCCACCACTGTCTCACAGTGATGCAAAACAATACTCTTCCTTCACAGTTCAGCTTCTCAAACGACAATCAGGTATAACACAGGATCACAAGGAATCGAACAGGGATCAAACAGGGAATGAGTTGCGTTCCTGAGCTTCCTTTATAGTAGCGCTGTATAATTACAGCCAATCAAATTATACTTAGTTCTTAAAGCTACATAACTCCTTAAGAACATAGGCTCATATATATTGTCAACCCAATATAAGGCTGAATATCCTAACATCCATCATGTTAGGAAACATGGAAGGGAGAAGAGGATGACCAACTAAAAGGTGGATGGTGTTATGTAGCTTTCAATAGTGGTAGATGAACTGTTGGGGGACCTGAAGGGCCAGGTTGGGGGGCAGATTGTCAACATCTTTGCGATTGCTAAGAATCAAGGCTTATTCAATGGCATATAATCAATCCAGCCTACCCTGCTCCTTGGGAATCACCTGGTGGTCTCCCTTTCAAGCACTAAACAAGCCCTTACTTTTCAGGTCCTGGTAAGCTTGGTGTGGTGCTGCCACCTAGTGGCGGGTTTGAAATCTGATTTGGCCTTCCAGTTCCTAAATCTTTGTCCCTATTCTCATTCCCCCCATAGCAGTGATGGCTAACCTTTTTGCTATCGCGTGCCAAAAACGTGGGGAGCCTGGGGGGCGTGTATGTGCCCATGCCCATAATTATCTGCGCGCTCCCCCGTGCATGTGTGCAGCCCCCACACACGTGTGAGTGACACCGCCCCTGCATGCGTGCGTGCGTGATCCCCCCCCCCCAAGCTATCTGCGGGATCGCATCCTGCCCCATACATCCCTTTGACCGATTCGCTCCCACAGAGAGGGACTTCTCCGGGTGCCGTCCACTAAGCTATGCCAGCGGGCGACGCCCAGGGGAAGGGCCTTCTCTATGGTGGGCCCAAGCTTCTGGAATGACCTACCCCCTGAAATTAGAACGACGGATCTCCACTCCTTCCGCCAGAAGTTAAAGATTCACTTCTTCCATCAGGCCGGCCTGGCCTAATGTTTACATTCCTAGCCGCAAAATGAAATTGTATAAAATTTGTAGGGGTATTGTTAGGGTTTTAAGGGTTTTAATAGTGATTTTAGCACAGGGGTTAATTTAATTTGATTTTAACATTTTGTATTTGTATATTGTTGTATTTTTGGATTTTTAATTGCCTGTGCACCGCCCCGAGTCCCCATGGGGGAGAGGGGGCAGTCTCAGAGGCGTAGCATGGGGGGTGCAGGGGGGGCCGGCCGCACCGGGTGCAACATCTGGGGGGGCGCGCTTGCACTCACAGCTCTCTGCCCCTGCCTGGCTCACTCACTCTCTCTGCAGTGCTGGCTGTGCGAATCCGATCCGAGCCGCCGGGTCGCCGCCCACTGTGGAGGGGGGGGGGTGCGTACTCAAAGCTGTAAGGGGTGTATTCAACTGTTGAATACACCCCTTACAGCTTTGAGTACGCTCCTATCTAGGGGATACTATCCCGAGAATTAGCTCCTTCACCCTATATTTTGCGGCGGAGGGGAGGAATTCCCGTTAAAAAGAAGGAAAAGGGAAAGTTTCCCTTTCTCTCCTTTAAAGTTAGTTCCCGCAGATGCTGCAACCATGGACCCCAACACTTCCTTGCCACGCGGGCGCCTCGTTGCTAAAACTGTAGAGATATATTGACTGTCGCCCGATGGTCCTTCTCGTGGGCAAAGCGAAGGGCACCACTGCTACAGCAGCCCTTTCCCGAAAAAGCCAAACTCGGGAGTGTCTAAAGTTGCGGTGGCAGCAAAGACGAAGACGAGAACTCCGCTCGGCTTCGGTTCCATACAAGCCTTGCTTGGCTCCGGCCAGGAAACGGCTTCGCTGCTCCTCAGTGCTCATGTGCGGGCCCTCGAAAGGAAGGCGGCCGAGGGAAAGGCTTCGCACATGCTCAGAAGGGTCGAGTCGCCGTCCCTCCAGGCTGGGGCGGCTGGCAACGTCAGGCGAGGCGGCCGCCTCGGGAGCGGAGGGTGCCCCCCTCGCGTTGTCATGCCGACTCCTCGCCGCTGCCATCCTTCAAGCCCGCGTGAGAGTGCTGGCAGCGGCGGCGGCGGCTGAGGCAAATGCCGGAGGAGCCCCCAGCCAAGTCCTCAGCCTCGGCCGCCGCCGCTCTGAACGACGCTCGGCAGCTCCAGCCTCTTTAACAAAAGGATTCGGCGGGAGAAAGGTGGGAGAAGCAGGATGCCGTGCGCGGGGCGCCCGGAGGTGGCAGCAGCAGCAGTAGGGGGCGCAAATTATTTGCCTTGCCCCGGGTGCTGACAACCCACGCTACGCCACTGGGCGGTCTATAAATTAATAAATTATTAAATTATTATTATTATTAATTTTGGTGCGTGATGGCATGGTGGATCCGTTTTTTGCCCTACCCAGGCTCCAGAGGCTTTCTAGGGGCCTGGGGAGGATGAAAACAGTCTTCCGTGCCCACCATGGAAGACCATGGGAGGCCGGAAACGGCCTGTTTTCTGACTTCCGGTTGGCGGGTTGGTCCGTTTTTCGACCTCCGGAGGCTTCAGAGAAACCTCCAGAGGTCAAAAAACGGCTGAAAATCAAGGCTGAAATCAGCTGATGTTGACAGGGCAACACCTCGCGTGCCCTCAGCAATGGCTCCGTGTGCCATAGGTTTCCCCTCACGGCCCTATAGAATATCAGCATTCAATAATGCCACAATGGTGAACCTATGGCCCGCGTGCCACAGGTGGCACGCGAAGCCATTTGTCAGGGCTGAAGTCCTTCAGACTGGGTCCTTTTTGGAGAAATAAACAAACAAACAAACAAACAAACAAACAAACAAATAAATAAAGACATGAGAAGTTTTGCCCTGTTAGCAGGCACGCGCTAGGCAGCTGACTTTGGCCTTCTTTTGAGGCCATTTTTCGCCCTCCGGAGGCCTAAAACCGGCCCTACGAGCAAACCGGAAGTCAGTTCCTGAACTTCCGGTTTGCCCGTAGGGTCGGTTTTTCACGCTTCTGAGGCTTCAGGGAAGCTCCTGAAGCCTCTGCAGGGCCTCTGGGGGGTGTGGGGGACAGGGCAGCGCGAAAAAAGCATGCCAAAAATGGGGGGGAAGTGCTGGTTGTGCGCGCATGCAATACAATACAATACAATACAATACAATAGCAGAGTTGGAAGGGACCTTGGAGATCATCTAGTCCAACTCCCTGCCTAGGCAGGAAGCCCTATACCGTGAGAACAATTAACCCATGGAACAGCTTGCCTCCAGAAGTTGTGAATGCCCCAACACTGGAAGTCTTTAAGAAGATGTTGGATAGCCATTTGTCTGAAACGGTATAAGGTTTCCTGCCTAGGCAGGGGGTTGGACTAGAAGACCTCAAGGTCCCTTCCAACTCTGCTATTGTATTGTATTGTAAAGACTGAAAGGGACTACTAGTGAGAAGCAGTCAGCTTAATGTCCTCAGCACAGGAAATTGTGTGTACCTTGACTTACCACTGTTTGTTTAGTGACCGTTCAAAGTTACACCAAAACTGAAATGAGTGACTTACGACAAGTTTTTATTCACACCGACGACAAATGCAGCATCCCCACCATTATGTGAGCTAACTTGAGATGCTGGGCAACCGACTCGTAGTTATGACTGTTGCAATGTCCCGGGGTTACGTGATTTTGCGACCTTTATGACCAGCCCACGTCAATGGGGAAGCCGGATTCGCTTAACAACCATGTTACTAGCTTAACAGCGATTCACTTAACAACCGTGGGCAAGAAAAGGTTGTAAAATGGGGCAAAACACCCCCGCCTCCCTTAGCAACCGAAGATTTAGGCTCAGTGGTGGGTGTGAGTTGAAGACGAGCCATCTTGGCAACTGCAGAGAGAAAAGCTGCCCAGAAAGGAAAGGATGGGCTGCTTTGCTGAGGATGAGAAATCGCGTAGAAATCTTGCTAGCAACACCTCTGATGACTTGGAAGCCAAACATTTGGGAGCCACTGATTTACAATAATACAATACAATAGCAGAGTTGGAAGGGACCTTGTAGGTCTTCTAGTCCAACCCCCTGCGTGGGCAGGAACCTTATAGCATTTCAGACAAATGGCTATCTAACATCTTCTTAAAGACTTCCAGGGTTGGGGCATTCACAACTTCTGGAGGCAACTTCTGTTCCAGAGGTTAATTGTTCTAACTGTCAGGAAATTTCTCCTTAGTTCTAAGTTGCTTCTCTCCTTGATTAGTTTCCACCCATTGCTTCTTGTTCTACCCTCAGGTGCTTTGGAGAATAGCTTGACTCCCTCTTCTTTGGGGCAACCCCTGAGATATCGGAAGACTGCTATCATGTCTCCCCTGGTCCTTCTCTTCATCAAACTAGACATACCCAGTTCCTGTAACCGTTCTTCATATGTTTTAGTCTCCAGTTCCCTAATCATCTTGGTTGCCCTTCTCTGCACTCTTTCCAGAGTCTCCACGTCTTTTCTACATCGTGGCGACCAAAACTTTGAATGAACACCCTCAGGAAATCTAGATTAGGATGGAATGCGATTTGTTGGCAACCTGAGTAGGTGGAGAGTTCATTAAGACATCAAAAAGACATGAAGGAATCATTCGTAATGAAACTTTTCTCCTTCCCCTGCTATTTGCGGGATCGTATCCTGCCCCATACATCGGCCGATTCGCTCCCACAGAGAGGGACTTCTTCGGGTGCCATCCACCAGTCAATGCCAGCGGGTGATGCCCAGGGGAAGGGCCTTCTCTGTGGTGGGCCCGACCCTCTGGAACGACCTACCCCGGATATTAGAACGACCACGGACCTCCGCGCCTTCTGCCAAAAAGTAAAAACCTATTTGTTCCATCAGGCCGGCTTGGCCTAATTCACGCTTCTCGCCCCAGTCTGTTTTCTCAAATTGTCTATTGGGTTTTAATGGGTAGTAATTTTAATGTTCTTATATTTTTAGTACAGGGTAGTTTAATTCGCTTTTAACTTTGTGTGTATTGTATGTTTTATATGGTTTTTTAATTTTCCTGTACACCGCCCCGAGTCCCTTCGGGGAGAGGGGGCGGTTTATAAATGTAATAAATTATTATTAATTATTAATTATTAATTATTAATTATTAATTATTAATTATTAATTATTAATTATTAATTATTAATTATTATTATTATTATTATTATTATTATTATTATTATTATTATTATTATTCTGTGGGCTAAGGCCACACTTGGAATAAGGCCTCCAGTTTTGGTTGCCACGATGTAAAAAAGATGTGGAGACTCTAGAAAGAGTGCAGAGAAGAGCAACCAAGAGGATTAAGGGACTTCTTGTTTTCCTTCCCAAAAATGGTCGGTGCGTCTTATAGTCCGGAGCGTCTTATACTCCCAAAATAACGATATTCTATATCAGAATATCTATATTCTATAAGAGAGTTGGATGGGACCTTGGAGGTCTTCTAGTCCGAGCCCCTGTTCAGGCAGGAGACCTTACACCAGGGGTCTCCAACCTTTGCAACTTTAAGTCTGAAGGACTTCAGCTCCTTCAGGACTTTGCTGGCTGGAGAATTCTGGGAGCTGAAGTCCTTCAGACTTAAAGTTGCAAAGGTTGGAGACCCCTGCCTTACACCACTTCAGACAAATGCTTATCCAACAACTTCTTTCAAACTTCCAGTGTTGGCGCCTTCACAACTTCTGGAGGCAAGCATAGTTGAGTCCATCTTGCTAAATAAGCCTCAATGCCATTGCTATGCTAGATAAACCAACCCTACGTTCTCCAGAAACCATGGATCAAAGTGAGAGAGGTTACCAAAACACAAAGAGCCAAGAAAAGCAACCTTAGCGACATGGCTCTCTCTCTCTCTCTCTCGTTGGAGACAAAGTAAAGGTTTCAAGCTGGACATTTGTGATGTCACAAACGGCAGCAAGTTGACGGTGATTTATTATTGCTATATATTAGCGGCACCAAAACAGGACGGACGCTGGCAAGATTTTCTGCTCCAGGTGCCAGAACAGCTGGGCTTCCTGCCCGAGGCAAAACTGTGTCTTAAACTAGCCCCGGTATATTAATTGCTCATAAATATATAACCAATGAAAACCAGAAGACCTTTGACCAAGGTGTGGTGGCAATTAAGTGCACATCTATCTGTTGTCAAGGCCACTTTTCGTTCTGATGAAAATTATTAATACGGATCGCGACTGTAATTAAGAACAAGCTATGACTGCGTGATGACTGTTCGCTCGGCAAATGTATTACTTAGGTGAGCCTCAGTAATGCCTTTTCCGGGTTTAAGGTTGCGTCCAACTATGGGTAGTCCTCGACTTACGACACTCTGCTTACTGACCGTCCCAACGGTGCAGAGGAAAAAAACAGACTTACGACCGTTTTTCATCATTACGACGATTGCAGCCTTCTTCCATGGTCACTTGATCGAAACGGAGATGCTTGGCATTATTTATGATGGGTCCCCGGGGTCATGCGATCCCTTTTTGCGACCTTCTGGCAAGCAAAGTCAATGGAGGAAGCCAGATTCGCTTAACAACCGTCGCTATTAACTTCACAACTGCAGTGATTCACTGAACAAGAGTCATCAAATGGCAAGGTTGTAAAATGGGGCGAAACTCACTTAACAATTGTCTTGCTTAGCAATGAAAACTTGGGCTCAATTGTGACCATAAGTCAAGAACTATATACATACATAGGCAGACAGAATATTAATGTATGTATGTATGTATGTATGTATGTATGTGTATATGTGTTACGTTTTTGAGCTGATTAATAAATAAGTCAGG
This sequence comes from Rhabdophis nuchalis, assembly GCA_039707465.1. NCBI lineage: Eukaryota > Metazoa > Chordata > Lepidosauria > Squamata > Natricidae > Rhabdophis > Rhabdophis nuchalis. The sequence continues at coordinate 400,951,262 of CM077643.1, read as the reverse complement.
GAGACTAGTATAGATCTATTTTGAGCTTTTTAGCTCTCATTAGCTAGCCATACCCTTACTGGGATTCGAACCGGGGCTGTATTACATGCTAGGCAGATGCCTTAACTACTTGAGCCACCAGGTTCTCTTCCTGCTCATATATATATTGTAATGTGCCCAGAGTTATTGTGTGTCAAGATGGGATAGCCATTTTTGGGAGGTCTGCAAAGTGCAGAAAGTTTTTTTTTTTTTTTTAATTTGCTTCTTCAAAATCTTAGTGTGTCTTATACTCCCAAAAATATGGCAAGCCATACCCTAAAAAAAAAGCCCCAGTTAAGATCATCAGCCAGATGGACACAATAGTACCGTATTTTCCCCAAAATAAGACCTAACCAGAAAATAAGACCTAATGCATCTTTTGGAGCAAAAAATAATATACAACCCGGTCTTATTTTCGGGGAATCTAATCTAATCTATCCATTTTACGATATCTCTGTCAGGGTTCCAAATAGCATCCAAAATTAAATCAGAGTCCAAGGCAAAGTATTGCTCAAAGTTCCAATTTATGGAGAGAGCCATGTTGGCACATCTGGGGAAACCCAAATCTGAAAGCTTCCCGGTTTTCCCCACCCAGTTGAAAGTTCAAGATCTTGCCCCCCCCACACACACCCACAAGCCCATCCCATGGTCCGATCTCCCACTGCCATGCTGGCAGTTCCACCCATCCAGATCTGGTCAGGTGCAGAGGTGCAGAGACAAAGGATGACCTTGGCTTTCTAGAACGAATTTTGTTATGGCTACATAGCACCAATCTCCTGGCTACATAGCACCAAAGGCTTCCTCGGATCTCCCCTTCTGGAAATGTGAAGTCTTTTCTTTTGGTAACTTGGGGTGTTTAATAAGTCTTTGGTTTAAGTCTCGGGGATAGGGAAATGTGTCATTCCACGTCTGGAGAAGGTGAGCCCAGAGCTATTTTCTCGTGGGAAACGGCCTCGCTCACCTCACCACAAAAGACGACTCATCCTCCAACCCTATTCAGCCCTGCTGAAAAACACCCGGAGACTCGGTGACAGCATCTTTTATATTTAGGACAAAGAGAGAAGTCAACTCAAAGGCACCTGCAGTGGAGTCACATCTGGAATCCTAACTGCTTCAGAGGGGAAGACAAATTAATGCTTTGTATATAATATAATGTACAAAATATAATGCCTTGGGAAGGCCACACTTGGAATACTGCATACAGTTTTGGTCGCCACGATGCAGAAAAGATGTGGAGACTCTAGAAAGAGTGCAGAGAAGAGCAACCAAGAGGATTAGGGGACTGGAGACTAAAACAAATGAAGAACGGTTGCTGGAACTGGGTATGTCTAGTTTAATGAAAAGAAGGACCAGGGAGACATGATAGCAGCCTTCCGATATCTCAGGGGTTGCCACAAAGAAGAGGGAGTCAAGCTATTCTCCAAGGCACCTGAGGGTAGAACAAGAAGCAATGGGTGGAAACTAATCAAGGAGAGGAGCAACTTAGAACTAAGGAGAAATTTCCTGATAGTGAGAACAATTAGTCAGTGGAACAGCTTGCCTCCAGAAGTTGTGAATGCCCCAACACTGCAAGTCTTTAAGAAGATGTTGGGTAGCCATTTGTCTGAAATGGTACAGGGTTTCCTGCCTAGGCAGGGGGTTGGACTAGAAGACCTCCAAGGTCCCTTCCAACTCTACTATTGTATTGTATTGTATTAAATTTGCATCTCTGTCTCTGTCTCTCTCTCTCTCTCTCTCTCTGGAACCCAGTGTGAACGGGGCAAAATAACCAGACTCGTAGCAACTCTTGAGAACAGAGACCCCACGGATAATAAGTCACTGCCACAGACTGGACGGAAGTGATTTTTCAAGTTCCCCCCGGTCAGCCAAGCATTCCAGGAAGCGCTGAGTTCATTATGAATAGAAGGAAGCCCACGAGACAGATGGAAGGCAGAAAACAATTCTCCCATTCTCTCTTATACCGAGAGAGAGAGAGAGAGAGAGAGAGAGAGAGAGAGAGAGAGAGAGAGAATGACAGAGGGAGTGTGAGAATGAGGGAATGAATGCTTATTAGTAACCTATGACTATCGCTAAGAGTTGTACCTTAGGATTCGTGACACATGTATTATCTTGTCTTTTTATGTACACCGAGAGCATATGCACCAAAGACAAATTCCTTGGGTGTCCAATCACACTTGGCCAATATGTCACCAAGATGTAGAAAAGACGTGGAGCCTCTAGAAAGAGTGCAGAGAAGAGCAACAAAGAGGATTAGGGGACTGGAGACTAAAACATAGGAAGAATGGTTGCAGGAACTGGGAATGTCTAGTTTAATGAAGAGAAGGACCAGGGGAGACATGATAGCAGTCTTCCGATATCTCAAGGGTTGCCACAAAGAAGAGGGAGTCAAGCTATTCTCCAAGGCACCTGAGGGCAGAACAAGATGCAATGGGTCTCCTTGATTAGGAAACTAATCAAGGAGAGAAGCAACTTAGAACTGAGGAGAAATTTCCTGACAGTGAGAACAATGAATCAGTGGAACAGAAGTTGCCTCCAGAAGTTGTGAATGCCCCAACACTGCAAGTCTTCAAGAAGATGTTGGATAGCCATTTGTCTGAAACGGTATAGGGTTTCCTGCCTAGGCAGGGGGTTGGACTAGAAGACCTCCAAGGTCCCTTCCAACTCTGCTATCGTATTGTATTGTATTGTATTGTATTGTATTGTATTGTATTGTATTGTATTGTATTGTATTGTAATACAGAATTCTATTCTATTAGACTCCAGGAGCAAAAAAGGTTTTAGCACCAGTCATTTTTTTGACAAAAGGCAGATGTGAGAGAGTAACATTAAACTTTTGTGGCAGGCCAGGAGTGCCAGGCGAAAGACAGACGTTGGGCAGAGAGAGTTCAGCGCAAGAGAAACCTCATTAGCAAGCAGGAAATAGAGTATTGGGTTTGGTTCCAAGCAGAATCAAATTAGCTATTTTTAGCTAATTTTGACAGAGCAAGGGCTGGAAAATATCTTGGCAAGCGACAGGGGAACTGGTTGAGCCCAGTTTGGTTCCAGTTCAGCATCAGATTTGGTGAGAGGTGATGGCGTGAGTCATCGCCCGCAGTGAAGAAACTGAGACATATAATATGGTGGAACTTAATGTATGTTAGAATTAGAATAGAGTAGAGCTGGAAGGGACCTTGGAGGTCTTCTAGTCCAGCCCCCTGCTCAAGCAGGAGAGCCTGTACCATGATATAGTTCCTGCCAATTCGTAAATGGACATTGGGTTTTTATTGGGAATTTTAGCACAGGCTTCTAATTTAATTCTTTTTAACGATATTTATTGTATTGTCTATTATTTATTGGTTTTAATTTCCTGTGCACCGCCCTGGGTCCATCTCGATGGAGAAGGCGCGGTATATAAATCGAAATAAATGAAACAAATGAAATGAAATCTCAGACAAGTGACTGTCTGAGTAACAAGTAACAAGTCTCTTCTTAAAAACGTCCAATGATGAATGCACCTATAATTTCTGGTGGCAAGCTGTTCCACTGGTTAATTGTCCTCACTGTTAGCAAGTTTCTTCTTAATTTTAGGTTGTTTCTCCCTTTGATGTTTCTTGTCCTGCCCCAGGTGTTTTAGAGCAGCGGTCACCAAATGGGGGTCCGTGAGAAAATCTGGGTGGTCCGCAGAAAAATTATTTGCATTTCTTATACTAAATCAAGGGTCCTCAAACTACGGCCCCTTGGCCGGATACAAAGACTTACAACAGTTGATTTAGTGACCGTTCAAAGTGACAACGGCAAAAAGTTTAAAAAGTGACATGACTGTTTTTCACACATACAACTGTTTTAGCATCCCTGTGTTTCACGGGATCAAAATTCAAATACTTGGAAGGAAAGGTAAAGCAGAGAAAGTAAGGGAGGGGAAAGTTAGAGTAGGAGAGAGGGTAAGAAGAAGGAAGAGAAGAGAGGAGGAAGGGGGAAAGAGAGGGGAAGAAGAAAGAAGGAAGGGGGGAAGGGTAAAAGCAGGGAAAGTAAGGGAGGGGAAAGTAAGAGTAGGAGAGAGGGTAAGAAGAAGGAAGAGAAGAGAGGAGGAAGGGGGAAAGAGAGGGGAAGAAGAAAGAAGAAAGGAGGAAGAGGGAAAGGGTAAAAGCAGAGAAAGTAAGGGAGGGGAAAGTAAGAGTAGGAGAGAGGGTAAGAAGAAGGAAGAGAAGAGAGGAGGAAGGGGGAAAGAGGGGGGAAGAAGGAAGAAGAAAGGAGGAAGAGGGAAAGGGTAAAAGCAGAGAAAGTAAGGGAGGGGAAAGTAAGAGTAGGAGAGAGGGTAAGAACAAGGAAGAGAAGAGAGGAGGAAGGGGGAAAGAGGGGGGGAAGAAGAAAGAAGGAAGGAGGAAGAGGGAAAGGGTAAAAGCAGAGAAAGTAAGGGAGGGGAAAGTAAGAGTAGGAGAGAGGGTAAGAAGAAGGAAGAGGAGGAAGGGGGAAAGAGGGGGGAAGAAGGAAGAAGGAAGGAGGAAGAGGGAAAGGGTAAAAGCAGAGAAAGTAAGGGAGGGGAAAGTAAGAGTAGGAGAGAGGGTAAGAAGAAGGAAGAGAAGAGAGGAGGAAGGGGGAAAGAGGGGGGAAGAAGAAAGAAGAAAGGAGGAAGAGGGAAAGGGTAAAAGCAGAGAAAGTAAGGGAGGGGAAAGTAAGAGTAGGAGAGAGGGTAAGAAGAAGGAAGAGAAGAGAGGAGGAAGGGGGAAAGAGAGGCGAAGAAGAAAGGAGGAAGAGGGAAAGGGTAAAAGCAGAGAAAGTAAGGGAGGGAAAGTAAGAGAAGGAGAGAGGGTAAGAAGAAGGAAGAGAAGAGAGGAGGAAGGGGGAAAGAGGGGGAAGAAGAAAGAAGAAAGGAGGAAGAGGGAAAGGGTAAAAGCAGAGAAAGTAATGGAGGGGAAAGTAAGAGTAGGGAGAGAGGGTAAGAAGAAGGAAGAGAAGAGAGGAGGAAGAGGGAAAGAGGGGGGAAGAAGAAAGGAGGAAGAGGAAAGGGAGAAAGGGTAAAGCAGAGAAAGTAAGGGAGGGGAAAGTAAAAGTAGGAGAGAGGGTAAGAAGAAGAAGAGAAGAGAGGAGGAAGGGGGAAAGAGAGGCGAAGAAGAAAGGAGGAAGAGGGAAAGGGTAAAAGCAGAGAAAGTAATGGAGGGAAAGTAAGAGTAGGAGAGAGGGTAAGAAGAAGGGAAGAAGAGAGGAGGAAGGGGGAAAGAGGGGGAAGAAGGATGGAGAGAGGGAAAGGTAAAAGCAGAGAAAGTAAGGGAGGGGAATTAAGAGTAGGAGAGAGGGTAAGAAGAAGGAAGAGAAGAGAGGAGGAAGGGGGAAAGAGGGGGGAAGAAGAAAGAGTAGGAGAGAGGGTTAGAAGAAGGAAGAGAAGAGAGGAGGAAGGGGAAGAGGGGGAAGAAGGAAGGAGGAAGAGGGAAAGGGTATAAAGCAGAGAAAGTAAGGGAGGGGAATTAAGAGTAGGAGAGAGGTAAGAAGAAGGAAGAGAAGAGAGGAAGAAAGGGTAAAACAGAGAAAGTAAGGGAGGGGAAAGTAAGAGAGGAAGAAGAGGAAAAAAGGAGGGAGAGGGGAAAGAGAGGAAAGAAGAAAGGAGGAAGGAGGAGTGAAAGGAACTCCTTCAGAGTGCTCCTGGGTGCCGGGGAGTACAAAAGCTTTCCCCCCCCCTTTTGTTCCTCGTTGAAATCTTGGTGCGTCTTATAGTCCAAAAAATACGATACGTTCCCTGCCTGAGAAGGAGGGATGGGCTGGTGCAATGAGACGAAGATGGTTCCATAGGTAGTATGGCCACCATGCCATGTTTTACCTATGGGCTTTCAAGTTTTACGAGGTTTGTTAAGCACCCAGAGTGGCTTAAGGGTGACCTATGGGCGGCATATAAATGTAATAAATAAATAAATAAATAAATAAATAAAAATGTGCCCACAGGAGGGGGCTGCACGCTTTTCAATGCTAAATAACAAAGGCAGAATTAAATTCAGAGCATAAAGTTAGCTCTTTATGCTGAGTCAAAAGACCCTGAAGAAAAGACTGGCCATTCCTGAACGAGACAACCGCACCCTCTAGTGTCTGTTAAAATCAAAACGAATTTTAAAAAAAAGTTTTGCTAAAAAAGGTGCACATTGTAAACTCACGTTTAGGAAAACAATAAAATTTCCAGCTCCTATTGGCATCCACAGCAAGCGTGGATTAGAAAGTGGTGAATCATTATATTCTAATGTAGATACATGCTACATATTCATTCTCGACTTGTGACCACAAGGCAGCCCATTTCTGTTGCTAACCAAGACAGTTGTGAAGTCAGCTTTGCCCCCATTTCATGCCTTGTCTTGCCACAGTTGTTAAGTGAATCGTTGCGTTGGTTAAGTTAGCAACATGGCTGGCTGTTCTAGCACATTGTAAACTCACGTTTAGGAAAACAATAAAATTTCCAGCTCCTATTGGCATCCACAGCAAGCGTGGATTAGAAAGTGGTGAATCATTATATTCTAATGTAGATACATGCTACATATTCATTCTCGACTTGTGACCACAAGGCAGCCCATTTCTGTTGCTAACCAAGACAGTTGTGAAGTCAGCTTTGCCCCCATTTCATGCCTTGTCTTGCCACAGTTGTTAAGTGAATCGTTGCGTTGGTTAAGTTAGCAACATGGCTGGCTGTTCTACAGAGGAATTGTTGATTCTGTCACCTGCACCTCTATAACTGTCTGGTTTGGTTTGTCTACTTTGGATTGTGTGGAAACGGGAGGGGGGACTACCATATTTTTTGGAGTATAAGACGCACCGGAGTATAAGACGCACCCAGGTTTTGAAGAGGCAATTTTTTTAAAAAAGTAGGTAGGTAGATATATATAGAGAGAGGGAGAGAAATACACTAGGTAGGTAGGGAGAGAGAGAGAGTAGTTAGGTAGATAGGTAAGTAGGTAGGAGAGAGAGAGAGAGAGAGAGACAGAGAGAAATACAGTAGGTAGGTAGGGAGACAGAATGTGTAGTTAGGTAGGTAGGTAGATAAAGGGATAGAGAGAGAAATACAGTAGAAAGGGGGAGAGAGATAGTAGATAGAGGGGAGAGAGAGTGAAATATAGTAGATCGGTAGGGAGAGAGAGTGTGTAGATAGCTTGGTAGGTAGAGGGATAGAGAGAGAAAAATAGAGAGAGAAATAGAGAGAGAAATACAGTAGATAGGTAAGGGGAGAGAGAGAGGGTAGGTAGGTAGGTAGGTAGGTAGATGTTTCCAGGTGTATTTACCCATGTGCTGGAGAAGGAAATCACTGACCACCTTTGGAACAAATCTTTGTTTTTGCAGGCTCAGTACTTGACCAACGTAATTCTCATCAATCACTCTAACTAAAAAAGCTTTCCGAAAGGGAAAAAAACCACCCCTTTTTGCACTGTGCAAACCTCCCTCAAACGGCCCGTTTTTCACAAAAATGGGCTTGGTATTTTTTCAAATAAAAGGCATGAATTATCCTTGGGGGGACTTGCAGAGTGCTCCTGGGGGGGGGGCAAAACCAGGAAAAACGGGCCGTTTTTTGGTCAAAAAATAGCATGCATAGCCTTATGGAGGCTTATTGAGTGCTACTGGGGGCTGGAGGGAGGGGGAAAGCCCTGTTTTTTGCTCATTTCTGCCCTCCCCAGCTCCCAGGAGCTCTCTGGAAGGCTCCATAAGGATATGCATGTGGCCATTTTGGTGAAGGGCCGGGTTTTCAGGAGACAAAAAAAAAATGCTGTATTCGATGTATAAGACGTACCCAGATTTTCAGCCTCTTTTTAGAGGAAATACAATACAATACAATACAATACAATAGCAGAGTTGGAAGGGACCTTGTAGGTCTTCTAGTCCAACCCCCTGCGTGGGCAGGAACCTTATACCATTTCAGACAAATGGCTATCTAACATCTTTTTAAAGACTTCCAGGGTTGGGGCATTCACAACTTCTGGAGGCAAGCTGTTCCAGAGGTTAATTGTTCTAACTGTCAGGAAATTTCTCCTTAGTTCCAAGTTGCTTCTCTCCTTGATTAGTTTCCACCCATTGCTTCTTGTCCTGCCCCCAGGTGCCTTGGAGAATAGTTTGGCTCCCTCTTCTTTGTGGCACCCTCTGAGATATCGGAACACTGCTATCATGTCTCCCCTGGTCCTTCTCTTCATCAAACTAGACATACCCAGCTCCTGCAACCGTTCTTCATATGTTTTAGTCTCCAGTTCCCTAATCATCTTGGTTGCTCTTCTCTGCACTCTTTCCAGAGTCTCCATGTCTTTTCTACATCGTGGCGACCAAAACTGTATGCAGTATTCCAAGTGTGGCCTTACCAAGGCACTATACAGTGGCATTAACACTTCACGTGATCTAGATTCTATCCCTCTGTTTATGCAGCCTAGAACTGTGTTGGCTTTTTTGGCAGCTGCTGCACACTGCTGGCTCATATTTTAAATGGTTGTCCACTAGGATTCCTAGATCCCTCTCATAGTTGCTACTATTGAGCAAGATACCACCTATAATAATAAATACTTCGAAATAAATACTCCGAAAAATACGGTATACGGAGTTGGGTGATATGTAGCCGTAACAACGTTCTTCTTAGAAACTCAAGGTCATCCTTTGTCTCTGCACCTGGCCAGAACTGGATGGGAGGAATCTGTCTTCGTGGCAGTGGAAGATTGGACCGTGTGATGGACGTGTGGGTGTGGGGGCAGGGTCTTGAACTTTCGACTGGGTGGGAAAACTTGGAAGCTTTCAGATTCAGGTTTTCCCAGATGTGCCAACGTGGCTCGCTTCATAAATTGGAACTTTGAGCAATACTTAGCCTCGGACTCTTATTTGACTGGGGATGCTATTTGGAACCCTGACATGGTGGATAATTAGAACTGCAGAAAAAACATTTCCTGCCAACCTGCCTTCCATTGAGGACCTTTTTGAGTCAAAAAGAGGGCCGTGAAAATATCTACAGATCCTTTGCATCCTGGACATAAATTGTTTCAACTCCTCCCCTCAAAACGACGACGTTATAGGGCACTGCACACCAGAACAACTAGACACAAGGACAGTTTTTCCCCCAAACGCCATCACTCTGCTAAACCAATAATTCCCTCTCCACTGTCAACCCATTCACTAAGGCTGCATTGCTATTACTCTTCTCATCGTTCCTATCACCCATCTCCTCCCACTTGTGACTGCAGGACTGTCATTACGATTTATATTGATATTGATTGTTTCATGATTGCTTATTTGTATCCTATCATTAATTGTTGTACCTTATAAATCTTGACCAATGTATCTTGTCTATTTATGTACACTGAGAGCATATGCACCAAAGACAAATTTTGTAGGTGTCCAATCACACTTGGCCAATAAAGGATTCTATTCTATTCTATTCTATTCTAGTCTAGTCTAGTCTATATTCTCCTATTCTATTCTATTCTATTCCAGTCTATATTCTTTATTCTATTCTATTCTATTCCGGTCTATATTCTTCATTCTATTCTATTCTATTCTATTCCAGTCTATATTCTTCATTCTATTCTATTCCATTCCATTCCAGTCTATATTCTTCATTCTATTCTATTCCATTCTATATTCTTCATTCTATTCTATTCAATTCTATTCCATTCCATTCCAGTCTATATTCTTCATTCTATTCTATTCCTATTCTATTCCTATTCTATTCTATTCCAGTATATATTCTTTATTCTATTCCATTCCATTCCATTCCTTTCTTATTCTACTCTACTCTACGTTAAGTGAATCTGGTTTCTTCACCTGGTTTCTTCACTTTGGTTTCCTGACTTTGCTTCTCAGAAGGTTGCCAAAGGAATCACATCTTATGACCACAGGATATTGAAACCGTCATAAATATGAATCAGTTGCTAATTGTCTGAATTTTGATCACGTGACCACGGGGATGAGGCAACAGTCATAAGTGTGGAAAAAACGGTTATAAGTTTTTTCCAGCACCGTTGTAACTTTTGAACAGTCACTAAATGAACTGTTGTAACTTGAGAACTACCTGTACAGCTAATAATCCTCCCACGCGGAATTAAAAGTATGAAAGCATTCTAATCAATTTCAATTTAATTTCAATTTATTTCAATTTGTATACCGCGCCTATCTCCATCGAGATGAACTCAGGGCGGTGAGTCCAACTTTCATGATGGCCATACAAGATGGCCTGTAGGAAGAAAAAAAGAAAGAGATAAAAAATAAAAATGTAGAATGCAGGGGGGAAAAAGAGGGGGAGAAATTAAACCTTTCAGAGGTTTAACACAGCAAATGAATGCATTTCCAATGAAAGAGCCAGCTGATTTTATTTGAGAAGAAATACTTATTTTTCCTCTTTCAGTCCATTTTTCATACTGCAGCATGATTCGCTACCGATTACCGCATTTTTCGGAGTATAAGAAGTACTGGAGTATAAGACGCACCAGAGATTTTGAAGAGGTAAATTAAAAAAACGTTTTTCCACTCTGCAGACCTCCCAAATCCTTTGCATGCCTCATTTTGTGAAAAACGGGACATGCAGAGAATTTCAGAGGCCTGCAAAGTGCTCCTTGGGGCCGGGGGGCAAAAATAAGCAAAAAACAGCCCGTTTTTAGCCATAAAAAGGCCATGCATAGCATTTAGGAGACTTGTAGGGTGCTCCTGGGGGCTGGGAGGAGGGAAAGGCCCATTTCTCACTCATTTTTGCCCTCCCCAGCCCCCAGAAGCACATTGCAGGCCACTCAAACCTTCTGCACGTCCAATTTTGCAAAGGGGGCGGGGTTTCGGGAAGCCAAAAATGCTGTGTTCAGTATATAAGACGCACCCAGATTTTCAGCCTCTTTTTGGTGGGAAAAAGGTGCGTCTTATACTCCAAAAAATATGGTAGGTTTTGTCTAGTTTTAATTGTTATTCTCCTGGCAGCAAATGGCCACAGTCCAAAACCAGCCACAACATTCGATTCCAAAGAGAAAAAAGAAAAGAAAAAAAATAGTTTTCCAGATAACTGAAGTGAAAAAAGGAAGAAGCCGGCTCTGTGGCCTGGCTCTCACCCTGCACCAAACTGTAAAATCAGTTGCATGCTTTTGGCGAGGCCCATGTGCGAGAACTCAGCCACTTTAAATAATTTTAACCTACAATCCCCAAGGATGGGTTAAAGGTAAACGTTCCCCTTACACATATATGCTAGTCATTCCTGATTCCAGGGGGCGGTGCTCATCTCCGTTTCAAAGCCGAAGAGCCAGTGCTATCCGAAGACGTCTCCATGGTCATGTGGCCTGCATGACTAAAGGCCGAAGGTGCACGGAACGCTGTTCCCTTCCCACCAAATTTGGCTCCTATTTTTCTACTTGCCTTTTTACGTGCTTTCAAACGGCTAGGTTGGCAGAAACTGGGACAAGTAATGGGAGCTCACTCCATTACGCGGCACTAGGGATTCGAACCGCCGACCTTTCTGATCAACAAGTCTTAGCTACTGAGCCACTGCATCCTCACCTATTTAATTTAAACCCTACCAAAATCTATTTTATTAATTCAGTCCAATGGGCAGCGGAGCTGAGTTAACCCTTGCATGGACACTCAGAGCTGTGCACCTGAGAATCTATTTTCCTCTTGCCAGCCATAGTGGTTAGAATGCAGTATTGCAGGCTAACTCTGCCCACTGCCAACAGTTCGATCCTGACCTACTCAAGGTTGACTCAGCCTTCCATCCTTCCGAGGTGGGTAAAATAATTTAACCCCCACCAAAATCTATTTTCCTCTTGCCTGCCCCAGTGGTTAGAATGCAGTATTGCAAGATAACTCTGCCCACTGCCAGCAGTTCGATGCTGACCTACTTAAGGTTGACTCAGCTTTCCATCCTTCCGAGGTCGGTAAAATAATTAAAACCCCACCAAAATCTTTTTTTTCCTCTTGCCTGCCCCAGTGGTTAGAATGCAGTATTGCAGGATAATTCTGCCACTGTCAGCAGTTTGATCCTGACCTATTCAAGGTTGACTCAGCCTTCCATCCTTCCGAGGTGGGTAAAATAATTTAAACCCTCTCCAAAATCTATTTTCCTCTTGCCTGCCCCAGTGGTTAGAATGCAGTATTGCAAGATAACTCTGCCCACTGCCAGCAGTTCGATGCTGACCTACTTAAGGTTGACTCAGCTTTCCATCCTTCCGAGGTCGGTAAAATAATTAAAACCCCACCAAAATCTTTTTTTTCCTCTTGCCTGCCCCAGTGGTTAGAATGCAGTATTGCAGGATAACTCTGCCACTGTCAGCAGTTTGATCCTGACCTATTCAAGGTTGACTCAGCCTTCCATCCTTCCGAGGTGGGTAAAATAATTTAAACCCTCTCCAAAATCTATTTTCCTCTTGCCTGCCCCAGTGGTTAGAATGCAGTATTGCAAGATAACTCTGCCCACTGCCAGCAGTTTTGATGCTGACCTACTTAAGGTTGACTCAGCTTTCCATCCTTCCGAGGTCGGTAAAATAATTTAAACCCCACCAAAATCTTTTTTTCCTCTTGCCTGCCCCAGTGGTTAGAATGCAGTATTGCAGGCTAACTCTGCCCACTGCCAGCAGTTCGATGCTGACCTACTCAAGGTTGACTCAGCCTGCCATCCTCCCGAGGTCGGTAAAATAATTTAAACCCCACCAAAATCTATTTTCCTCTTGCCAGCCACAGGAAGACAGACCGTGCAAATGTGCTTATTTTCTCCAATTCCCCCAAATGAGCAAGGTTATAAGTGAAAAATCTCAACGTTTGAAAAAGTTAAACTTACCAGGTAGAGCAGAAAGGTGTGGAGACCAGTTCCAAGCCCCACCGAGGACAAGATGCCCAGACCGGCCCAGTAGGCGCACCAGAAAAGCTTCTTTTCCATATACTGCACATACTGAGAAAAAAGAAGCAAAAGAAAAATAAGCTCATCAAGTGTCTAAAGAAAACAAGTCCTAGTGGTTAGAATGCAGTATTTGCAGGCTAACTCTGCCCACTGCCAGGAGTTCGATCCTGACCGCCTTAAGGTTGAGTCATCCTTGTATCCTTCCGAGGTGGGTAAAATGAGGACCCAGATTGTTGAGGGGCAATATAGCTGACTCTGTAAATCACTTAGAGAGGGCTGTAAAAGCACTGTGAAGCGGTATATAAGTCTAAGTGCTATTGCAGTCTAACTCCGCCCACTGCCAGGAGTTCGATCCTGACTGGCTCAAGATTGACTCAGCCTTCCATCCTTCCAAGGTGGGTAAAATGAGGACCCAGATTGTTGGGGGGCAATATAGCTGACTCTGTAAACCACTTAGAGAGGGCTGTAAAAGCACAGTGAAGCGGTATATAAGTATAAGCGCTATTGCTATTGCAGTCTAACTCTGCCCACTGCCAGGAGTTCGATCCTGACTGGCTCAAGATTGATTCAACCTTCCATCCTTCCAAGGTGGGTAAAATGAGGACCCAGATTGTTGGGGGAAATATAGCTGACTCTGTAAACCGCTTAGAGAGGGCTGTAAAAGCATGGTGAAGCGGTATATAAGTCTAAGTGCTATTGCTATTGTAGTCTAACTCTGCCCACTGCCAGGAGTTCGATCCTGACTGGCTCAAGATTGACTCAACCTTCCATGCTTCCAAGGTGGGTAAAATGAGGACCCAGATTGTTGAGGGGCAATATAGCTGACTCTGTAAACCACTTAGAGAGGGCTGTAAAAGCACAGTGAAGCGGTATATAAGTCTAAGCGCTATTGCTATTGCAGTCTAACTCTGCCCACTGCCAGGAGTTCGATCCTGACTGGCTCAAGATTGATTCAACCTTCCATCCTTCCAAGGTGGGTAAAATGAGGACCCAGATTGTTGAGGGGCAATATAGCTGACTCTGTAAATCACTTAGAGAAGGCTGTAAAAGCACTACAAAGTAGTATATAAGTCTAAGGGATGTTGCTCGTCCTTCTTTCCTTCCTTCTGTTTTGTTTTCATTTTGTTCCTTTTCCTTCCTTCCTTCCTTCCTTCCTTCCTTCCTTCCTTCCTTCCTTCCTTCCTTCCTTCCTTCCCTCCCAGTGGTTAGAATACAGTACTTCAGGCTAATTCTGCCGACTGCCAGCAGTTCGATCCTGACCGGCTCAAGGTTGACTCAGCCTTCCATCCTTCTGAGGTTGGTAAAATGAGGACCCGGATTGTTGGGGGCAAGAGGCTGACTCTGTAAACCGCTTAGAGAGGGCGGTAAAGCTATGTGAAGCGGTATATAAGTCTAAGGGCTATTGGCAGAGATTCATAAAGTTCGGTTAGCCTCTCCTTGTGTCTGCCTCTGTAGCTTCCAAAGGTAGGGCAGGGAGGTGAGTTATTTTAATTCAAGCTCAGATTGGATGGCTCTTTCCTGGACCTGCCCTGCTTTCAAAACAACCTACTTCTTTGCTGGCTTAGAGGCAGATAAGAGAAGGCTTATCCCTCTCATCCCGAATTAGAAGCTTTAAGAAAACAAACAGCGGCCTCATTCTAATTCAAGAATCTCCAGAGATAAGTGGGACAGACGCGAGGTTGTTTTCTGGACTTCGGGTAAAGCTGATGAATATAGTTAGCTTTTTTGCTTCTTCTTTTTTTTAAAAAAAGTGTACGGTAGCAATACAAGAGAATATTTGTAGTCACGGTTGAACTGTAGGTTGCTCTCTGAGCTTGGCTGTTTTCTTGCAAACGTTTCATGACCCAACTAGGTAACATCATCAGTGCTAAAAGGGAGTGGGGTTTGGAGGGAGGGAGAGGAGGATGATTATGGGGCCCTTGGTGCTCTCTGAGCTTGGTTATTTTCTTGCAGACGTTTCATCACCCAACTAGATAACGTCATCAGGGCTTAGAAGGGAGTTTCCTCTCTTTTTATATATTATAGTGGCTTGCTCTTTCAGTGTTGGTGGGAATGTTTTGGTGGTTTCTTGCTTAGCCTGTTGCTTGCTTACTGATTGTTTCGTCTGAGCTGGTAGTTCCTTGTTTGGGTCTTGTTTACAGCTTGGTTGTGGATCTACTGTTAATCTCAGTGCTACCACCCAGAACACGCTCACCAATGCATACAGATCAAACCACTAGTATATAAATATGGAACAATCCCCATCTCCCTTCTAGCACGGATGATGTTATCTAATTGGGTAATGAAACATCCAGAAGAAAACAATACAATACAATAGCAGAGTTGGAAGGGACCTTGGAGTCATCTAGTCCAACTCCCTGCCTAGGCAGGAAGCCCTATACCGTTTCAGACCAATGGCTATCCAACATCTTCTTGAAGATTTGCAGTGTTGGGGCCTTCACAACTTCTGGAGGCAACTTCTGTTCCACTGGTTAATTGTTCTCACTGTCAGGAAATTTCTCCTCGCTTCTAAGTTGCTTCTCTCCTTGATTAGTTTCCACCCATTGCTTCTTGTTCTACCCTCAGGTGCCTTGGAGAGTAGTTTGACTTTTTCTTTGTGGGAACCCCTGAGATATTGGAAGAATGCTATCATGTCTCCCCTGGTCCTTCTTTTCATTAAACTAGACATACCCAGTTCCTGCAACTGTTCTTCATATGTTTTAGTCTCCAGTCCCCTAATCATCTTTGTTGCTCTTCTCTGCACTCTTTCTAGAGTCTCCACATCTTTTTGACATTGTGGTGACCAAAACAGGATGCCGTATTCCAAGTGTGGCCTTCCCAAGGCCTTATAAAGTGGTATTAACCCTTCATGTGATCTTGATTCTATCCCTCTGTTGATGCAGCCTAGAACTGTGTTGGCTTTTTTGGCAGCTGCTGCCCACGGCTGGCTCCTATTTAAATGGTTGTCCCCTAGGACTCCAAGATCCCTTTCACAGTTCCTGCTATTGAGCCAGGTACCACCTATACTGTACCTGTGCATTTTGTTTTTGTTGCCTAAATGTAGAACCTTACTTTTTTCACCCTTGAAATTCATTTTGCTAGATATTGCCCAATGTTCAAGTTCATATTGTATATGAAGTCTAACACAACACAACACTGATGCGGCCCTCAATGAAATCAAGTTTGACACCCCTGCTGTAGAGCAATTCCACCTATAGCAGAGTTCCTCAACCTTTTCAGCTTTAAGGACTGGCGGTGGCAGAGGGAGAGAAAATGATTCTGCACAATTGGCGGGCACACGCCAATGCCACTCATGCAAATGGAGTACGCACATGCTCGCTGCTGCTTGCACAAGCGGTGATGTGCACACAACATATGCTCGTGTGTGTGTGTGTGTATATGTTTTTGTTTTATGAGCTGATCAATAAATAAATCAGAGAGACTAGGATAGATCTATTTCGAGCTTTTTAGCTCTCATCAGCTAGTCATACTCTTTTGAATCCCAGTAAGGTATGGCTAGCTGACGAGAGCTAAAAAGCTCGAAATAGATCTATCCTAGTCTCTCTGATTTATTTATTGATCAGCTCATAAAACTCACACACACACACACACACATATATTATATATGCATTGTTATAATAAGTAGTAATTGGACATGAATACTGAATGGCACTTATTAAAGGAGATGAGTAAGAGTTTGGTCATATACAAAGATTAGTAAAAAAGAAATTATGATAATAAATACAGTTAAATAAAGGAGAGATAAGGATAACAAGACCTTTATAGGAAGGGGTATAATATGGGAAAACTGGATATAAATTTTAAACAGGAATTTGAAGAGGAGGATTAGAAATTTTTTGATACTAAATATTATTGATGTTTGGTTAGAATAGGTTATAGGGAATAATGATGTTGGAGGATAGTGGAATTAATAAATATGATGCCAATACGTGGTTATGTTTTAAGTTTTGGTATGTTTCAAGATGAAGGACGTGTAATATAATTATAATTAAGCAAGAATGGAGGCCTGAAAAGGATAATGTCTATAAATATATTTGATGCGATGTACTTGAAATTATATGAAACTTGGATAAATATTGAAGAGATGTATGGAAATATTTTGTAATCAGCGGATACACTTTCTATAGCATGTAAGAAGGAGGATTTCTGTGTTGTGTTTAAAAATAAAATAAATTTAATTTTTTTTTTAAAAAACACCATATGCTCACCTGCCACTTCTGAACAGCTCAAGGCCCGGTAATGGGCTGTGGCCTGACCTATAAGGTTGTTGCGAGGATAAAAAGAGGCTTTTCTACATCGTGGCGACCAAATGCACAAGTACAGTATAGGTGGTACCTTGCTCAATAGTAGCAACTGTGAGAGGGATCTCGGAATCCTAGTGGACAACCATTTAAATATGAGCCAGCAGTGTGCAGCAGCTGCCAAAAAAGCCAACACAGTTCTAGGCTGCATCAACAGAGGGATAGAATCTAGATCGCGTGAAGTGTTAATGCCACTGTATAGTGCCTTGGTAAGGCCACACTTGGAATACTGCATACAGTTTTGGTCGCCACGATGTAGAAAAGACGTGGAGACTCTGGAAAGAGTGCAAAGAAGAGCAACCAAGATGATTAGAGGACTGGAGACTAAGACATATGAAGAACGGCTGCAGGAACTGGGTATGTCTAGTTTGATGAAGAGAAGGACCAGGGGAGACATGATAGCAGTGTTCCGATATCTCAGAGGGTGCCACAAAGAAGAGGGAGTCAAACTTTTCTCCAAGACACCTGGGGGCAGGACAAGGAGCAATGGGTGGAAACTAACCAAGGAGAGAAGCAACTTAGAACTAAGGAGAAATTTCCTAACAGTAAGAACAATTAACCTCTGGAACAGCTTGCCTCCAGCAGTTGTGAATGCCCCAACCCTGGAAGTCTTTAAAAAGATGTTAGACAGCCATTTGTCTGAAATGGTATAAGATTCCTGCCCATGCAGGGGGTTGGACTAGAAGACCTACAAGGTCCCTTCCAACTCTGCTATTGTATTGTATTGTATTGTAAACCTGGATGCCGTATTCCAAGTGTGGCCTTCCCAAGGCCTTATAAAGTGGTATTAACACTTCACGTGATCTTGATTCTATCCCTCTGTTTATGCAGCCTAGAACTGTGTTGGCTTTTTTGGCAGCTGCTGCACACGGCTGGCTCCTATCTAAATGGTTGTCCACTAGGACTCCAAGATCCCTTTCACAGTTACTGCTATTGAGCAAGGTACCACTTATACTGTACCTGTGCATTTCATTTTTGTTGCCTAAATGTAGAACCTGACTCTTTTCGCCATTGAATTTCATTTTATTAGATCGTGCCCAATGTTCAAGTTTGTCAAGATCCTTCTGTATCTTAAGCCTATCTTCTGGAGTGTTGGCTATTCCTGCCAGCTTGGTGTTGTCTGCAAATTTGATGTTCTCCATTTATCCCTTCATCCAAATCATTGATGTAGATGTTGAAGAGTCCTAGGCCTAAAACAGAACCTTGGGGGACTCCACTGCATACTTCCTTCCATGTAGATGCAGTTCCATTGAGGACTACACGTTGAGTGCGGTTGGCCAGCCAGTTACGAATCCATCTGGTGGTGATGCTGTCTAACCCACATTCTTCTCCTTTATCTAGTAGTAGGTTAGGGTCTACCTTGTCAAATGCCTTACCGAAGTCCAAGTAAATTATATCGACAGCATTCCTCTGGTCCACTAATTTTGTCAAAGAATTATCAAAGAATGCAATAAGATTAGTCTGGCATGATCTGTTTTTGACAAACCCATGTTGGCTTTGGGTTATTATTTTGTTTGCTTCCAGGTGTTCAAGGCTCAAAAGAATCTTTAAACCTCTCGTCTGGCTGGGTACCAATGTGTTAATTACAGCTTGTATCCAAAGAAAAAAGTAGGGTGTGGAATGTGCCTGAACCCTTTGGAGAATTCGGGAAAAAACCCGGGGTCAACGTTGCGCATGTGCCTTACCCGTTGATGTGCTCCCTCGATATAATACGTAGAAGTAAGAATGGCAAGCAGGAGCAGGAGACACAGCACTATCCTTCGGCGATGCCACAGTCTGAGGAAGAGGAAAGAAAAACTGTGGTTAGAATCATTGCAGATCTGGAAAAAGGAGCGCAGATAGTTCTTGACTTGCGACCATTCATTCAGCGACCGCACGGAGGGACAACAGCAGTGGAAAGAGTAACTTTCGACTGGTCCTGGCGCTCACAACTGCAGCAACATTTTAATCATGCGATCAGAATTGAGGCACTGTACATCCTGTTCTTCCATTAAAACCAAGTCATAAATCTTTTAAGTATTTTTTACAGAGCATCAATTTGTTTAGATTTAGTTGTTGCTAAATTGTTTTTAACCATGATGGTTAATTACCGTATTTTTCGCACTATAAGATGCTCTGGACCATGACGCACACAGGGGTGGGTTCCGGCTGGCACTACTGCCAGTTTGCTCATGTGCGCACTGTGTGAATTAAAATTGTTCTGCGCATGCAAATAAATACAAATACAATAGCAGAGTTGGATGGGACCTTGGAGGTCATCTAGTCCAACCCTCTGCCTAGGCAGGAAGCCCAATACCATTTCAGACAAATGGCTATCATACATCCTCTTAAAGACTTCCAGTGTTGGGTCATCCACAACTGGAGGCAACTTCAGTTCCACTGGTTAATTGTTCTCACTGTCAGGAAATTTCTCCTCAGTTCTAAGTTGCTTCTCTCCTTGATTAGTTTCCACCCATTGCTTCTTGTTCTACCTTTAGGTGCCTTGGAGCAGGGGTCCCCAACCTTTGCAACTTTAAGTCTGAAGGACTTCAGCTCCCAGACTTCTCCAGCCAGCTTTGCTGGCTGGAGAATTCTGGGAGCTGAAGTCCTTCAGACTTAAAGTTGCAAAGGTTGGGGACCCCTGCCTTGGAGAATAGTTTGACTCCCTCTTCTTTGGGGCAGCCCCTGAGATATTGGAAGACTGCTATCCTGTCTCTCCTGGTCCTTCTTTTCATTAAACTAGACCTACCCAGTTCATGCAACTGTTCTTCATATGTTTTGGCCTCCACTCCCCTAGTCCTCTTTGTTGCTCTTCTCTGCACTCTTTCTAGAGTCTCCACATCTTTTCTACATCGTGGCGTAGAACTGAAAAACAAGATGGCGGCACCTCTGGCGCCATCCAGAGAAATAGTTTGGGGGGCATGGCAGGCTTGGGTCGCTGCTGGTTCCAGCGACCCAGGCCGCCAAATCACTACCAGTTTGGCCGAACCGGTCTGAACTGGTAGGAACCCACCACTGGATGCACATTAGCTTTACAGGAGGAAAACAAGAAAATAAAATATCTGCCTCTGCCTCCCAGCATCCATCTGGTATGCATCTGGCTAATGGTTATGACCAACACCTTGAATTGGATCCAGAAGTGAAATAGTAACCAAAGCAACTCGGTGTTTGGCGTGCCACCTTAAGAGCCTCCAGAAGTATCTGCCCCATTGCATTCTGCATAAGCTGTAGCTTGTGAATGCTCATAAGAACATAAGAACAGCCTTGCTGGAACAGGCCACAGCCCATCCAGTCCAGCATTCTGTCTCACACAGTGGCTCCCCATTTGCTTCGGGGCCTTCCCAAGCAGATGTCTTCACCTGCTTAGGATTCCCTGCAAATGGCATTGAGAAATATCCTGCCTATCTCTCCAACCCTCTCTTCAAAGGTAGCCCCATGCAGAGCGCACTGCATTAATCCAACCGAGAGAGATGACCAGGGCACGATCGGCTGTGCGTGCGGGGTCTTCCCATCTAGGTATAAGGGCGCCAATTGGCGCGCAACACAAATAATACAAATAATACAATAGCAGAGTTGGAAGGGACCTTGGAGGTCATCTAGTCCAACCCCCTGCCTAGGCAGGAAACCCTATACCGTTTCAGACAAATGGCTATCCAACATCTTCTTGAAGACTTCCAGTGTTGGGGCATTCACAAGTTCTGGAGGCAACTTCTGTTCCACTGACTAATTGTTCTCACTGTCAGGAAATTTCTCCTCAGTTCTAAGTTGCTTCTCTCCTGGATTAGTTTCCACCCATTGCTTCTTGTTCTACCCTTAGGTGCCTTGGAGAATAGTTTGACTCCCTCTTCTTTGTGGCAACCCCTGAGATATTGGAAGACTGCTATCATGTCTCCCCTGGTCCTTCTCTAATCAAAATTGAGCAAACGTTCTCCTAGCCACCACTGCTGCCATGGAGTCAGGAATATAGGAGAACCGGCATTGTTTGGGGCCATGCAGCGCCACCCAGAACGAAAGGTGCTAAACAACGGAATCCTGAGCTTGTACTTGTTGAGGTTGAACTTGTTGGAAGTCAAGGACTGCCTGGGTTCCCTGTGACGCGTATGCCGGGCACAGTGTCAGGGGCACCTGGAGTTCACAAAAGAACACGCTGCAAAGGACTTCTCATCAGTGGAACTCAATGTCCTAGGGCAGGGCAAGGACTGATAGCGTCAATGATTAGCCTAATTATATACAGATCATTGATGGAGAAAGGTCCTCTCTCCGGAAGAATAAAAGCAGCCATGAGGAGAAGGCAGACTATCGGACGTGATCCGGTGTGTCAGTTTCTGAAGCTTTGCCCCCCCCCCCCTTAATTCTTCGCATGCCCCAAGTATTTAAACCTTATTCATTCCAAGGCTGGAAAGAGTCAGACATAATTTAGCCCCGTAATGGCGAACCTGTGGCACGCAGAGCCCTCTCTGAGGGCACGCGAGCCATCTCCACCGTGCACACCTCCCGCTAGCCGGCTGATTTTCGGGTTGCTGCCGTGTATGTGGAACACATGCGCAGGGGGCAGCAAACGCATGTGGGGAGGGTGGGGGCAGTGCGCCCTTCTGATGGCCGGTTTCGCTCCCAGGAGGCTTCAGGGAGGCCTACTAGGGTGTGGGTGGGTGTGGTGCCCCTCCCCACCCCATGGCTTGTTTTTGCTCCCAGGAGGCTGCAGGGAGGCCTACTAGGCCCAAAACCGAGCATGGGGTGTGTGGTGTGTCCCCCATGGCCTCTTTTTGCTCCCAGGAGGCTGCAGGGAGGCCTACCAGGCCCAAAATGGGGCACGGGGTGGTGGTGGTGCAGCTCCCCTGTGCCCGGTTTTGCTCCCAGGCAGCTTCAGGAAGGCCTTCTAGGCCCAAAACCGGGCATGGGGTGTGTGGTGCGTCCCCCCATGGCCTCTTTTTGCTCCCAGGTGGCTTCAGGAAGGCCTACTAGGCCCAAAACCGGGCATGGGGTGTGTGGTGCGTCCCCCCATGGCCTCTTTTTGCTCCCAGGTGGCTTCAGGAAGGCCTACTAGGCCCAAAACTGGGCATGGGGTGTGTGGTGCGCCCCCCCCCCCATGGCCTGTTTTTGCTCCCAGGAGGCTGCAGGGAAACCTAGGCCAAAATGGGGCATGGGTGGTGGTGGTGGTGTGGCTCCCCCGTGGCCTGTTTTTGTTCCGAGGGGGCTGTAGGGAGGCCTACTAGACCCAAAACGGGGAGTGGGTGGAGGTCACATGCACATGCGTAGGTCATGGGGGGTCACGCATGTATGCGCAGGGGGCAGGGCGCATGCACGCTTAGCCATCAGTGATTTAGCCTAATGGAGAATAGCTGATTTTGGGGCAAAGTCCTCTTTTAGCGGCTGAGAATACAAGTTCCACATAATCCTGACCTTTGCCCAATGAAGCCTTAATTTAAAAAGCAAACAAACATTGTAATGTTAAAAGTGAGAAACATCTGATTCCCTCAGCTAAGTGCTATTGCTATTGATATCTTGCATTGGAATGAGACCCAATACAATACAATAGCAGAGTTGGAAGGGACCTTGTAGATCTTCTAGACCAATGTTTCTCAACCTTGGCAACTTGAAGTCCTATGGACTTCAAGTCGCCAAGGTTGAGAAACACTGTTCTAGTCCAACCCCCTGCGTGGGCAGGAACCTTATACCATTTCAGACAAATGGCTATCTAACATCTTCTTAAAGACTTCCAGGGTTGGGGCATTCACAAGTTCTGGAGGCAACTTCTGTTCCAGAGGTTAATTGTTCTAACTGTCAGGAAATTTCTCCTTAGTTCTAAGTTGCTTCTCTCCTTGATTAGTTTCCACCCATTGCTTCTTATCCTAGCTGAAGGACAGGCAGGATGGGGAAGACATTAAAAAAATTTTTTTAAAGTAAGTCTACAGGTAGCCCTTGACTTACAGCTATTCCTTCAGTGACCATCTGAAGTTACAACAGTACGGAAGAAGTGACTTATGACCGCTTTTCAAACTATTAACCGCTGCAGCATCCCCATCGTCATGTATATATTTATGATGGTTGAACTATCCCGGGAGTCTTATGATCACCAGCTGGTTTTTGACAAGCAAAGTCAATGGGGGCGGGGGGAGGGGAGGGAGCAAGCCGGTTTCGCTTAACGACCTCAGTGAAATCGTTTTAACAACTGTAGTAGAAACAGTCGTAAAATGGGGCGCAACATTCCGAACAACGGTCTTGCTTAGCAACTGAAAATGTGGGCCTCCACTGTGGTTGCATGTCTAGAACTACCTGTACAGGAAATATGGGTTTACATTTATGAGAATATTAATGTGCTGGGGGTCACACTCCGGAACACGTTTGAATTGGCTAATCGGTGGAGAAGAGTTAAAACTGCAATCCTGTACAGGTGCCCGCAATTGAGCCCAAAATTTCTGTTGCTAAGTGAGACATTTGTAAAGTGAGTTTTGCCCCTTTTTACAACCTTTCTTGACACAGTTGTTAACTGGATTACTGCAGTTCAGAAGTCGTTAACCCGGCTGTTAAGGGAATTTGGCTTCTCCACTGACTTTGCTTGTCAGAAGGTTGACAAAAGAGATTAGAATAAGATAGGATAGAATTTGGAGCAGAGTAGTATAGAATAAAGGTAAAGGTGAAGGTTCCCCTCGCACATATGTGCTAGTCGTTCCCGACTCTAGGGGACGGTGCTCATCTCCGTTTCAAAGCCGAAGAGCCAGCTGTCCGAAGACGTCTCCGGGGTCATGTGGCCAGTATGATTCAACGCCGAAGGCGCACGGAACGCTGTTCCCTTTCCACCAAAGGTGGTTCCTATTTTTCTACTTGCATTTTTTATGTGTTTTCAAACTGCTAGGTTGGCAGAAGCTGGGACAAGTCACGGGAGCTCATTCTGTTATGTGGGCTAGGCATTCAAACCGCTGAACTGCCAACTTTTCTGATCAACAAGCTCAGTGTCTTAGCCACTGAGCACTGCGTCCCTTCAAGAATAGAATAGAATAGAATATAAAATAGAATATAGAATAGAATTGAATTGAATATAGGAGAATAGAATAGAATATAAAATAGAATATAGAATAGAATATAGAATAGAATAGAATATAGAATAGAATATAGAATACAATATAGGAATAGAATAGAATATAGAATGGGAGAATAGAATAGAATATAGAATATAGACTAGAATATAGGATAGAATAGAATATAAAATACAATATAGAATAGAATATAGAATAGAATAGAATATAGAATACAATATAGACTAGAATATAGGATAGAATAGAATAGAATATAGACTAGAATATAGAATAGGAGAATAGAATAGAATATAGAATATAGACTAGAATATAGGATAAATAGAATAAATATAGAATATAGACTAGAATATAGGATAGAATAGAATATAGAATAGGAGAATAGAATAGAATATAAAATACAATATAAAATACAATATAGAATAGAATATAGGATAGAATAGAATATAGAATAGGAGAATAGAATAGAATATAGAATAGAATATAGGATAGAATAGAATATAGAATAGGAGAATAGAATAGAATATAGAATAGAATATAGGATAGGATAGAATAGAATAGAATATAGACTAGAATATAGAATAGAATATAGAATAGGATATAAAATAGGATATAGAATATAATATAGAATAGAATATAGGATAGGATAGGATAGAATAGAATAGGATATAGAATAGGATATAGAATAGAACAGAAATGAACATAAGAACAGAACAATGGAATTGGAAGGGATCTTGGAGATCTTCTAGTCCAGGGGTCAGCAACCCGCAACTCTGGAGCCACATGTGGCTCTTTCATCCCTCTGCTGCGGCTCCCTGTTGTTGGTTGGCTCCACAATTGATAAGGCTTTCAGTTAGGACAGGAAGAGGAAAATGGACACCATGCTAGGAGGAGACTCTATGGTGGGGGAACCAGGCTTCTGGTTGGCTCCAGAATTGAACGGAGGGCTTCCGGTTAGGACTTTCATGGCTCTTTGAGTGTTTAAGGTTGCCAACCCCTGTTCTAGTCCAACTTCCTGCTTAGGCAGGAAACTCTATACCATTTCATAGCAACGGTCATAAATATGAACCGGTTGCCAAGCCTCTGAATTTTGATCAGATGATCCTGGGGATGCGGCAAAGGTCGTAACTGTGAAAAAATAGTTGTACGCCACACTTTTCAGTGCCGTGGTAACTTTTGAACGGTCCCTAAATGAACTGGTGTAAGCTGAGGGCTACCTGCACTGCTTCCAATATAAGAACGGACATGGCGTTCGAAAAGCCTATAAATGCTTCAGTGACATCGTTTACCAGCCTAGTTTCTATTTCTGTAGACCCTAAATTGATGAATTAATAAGATGGGGAAAAACAACATGACCTACAAAATTATCTAGGGCATTCTTCCCAATGTGATGTCCTCCAGGTTGGTCAGAATATCGGAGGACTATAATCCAATCTGATTTAAAGGAAGAAAAAGTCTACAAAAAGAAAAAAAAAGTTGCAACACCGCTGTTGTATAAAAAACTATAGTAGGAATATCAAATAATACAGGGGTCTCCAACCTTTGCAACTTTAAGTCTGAAGGACTTCAGCTCCCAGACTTCTCCAGCCAGCTTTGCTGGGAGCTGAAGTCCTTCAGACTTAAAGTTGCAAAGGTTGGAGACCCCTGAAATAATGGATCTTAAGCGCTCCAAAGATGGATCACTACGCTACTCTATCTCTCCTTGTACAGATAGTCCTCGACTTACAACAGCTCATTTAATGACTGTTAAGTCACAACGGCACTGGAAAAAGGGACTTATGACCTAATTTTCATACTTACGACCATTGCAGCATCTCCATCTTCATGATTTATATGTGGATGCTTGACAACCGACTCATATTTATGACGGTTGTCATGTCCGGTGTGTGTGTGTTCCCCATGATCATTTTTTGCGACCTTCTGACACGCAAAGTCAATGGTGAAGCCAGAGTCACTTAACAACCTCCTTACTAATTTAACAGTGATTCACTTAACATGAAAGATCGTAAAATGGGACAAAACTCACTTAACAAATTTCCTTACTTAGCAAAATAAATTCTGGGCTCAACCGCGGTCATAAGCCAAGGACTACAGGTATCTTCTACACATAGTCCTTGAGATATGACCATGATGGGAGCCTGCCCATCATGGTTGTAACTCGCAAAAGTTGTAACGCATGTAGATCATGCAACCGATCTGATTTTATGACCTTTTTTTGCGGCGGTCATTAAGTGAACAATGTGGTTGTTAAGTAAACCCACAGAGGTAAACCCACTCTAGAAAGAGTGCAGAGAAGACCACCTATACTGTACCTGTGCATTTTGTTTTTCTTGCCTAAATGTAGGAAAAACAAAATGCACAGGTACAGTATAGGTGGTACCTTGCTCAATAGTAGTAACTGTAAAAGGGATCTTGGAGTCCTAGTGGACAACCATTTAAATAGGAGCAGCAGCTGCCAAAAAAGCCAACACAGTTCTAGGCTGCATCAACAGAGGGATAGAATCAAGATCACGTGAAGTGTTAATGCCACTGTATAGTGCCTTGGGAAAGCCACACTTGGAATACTGCATACAGTTTTGGTCGCCACGATGTAGAAAAGACGTGGAGACTCTGGAAAGAGTGCAGAGAAGAGCAACCAAGATGATTAGGGGACTGGAGGCTAAAACATATGAAGAACGGTTGCAGGAACTGGGTAGGTCTATTTTAATGAAAAGAAGGGCCAGGGGAGACATGATAGCAGTCTTCCGATATCTCAGAGGGTGCGACAAAGAAGAGGGAGTCAAACTATTCTCCAAGGCACCTGGGGGCAGGACAAGAAGCAATGGGTGGAAGCTAATCAAGGAGAGAAGCAACTTAGAACTAAGGAGAAATTTCCTGACAGAACAATTAACCTCTGGAACAGCTTGCCTCCAGAAGTTGTGAATGCCCCAACCCTGGAAGTCTTTAAGAAGATGTTGGATAGCCATTTGTCTGAAATGGTATAAGGTTCCTGCCTATGCAGGGGGTTGGACTAGAAGACCTACAAGGTCCCTTCCAACTCTGCTATTGTATTGTATATGAAAACGGGTGCAGGAACTGGGTATGTCCAGTTTAATGAAAAGAAGGACTAAGGGAGACATGAGAGCAGTCTTCCAGTATCTCAGGGGTTGACACAAAGAGGGAGTCAAGCTATTCTCCAAGGCACCTGAGGGCAGAACAAGAAGCAATGGGTGGAAACTAATCAAGGAGAGAAGCAACTTAGAATTGAGGAGAAATTTCCTGACAGTCAGAACAATTAATCAGTGGGACAGAAGTTGCCTCCAGAAGTTGTGAATGCCCCAACACTGGAAGTCTTTAAGAAGATGTTGGATAACCATCTGTCTGAAACGGTGTAGGGCTTCCTGCCTAGGCAGGGAGTTGGACTAGATGACCTCCAAGGTCCCTTCCAACTCTGCTATTGTAATGTATTGTATTGTATTGTAAATGCCGGTTTTCAGCAAAGCTGTGGTAAAGCGCAGTCTCATGACCGCAAGATGCTGCAAATAGTACTACATACTATAATCCGGTTGCTGAGCGACCAAAATGCAGTCATGTGACCAGAGAGAGTGGCCTGATGGTTGAAAGTTTGAATCCAGGTTGTAACTTCAAATGGTCACTAAGCGACCAGTCGTAAGTTGAGCACTACATAACTGTGGCCAACTACATACATTTTCAGTTCAGAGGTCCAGTTCCTCCAGTTGGAGATAAGAGTTGGCTAAAAGTAATTTCTTGAATTCCTATATACATCACTGAAGTCCCATCAAATGACCACAAGGATGAAGAGCAACTAAGAATGTCTACAGGTGTTAACCAAGAGACGTGACTTCTAGTCCTGCCTTAGGCATGAAAGCCAGCTGGGTGACTTTGGGCCAACCACCAGGAGACGTGACTTCTAGTCCTGCCTTAGGCATGAAAGCCAGCTGGGTGACTTTGGGCCAACCACCAGGAGACGGGACTTCTAGTCCTGCCTTAGGCGTGAAAGCCAGCTATGTGACTTTGGGTCCACCACCAGGAGACGTGACGTCTAGTTCTGCCTTAGGCATGAAAGCCAGCTGGGTGACTTTGGACCAACCACCAGGAGATGGGACTTCTAGTTCTGCCTTAGGCATGAAAGCCAGCTGGGTGACTTTAGGCCAACCACCAGGAGGCGTGACTTCTAGTCCTGCCTTAGGCATGAAAGCCAGCTGGGTGACTCTGGGCCAATTGCTCTCTCTCAGCTCCACCCTCCTCACAGGCTTGATGTTATGGGGCAAACAGGAAGAGGAAGGCATATGTTTACCCCCTTGAATTATTTGTAAAAATAATAAAGGCGCGACGCAACTAAAATAAATAAAAACAATCCTTTATATTGATTCTAGAGAGAGACGTGTTTCTCAACCTTGGCAAGGTTTAAGATGGATGGACTTCAAATCCCTGAATTCCCTAGCTAGGAGTTGAAGTCTACCTACTTTCAAGTTAAAGGTTGCAAAACACTGCTATAGAGGAGGGGTCTCCAACCGTGGCAACTTGAAGCCTGGCGAACTTCAACTCCCTGAATTCTCTAGCCAGCTGGCTAGGGAATTCTGGGAGTTGAAGTCCGCCAGGCTTCAAGTTGCCACGGTTGGAGACCCCTGCTCTATAGCATAAAAAGGCTAGTCCTCTTAACCAGAAGTATTCACTGTTTTATGTAAAAGGGAGAAAATTTATCTTTAGTTTTTAGTTTTAGTTTTAATTTGATTTATATCCCGCCCTTCTCCACGAAGGACCCAGGGCGGCGCACAGGAATTTAAAAACATATAAAACAGAATATACAAAATTTAACAGCATATTAAATTACATGAAACAATCTTATGCTAAAAACCAAATTAAAAACCCCAATTTAAAACTAAAATAGCCCCAGCGGGTGGTTAGGCTAGGCCGGCTTGCTGAAAAAGATGTGTCTTTAGACACTGGCGGAAGAGGCGGAGGTCCGAGATGGTACGAAGTTCAGGGGGAAGGTCGTTCCAAAGGGCAGGGCCTGCCACAGAGAAGGTTCTTCCCCTGGGTGTCGCCAGACGGCATTGCCCGGCCGACGGCACCCTGAGAAGGCCCTCTCTGTGGGAGCAGATCGGCCGTAGGGATGTATGGGGCAGGAGACGGTCTCACATATAACTAGGCCCCGAGCCATGGAGCGATTTAAAGATGGTCGTCAGAACCTTGAAGCGCACCCGAAAGACCACAGGAAGCCAGTGCAGCTCGTGCAGGATAGGTGTTATATGGGAGTGTCTCGGGGCTCCCGTTATTACCCGCGCGGCTGCATTCTGGACTAGCTGTAGCTTTCGAGTGCACCTCAAGAGAAGCCCCCTGTAGAGAGCATTGCAGTAGTAATTTCTTGAACTAACCAAGGCCCAGGAAATTTGGAATTGGGTAAGTGGAGAGAGTCGGAGAACCAGGAGAAGGAACAATAGAGAGAGGGAAAAGTTTATGCCTTTCATCCAAGTTATGTTTTGTGCCCACACATCCAAAGGATGTGTGGGCACAATTTAACAGCACATCGGTTTCTGTTGTGGATCTGGCAGCAGATTCGGACGGTGAGGAGGTTGGGGAGTAACCTGGCCCAGTCCTGGAGTCTGGGGAAGGCTCTGAGGAGGGCTCTGTGTCAGAGGCAGAGTGGGGGCCAGGGACGTCTGACAGTTATCAGCTGCCTTCGGAGTCGGAGAACAATGAGGCAGACAAAGACATGGAGCCTGTTCCCAGTGTGCGAATGCGCAGAGTTGCCAGATGAAGGGGACAGCTAAAGAACAGGGGTCAACTTGGGAGGAAGGCCACAGGTGGACGGTGAATGGCCCCTCCCATAGGGGATAAAAGAGGAGCGAAAGGGGAGTGGAGTTTGCAGGAGACCATTAGTTCATTCCTGCATTCTTGCAGGGTCTGAAAGATATCGGCCTGGCCACTCTCCAAGGTCGGGAATTGTGAACTCTCTTATAAGACTGTGGGAGAGGAAAGACTTTGCTGGAGAGGAATTCACTCTCAATTAAATCATGGGTCTCCAACCTTTGCAACTTGAAGTCTGAAGGACTTCAGCTCCCAGAATTCTCCAGCCAGCTTTGCTGGCTGGAGAATTCTGGGAACTGAAGTCCTTCAGACTTCAAGTTGCAAAGGTTGGAGACCCCTGAATTAAATAAAAGGGGTTTATGGGGAGGAGGACTCAGATTCGTGCTGGTGGGGAAGGTCAGAACAGTTTCCTTCTCTCCCGGACTTACTTTATGGTCCACTCTTTTGCGTTTGCTAAAGTTTCCAGGAAGAAATACTGCAAGGTAAGAATTGGTTTTGCCCAGAGGACGATACTCTGACGTGCCTCTCGTTCTTTCTGCCTTTGTTCACTCGACAAAGAGGACTCTGCAAACAGGAGAAAAAGGAGAGAATGTAATCCTCGAGTTACAACCGTTCGTTTAGTGACCATTCAAACTTACAACGGCTCCTGAAAATGGGACTGATGACCCTTTTCAGTCATGGCCTTTGCAGCATCCTCCATTTACAACGTGATCCAAATTCAAGAGCTGTGTAACAGACTCATATTTACGACAGTTTATGTCCCGGGGTCATGTGATTCCCCTTTGGCGACCTTCTGACAAGCAGAGTCAATGGGAAAGCCAGATTCACTTAACGACGGGGTTGCTAACTTATCAACTTCAGTGATTCACTTAACAACTGTGGCAAGAGAGGCGGTAAAATGGGGCAGAATTCGCTTAACAACTGTCTTATTTAGCAGCCAAACAACTAGCAACAAAAATTTGGGGCTCAATTTTTTTTCCACTTAACCACAGCGATTTCCTTCTCCAGCACAATGGTAAATCCACCTGGAAACATCTACCTACCTACTCTCTTTCTCTCTCTCCACCTATCTACTGTATTTCTCTCTATTTCTCTCTCTCTCCCTACCTATCTACTGTATTTCTCTCTCTATTTCTCTCTCTCTCCCTCTCCCTACCTACCTACTTTCTCTCTCCCTATCTACTGTATTTCTCTCTCTATTTCTCTCGCTCCTTCTCCCTACCTACTTACTTTCTCTCTCCCTACCTATCTACTGTATATCTCTATTTCTCTCTCTCCTTCTCCCTCCCTACCTACTTTCTCTCTCCCTATCTACTGTATTTCTCTCTCTATTTCTCTCTCTCTCCCTCTCCCTACCTACCTACTTTCTCTCTCCCTATCTACTGTATTTCTCTCTATTTCTCTCGCTCCTTCTCCCTACCTACTTACTTTCTCTCTCCCTACCTATCTACTGTATATCTCTATTTCTCTCTCTCTCCTTCTCCCTCCCTACCTACTTTCTCTCTCCCTATCTACTGTATTTCTCTCTCCCTCCTTCTCCCTACCTACCTACTTTCTCTCTCCCTACCTATCTACTGTATATCTCTATTTCTCTCTCTCTCCTTCTCCCTACCTACCTACTTTCTCTCTCCCTACCTATCTACTGTATATCTCTATTTCTCTCTCTCCTTCTCCCTACCTACCTACTTTCTCTCTCCCTACCTATCTACTGTATTTCTCTCTCTATTTCTCTCTCCTTCTCCCTACCTACCTACTTTCTCTCTCCCTACCTATCTACTGTATTTCTCTCTCTATTTTTCTCTCTCCCTCTCCCTACCTACCTACTTTCTCTCTCCCTACCTATCTACTGTATTTCTCTCTCTATTTCTCTCTCTCTCTCTCCTTCTCCCTACCTACCTACTTTCTCTCTCCCTACCTATCTACTGTATTTCTCTCTCTCTCTCTCCCTCTACCTTACCTACTTTCTCTCTCCCTATCTACTGTATTTCTCTCTCTATTTCTCTCTCTATCCCTCTACCTACCTACCTATCTACACTATCTCTCTCATTACCTACCTACATTTCTATTTCTTTCTCTCTCTCTCTATCCCTTTATCTACCTACCTACCTAACTACTCTCTCTCTCCCTCCCTCCCTCCTGTATTTCTCTCTCTTTCTCTCCCTCTTTATCCCTCTACCTACCTACCTACTTTTTTAAAAAAATGTGCCTCTTCAAAACCTGGGTGTGACTTATACTCCGGTGCGTCTTATACTCCGAAAAATACGGTACCCGTGCTTGTTTCATTCTGCAAGAATGATTATTACCGACCCCCCATACCTAGAAAGCTTCCGTTGAGGTGTCTTTTGTTCATCGTGGTGCGCCTCAAGTCACAACGTCTTCCATTCTCTGCCATCTCATAGGTCAGTCACTTTCCGGTGCCTAACATCAAAATTAAAACACAATCACCAACCAGAATTATTATGTAGAATTCAGCTTGACGGCAAAGAGGAACATTCCGGGAACCCGGGAATAGTTACAGGAATTGGGTATATCTAGCATAAATGAAAAGAAGGAATAGGGGGGACATGACAGCAATCTTAAAATACTTGAGACTCTAGAAAGAAGGGCAGAGAAGAGCAATGAAGATGATTAGGGGACCGGAGGCGAAAAACATACGAAGAACGGTTGCAGGAACTGGGTTTCTCTAGAACCATGATGGCGAACCTATGGCACGGGTGCCACAGGTGGCACACGAAGCCATTTCTGAGGGCACGCGAGGCGTTGCCCTGTCAGGTCCAGCGCACATGAGCGTGCTGGCCAGCTGATTTTCAGCCTTGGTTTTCAGCCATTTTTTGCCCTCCCGAAGCCTCCAGAGGGAGAAAAATGGCCCAATGGGCAACCTGGACGTCCATTCCTGAACTTCCGGTGTGCGTGTTGGGCTTTTTTTCGCCCTCCCCATGTTCCTAGAAAGCCTCTGGAGCCTTGGGAGGGGGGGGGCAAAAAATGGACCTACCGGGCCCATCGGAAGTCAGAAAACGGCCTCTGGGGGAGGCCATTTTTGCCCTCCCCAGGCTCCAAAATAGCTGCATATTTATTTATTTATTGTATTTATTATTGGATTTGTATCCCGCCCTATCTCCCCGAAGGGACTCATTGCGGCGCACAGGCAAATATTAAAACAATACAAACAATACAAAATACAATATAGTTACAATAAAAATATATTAAATTAAACCCCGTGCTAAAAAACATCTTTAAAACCATCTAAAAACCCTTAGTAAAATCCCCACAATTTATTAATAGAGTCTAAGCCAGGCCAGCCAGATGAAAGAAGTGAGCTTTAAGCTCCCGACGGAAGAGGCGCAGGTCCGTGATGGTGCGAATGTTGGGGGGGTAGGTCGTTCCAGAGAGCCGGACCCACCACAGAAAAGGCCCTTCCCCTGGGGGTCGCCAGCCGGCATTGGCCGGCAGACGGCACCCTGAGGAGGCCCTCCCTGTGCGAGCAGACAGGACGGAGGGAAGTGTGTGGTAGGAGGCGGTCTCGCAAATACCCAGATCCCGTGCCATGGAGCGCTTTAAAGATGGTTATCAATACCTTGAAGCGCACCCGGAAGGCCACAGGCAGCCAGTGCAGCTCGCGCAGGAGAGGTGTTACATGGGAGTATCGAGAGACTCCCAAAATCCCCCACGCGGCTGCATTCTGTACTAGCTGGAGCCTCTGGGTGCGCCCCAAGGGGAGCCCCATGTAGAGAGCATTGCAGTAGTCTAGGCGGGATGTGACGAGGGCTTGAGTGACTGTGCGAAGGGAGTCCAATCTAGAAAGGGGTGCAACTGGCGAATCAAGCGAACCTGATAAAATGCCCCCCTGGCCACGGCCGTCACATGGTCATCCAAGGACAGCCGCGATTCCAGGAGGACACCCAAGTTGCGAGCCCTTTCCGCGGGGGCTAATGACTCACCCCCGATATACATGCGCTGGACAGAAGGGGGTGTCACACATGTATTCTCAGGGGGCACAGCATGGGAGGCATTAAATTATGGGGGTGGGCACACAAGCATGCACAATAGCGCGAGCGTGTGTGCTTTTGGCACCCGAGGCGGAAAAGGTTCGCCATCACTGTTCTAGCACAAATGAAAAGACAGACAAGGGAGGACATGACAGCAGTGTTAAAATATTTGAGGAGCTTCTGCAAAGAAGAGGGTGTCAAGCTATTATCCAAAGCACCAAAAGGCAGGACAAGAAACAATGGAAACTAACCAAGGAGAGAAGCAACTTAGAACTAAGGAACAATTTCCTTTAAAAAAAAAAATACTGTTTTTTAAAACACAAATAATACAAACAGTACATATACAACTGAATACAAAAAAAGAAAAGAAAGACAAAAGGAAAAGGGGAAAAAAACACATATTACAGTTCATCCCCACCTCCTGGAGACCTTTCCCCCCACCCTTATAGTTATACAATACATTCCAATTGTGCCTTACATCCCTTCGGCCGATTCACTCCCACAGAGAGGGACTTCTCCGGGTGCCGTCCACTAGGCTATGCCAGCGGGCGACGCCCAGGGGAAGGGCCTTCTCTGTGGTGGGCCCGGCCCTCTGGAACGACCTTCCCCCCGATTAGAACAACTACGGACCTCCGCTCCTTCCGTCAAAAACTAAAAACTCACTTCTTCTGCCTGGCCTGCTTGGGTTAATTGACCCATTACCTCTAGCTGAATATTTCAAACTATTTTATTAGGGATTTTTAGGGGCATTAGTTTTAGCTAGTTTGGGATTTTAGCGCAGGGTTTAGGTTTAATTCGTTTTAAATTGTATTATAATGTTTGTTGTTTGTATATGTATTTTTAATTCCCTGTGCACCGCCTCGAGTCCCTTCGGGGAGAGAGAGCGGTTTACAAATTAAATTTATTTATTATTTATTTATTTATACCCTCCAAAACAACATATATTCTTGAGTAGGTTTATTCCCTTTGCCTTCTATCAGCCCCCAATATTTCATTATAATTATTTACTTCAATCATCCCTTTTTAAGTTTAATTTCTGTTGTTAATTTATCATTAATTTATCAGTTAATTTATCGCTACGGTGGCAGTGGAGACCCCCAGACTTTTAGTCATGGGGGACTTTAATCTGCCATCGTTGGGCGAATCATCCGCCTCGCTTCACGAACTCCGCCTCGCTTCACGAACTCCGCCCTCGCATCACGAACAGAAAAGTTCGTAAAAATGCTCGGATTCACGAACCCCGCCTCGCTTCACGAACCGGAGCCGCGGACATTTTAAAAACAAGGTCAGAACGGATTAACCGGATTTACATTGAACCCTATGGGAAACTGTGCCTCTGTTCACGACCAATTCTGTTCGCGAACAGAGTCAGTTCAAGAATCACGACCAAAAAACAAGCTCGGAACGGATTAACCGGATTTACATTGAACCCTATGGGAAATTGTGCCTCGCTTCACGACCAATTCGGATCGCGAACAGAGTCAGTTCACGAATTAAGTTCGTGAACCGAGGTACCACTGTATATCCTGTTTTTCCACCAGCAATAGTAATTCAATCCTTGGTGACATCTCTCAATTTACTAAGGAATAATTTCCTAATGGTGCCCCAAATCCTTACGTTCCCCACCATCCAGTCAGAACTGAAGAAGCTTCTTGGGTGAGAAGTGAAACGTCTTCAAAGAAAAGAAGAGCAGAGAAGAGCAACAAAGAGGATTAGGGGACTGGAGGCTAAAAAAACATATGAAGAACGGTTGCAGGAACTGGGAATGTCTAGTTTAATGAAAAGAAGGACCAGGGGAGACATGATAGCAGTCTTCCGATATCTCAGGGGTTGCCACAAAGAAGAGGGAGCCAAGCTATTCTCCAAAGCACCAGTGGGTAGGACAAGAAGCAATGGGTGGACACTAATCAAGGAGAGAAGCAATTTAGAGGAACTACTGGCCTCCAGAAGTGCCCCAACACTGCAAGTCTTTAAGAGGATGTTGGATAGCCATTTGTCTGAAATGGTATAGGGTTTCCTGCCTAGGCATGGGGTTGGACTAGAAGACCTCCAAGGTCCCTTCCAACTCTGCTATTGTATTGTATTATTGTAGCTGGGGCCTGTTCCAGATGCACAAAGCTGTTAGAAGAAGAGAACAATGGAGGACAAGGAGTCAACTCGGGAAGCAAGGCACACGTGGATGCTGAATGGCCTCCTCCCTGGCTGGGAAATAAATAGAAGGAAAGGGAAGCGGTGGTCGCAGGAGACAACAGTTCGCATTTCTGAAGATTTTGCTCATGGTGTTTCATGCCACCAAGACTGCTTGCCGAAACTTAATTTGCAGCCTTTTGGCTGGGAGCTCAAGGCCCTGCAATTATCCCAAGGAACTGATAAGGCAGGGATGGCGAATCTTTTTAGGCTCACATGCCATAAGGGTGGGGGGAGCGCAGTGGGGCTGTGCGCCGGTGTGCCACACCCATAATGCAATGCGCCCCGCCCCCAACACGCATGGACTCATGACAGGCACTCCCCCCATTTTTTACATGCTTTTTTCGCCCCCCTCCCCTCCCAGGCTCCAGAGGCTTTATAGGAGCCTGGGTAGGGCGAAAACAGCCCCCCCCCCGGAGGCCCTCCGGAGGCTTCAGGAACTTCCCTGAATCCTCCAGAGCAGGGGTCCCCAACCTTTGCAACTTTAAGTCTGAAGGACTTCAGCTCCCAGACTTCTCCAGCCAGCTTTGCTGGCTGGAGAAGTCTGGGAGCTGAAGTCCTTCAGACTTAAAGTTGCAAAGGTTGGGGACCCCTGCTCCAGAGGACAAAAAAACCACACTACGAGCAGTGACCGGGGAAGGTGAAAAAATGGCTTTAACAATGGCTGAACCAGCTGGCCAGTGCCCGCATGCACGCTGGCCAGCTGACAGGGCAATGCCTCGCGTGCCCTGCCGAATGGCTTCGCGTGCCACCTGTGGTCCACGTGCCATAGGTTCGCCATCACTATGATAAGGTCTATACTGCAGTTAACTCCTTGGAGGACTATTGCCTGGACATTTTTGGTGGGCGGATTGCCATTAATTCACAAGAAGTAAATAAAGAAGTTTTTTTTCTGTGACAAGGAGTCTTTTTCTTGCGTCTGCTAAGGCTGGGTGAGAACCCCGTCCCTTGGCCTCGGACTGTTTACATTCATGCATCAGAAGCCTCTATCTACAAGCTGTTCTTTGTCGCCGGTATGAGAATCCCAACAATGCTCCATTGAGTATTGGCGCATCGTATCGCATTTCTGCTGGACCAGCGTGCTTTGCAATTGCAATCTTTTCGCACAGCACACCAGCAGGCTTTGGTATCCAGAACCTTTAGACAAATGGCTCTCCAACATCTTCTCAAAGACTTCCAGGGTTGGAAGATTCACAACTTCTGGAGGCAGGTAGTTCCACTGATTAATTGTTCTAACTGTCAGGAAATTTCTCTTCAGTTCTAAGTTGCTTCTCTCCTTGATTAGTTTCCACCCATTGCTTCTTGTCCTGCCCTCAGGTGCTTTGGAGAATCGTTTGACTCCCTCTTCTTTGTGGCAGCCCCTGAGATATCGGAAGACTGCTATCATGTCTCCCCTGGTCCTTCTTCTCATTAAACTAGACATCCCCAGTTCCTGTAACTGTTCTTCATATGTTTTAGTCTCCAGTCCCCTAATCCTCTTTGTTGCTCTTCTCTGCACTCTTTCCAGAGTCTCCACGTCTTTTCTACATCGTGGCGACCAAAACTGGATGCCGTATTCCAAGTGTGGCCTTCCCAAGGCCTTATAAAGTGGTATTAACACTTCCCGTGATCTTGATCCTATCCCTCTGTTTATGCAGCCTAGAACTGTGCTGGCTTTAACCTGTGCTGTCCTCCGTATGGTGTCCCAAACGGATGCTGGCTTGCAGAGAGTAAGCTTGTAACAAGAAACAATTGTGGTCCTTAAATGTCTGAAGGGTGGCCCATTGCAGAAATCAACAGAGAGGAGAGGATTTGTAGCTCAGGGTTGAAATGAGGGCTCCTTGATGCTCTCTGAGCTTGGTGTTTTTTCTTGCAGACGTTTCATGACCCAACTAGGTAACAACAGCTAGGTAGTCTAGACCTAGTTGGGCCATGAAATGCCTGCAGGAAAACAACCAAGCACTAAGGAAATTTCATTTTTTGGTCCCCACGATGTAAAAAAGACGCTGAGACCCTAGAAAGAGTGCAGAGAAGAGCAACAAAGAGGATTAGGGGCCTGGAGGCTAAAACATATAAAGAACGGTTGCAGGAGCTGGGTATGTCTAGTTTAATGAAAAGAAGGACCAGGGGAGACATGATAGCAGTGTTCCGATATCTCAGGGGTTGCCACAAAGAAGAGGGAGTCAAGCTATTCTCCAAGGCACATGAGGGCAGAACAAGAAGAAATGGGTGGAAACTTATCAAGGAGAGAAGCAGCCTAGAACTGAGGAGAAATTTCATGACAGTTAGATAACTAGTTTCCAAACGCAGGGCAAGGCAAAACTTGGCACAGAGTCTCTTATAACTTTCAACACTTGAACCAACCAAATGAAAGAATTGTTTCCTGCAAAAGCCCCCTCCTCCCCGTTCTCTCTCGCTCCTCTTTTGTTTCCCGTGGGAGGGGCCAATCACCTCCAAGGTGTGGCTCTACTCCCACGTCAACCCTCCTTTCTTAGTTGTTCTTCTGGTAGCGCTGCGCATGCTCACAAAAGGGAACATTCTCCAGCTGTTCTTCTGCCTCTAACTCAGAGGTTCCCAAACTTGGCAACTTTAAGACTTGTGGACTTCAATTCCCAGAATTCTCCAGCCAGCAGAGCTGGCTGGAGAATTCTGGGAGTTGAAGTCCACAAGTCTTAAAGTTGCCAAGTTTGGGAACCTCTGCTCTAACTCCATCTCTGCCTCCCATGCTGAGCTTTCCTCAGCCTCCACGACTGTCCCATGTTCCTCCCCAACCTTCTCACTGTTTGACTCTGCCCTGGGTGGGCCACGTTAGAAGCTCTGTTGGAGGCATTGAGAAATCTGGTAAGGGACTCACCTCCAACAACCTGACCCAATGCGTCATGTCTAGTGAAATGTAATTAGTTGCCTTCGTGCAATACACTAAACTTAAATTATAGCTTACGAGCCTCGTTGCTTAAGAGGACACAGCGCATTAGCTAAACTAGTCAGGCTGTGATTTAATGCAATATAAATCTAGTTAGCTGTGTGCTGGAGGACACTGCTTTTCAGTTAGTGGCGGGAGTTTATAAATGGACTATGCTTTTCTTAATGGAGAAATGAGAGAGGGGGGGGGGGTTAAGGTTAAGGTTTCACGTGGGGGGCGGCGCGGAAAAGGGTGCAAATGAGTCAGAGGCTATATATTGCTTTCCTCAGATACTTGGGAGAACTTAAATAAGAGTTGTTTTGTACCACACCTACCCCAAAGGATTCCGATTACGGGAAAGGGAATTTCAAATAAATGTTGTGTAACTACATGCTGACAACTCTGTGTTATTTATTTTTATTTATTTATTTATTTTATCAAATTTATATACTACCCTATCTCCCTGAAGGGACTCAGGGCGGTGCACAAAAATATAAAAAACAAATACAATACAATACAAAACAGTTTAAAATGAATTAAATTAGGGTCTGTGCTAAAAATTTGGATTAGAAAAGGTTAAAATCAATTAAAACTTTACCCATTAAAACTAAGCCAGGCCGGCCTCTTGAAATAGATGTGTCTTTAATGCCCGGCGGAAGAGGCGTAGGTCCATGATGGTACAAAGGTCGAGGGGTAGGTCGTTCCAGAAGGCAGGCCCCGCCACAGAGAAGGCTCTCCCTCTGGGGGCCACCCATCGGCATTGTCCGGCGGATGGCACCCTGAGGAGGCCCACCCTGTGGGAGCGGACAGGTCTAAGGAAGGTATGTGGTAGGAGGCGGTCCCGCAAGTAGCCAGGTCCCGTGCCATGGAGCGCTTTAAAAATGGTTACTAGCACCTTGAAGTGCACCCGGAAGGCCACAGGCAGCCAGTGCAGCTCGCGCAGGAGAGGTGTTACATGGGAGTATCTTGAAACTCCCATAATCCCCTGCGCGGCCGCATTCTGGACTAGCTGGAGCCTCCCGGTGCACCTCAAGGGGAGCCCCATGTAGAGAGCATTGCAGTAGTCCAGGCGGGAGGTGACGAGCGCTTGAGTGACAGTGCGTAAGGCGTCACGATCTAGATAGGGGCGCAACTGGCATATCAGGTGAACCTAATAAAAGGCCCCCCTGGTCACGGCTGCAACATGGTCATCCAATGACAGCCGAGAATCCAGGAGGACACCCAGATTGCGAGCCCTATCCGCAGGGGCCAGTGACTCGCCCCCGATAGCCAGAGATGGAACCAGCTGACTATATCGTGATGCCGGGAACCACAGCCACTCCGTCTTGGACGGGTTGAGTCGGAGTTTGTTCCTCCCCATCCAGACTCGCACGGCCTCCAGATACTGGGACATCACTTCGACGGCATCATTGGGGTGGTTAGGGGTAGAGATGTACAGCTGAGTATCATCAGCGTACTGATGGAACTCTACCCCAAAACCACGGATGATCTCGCCCAGAGGCTTCATGTAGATGTTAAACAGGAGGGGCGAGAGGACCGACCCCTGAGGCACCCCACATGTGACTGACACAGCTCAGCAGCACTTTTTCGTGCAGCTGTTGATAAAAATAGGATCGCCAACGTCCGATGACAGATATGGCACAAGAAGAAGATAGATAAATAAATGAAGCACTTCTTTCAAATCCTTGTCAAAATACGAGCCATCTTAAAAGAGGCACTTAAGAATGAAACATCAAACACCCATTTGTGGTTGTTGGTGTGAAGGTTTTTTTACAAAGAGATTGGACAACCATTTTGTCGGAAATAGGGCCATGGTGGCGAACCTATGGTATGTGCGTCACAGGTGGCACCCAGGGTCACAAGCTGCACTTTCGGGTTCTGTTGTGCGCATGCGCGAAGACCAGCTGGTCACATGCACATGCGCAGCCAGCCAGCTGCTCTCTTCCGGGCCCCATTGTGTGCATGCGCGCCAGCCAGCTGGTCTTCACACATGCGCGTATCGGAACCCAGACGTGCAATGAGTGACAACGGGCATGCGCGTGGGGCCCACCGCCCTCTTCCAGGTTGCGTCCCGCGCATGCGCAAAGACCAGCTGGCAGCATGCAGGCGTGTGACGGGACCCAGAAGAGCGGCTGGCACATTCTTGTGTTGGCACGCAGTGCCAAAAAGATTAGCCACCACTGGTCTAGGGTCTCCTGCTTGAGCAGGGGGTTGGACTAGAAGACCTCCAAGGTTCCTTCCAACTCTGCTTTATTCTGTTATTCTTCCTCCCCTTTTGAGACGGGGGAGGGGGGTGCCAAGACCCATCAAAACCTCCTAGCAACCAAATTACATTTCCATTTCAACAAAAAGAAACCCCACAAGGGCTTCCTTTTATTATTATGTCTTGAAGCAAGAGCAGCTTTTCTAATGGGGGAAAAAAGAGAAATGGGAATTTATTCGGCTTGCACGGCACAAGAGTTGCGATGAAGTTTTTTACAAGCCTGAGATGGTGTGGAAAGATTAAAAATAATTGTTGTTAAAAAAAAAATAGATGGCATATTTTTAAGGCTGCCAACACCCAGAAATAGATTTTCAATTAAATCCAAAATTAGAAGAATAATTAGGACAACATGGATGGGCATTTCCAACCGGGGATATATATATATATCTCTCCCCGGTTGGAAATGCCCATCCATGTTGTCCTAATTATTCTTCTAATTTTGGATTTAATTGAAAATCTCTTTCTGGGTGTTGGCAGCATTAA
The DNA here is from genome assembly GCA_039707465.1 of Rhabdophis nuchalis. Classification (NCBI taxonomy): domain Eukaryota; kingdom Metazoa; phylum Chordata; class Lepidosauria; order Squamata; family Natricidae; genus Rhabdophis; species Rhabdophis nuchalis. The sequence continues at coordinate 400,909,535 of CM077643.1, read as the reverse complement.
AAATATGCCATCTATTTTTTTAAAACAAATATATATATAAGCAAAGTACCACTCACTCATCACAAAATCTCCAGAACCATAAAGCCTACAAACTTGAAATGTGGCCCGTATGTTCCTCTTGGCTTCTAGGTGCTCCCTAAGAAAGGATTTTTCAAAATGACCATCAGATCATCAGTATTTCTTAGACAGTAATTAACACGCTCTGCTGCTAAGGAGTTCTACTCCCTCTCCCCACCTGTAAAGAACTCTGCTCCAACTTGCCAGTTGCCTCACATTCTGTTACCTCAGTTCAAATTGGCAGACGTTCCATTCCTTCACTCAGGAGCCGTCTGGGGCTCCTTACAGTACTAAACGTTCGGTACCTCACCAAAATGTCTACACCTTCCACCTATGGAACTGCTTCCGGACTCAAGGCGGCAGGCGGGAGCGATATTTGCTTATGTGTTTCAATCACCGACCACCACTGAGCCAACGGATTGTGAACCAAATTTCTCCTACATAGCCCGATCACATAGTTTCGGCGTGAAGCACAGGTATCCAGCGTGTGTGTGTATGTATTTATCAGCACAAATGTAACACAAATATAACAAAGGCAACGAAAAAATAGCTTTCTGCCTGGTTGGCTCCTAGGGTGACCCGAAAGACAGAAAAGGGAAGCAGTTCTACTCTCTCCCATAACACCAGGGTGTTGTGACACAATATATACTTATTCCCCCGGCTCAGCTGATCAAGGAGGAGAACCTGTGGCCTAGTGGCAATTACAACTGCCTCACATGTAATACTTCCCTGGTTCGAATCCCAGTAAGGGAATGGCTAGCTGATGAGAGCTAAATCGCTTGAAATAGATCTATACTAGTCTTCCTTTATTTACAAACGTAACACACACACACATATACACATACAGAGAGAGAGAGAAAGAGGGAGAGAGAGTGCACAACATTTCCATTGCTAAGCGAGACAGCTGTTAAGTGAGTTTTGCCCCATTTTACGAGCTTTCTTGCCACAGTGGTTATACAAGCAGGAATCCTGTTTTGCTCTGAGGGTCAAACCCTATGGCCTTTCTTCACACTTACAACCACTGCAGCAACCATGATCCCGCTGATCATGTGATCAAAATCCAGATGCTTAGCAACTGGCATGTTTTTATGACGGTTAGTGTGTCCTAAGGTCATATGATCCCCTTTTACTTTTTTTTTTTTTAGAAATAATCTTTATTAATATAAATAGAAAATCAAACACTTAACAAATATAGGATAGGGGTAATGGGAAGGACATTACATAGATAAAGGGGAAAAAAGGAAGAAGAGAAGAAAGAAAAGGGGAAGAGGACATACCGGGGGTATAACTACTCCCCTAATTTAAGAGTTATGTTTGTCCCAGCCTAACATCCGTTATTATTTACAATTGTGCATAGATGGGTCCGTTTGGAGAAGGGCGGGGTATAAATATAATAAATATAAATATAAATATAATATATATATCTATGAAATTGTCTCAAGTTCACTGTCACCTTGTTTATTCCTCATATATATTTCACAATTATTTTATCTAATTAATCTCTTTGGTATCCATTATTGTCTTATTATACCATGTATACCATTTTTCCCAGTTTAATATTTATTTATTTATTTATTTATTTTTCACATTTATAACCCGCACCCATCTCACCACACAGGGACTCGGGGCGGCGAACAGAGATTTAAAATAAATATACATAAATACAAAATATTATTAAATAATAACTAAATTAAATCAATACCCTGCTTAAAATAAGTTTAAATTTAAAACCCAGATTAAAATTTTGATTTGTTATAAAAATAATGGGTGTGGAGTAGATCATGCTAGGCCGGCCAGATGAAAATAATAAGTTTTTAAGTGTCGGCGAAACAAGCGGAGGTCTGTGATGGAACGGAGGTCGGGAGGTAGGCCATTCCAGAGGGTAGGGCCCACCACAGAGAAGGCCCTTCTCCTGGGAGCCGCCAACCGGCATTGTCCGGTCGACGGCACCCGGAGAAGACCCTCTCCCTGCGAGCGAGTCAGTCGAAGGGATGTATGGGGTAGAAGACGGTCTCGAAGGTAGCTAGGCCCCGTGCCATGGAGCACCTTGATCCCCTTTTACAACTGTCTGACAAGCCAAGTCAACAGGAAAGCCAGGTTCACTTCACAACCTGTGACACTACTTAACTGCAGTGATTCGCTTAACCCACTGTGGCCAGAAACGTCATAAAATGGGGCAAAACTCACTTAGCAACTGCCTCGCTTAGCGACGGAAATGTTGGGCACAATTGTGGTGGCAAGCCGAGGAGTACCTGAACCTTGCTGTCAGGCACTCAAAGTTGCCTTCGGTGGAATTTGATCATTCGATTTAATAATTATGATTGGAAAAAAACATCTTTTCTAAGCACACCCATCAACCATCCGAACGATTTTTAATGAATGAGTAACGACAAGCGGCAATTAAAAAGGCAATTCAGCAACATCAAAAGGCTGAGCGAGGACACCAGGTCTTGAAACGGGGAGGCGATTTGGGAAACGCCCTTCTCCGGGTTGCCACCCAGCTCACCTGAGAGGGCAGCGCCACTTGGGTCCTTGCCAAAAACACAAGGTGGCTTACACCCAAATAGTGTCATGCCACGCAGCTGAAGGGCCTATACCCGTGATGGCGAACCTGTGGCACACGGAGCCATGTTGCCTGGCACGCATGGCGTTGCCTGTTCCTCTTCTGAGTTTCTGGTGCGCATGCACCCGTGATGATCAGCTTGCCTTCGTGCGCACGGCAGTACTAGAAATGGGAAGAACTGGTCTTCTGTTTTCCTTCGTGAGCATGCGCAATGTCCAGCTGATTGTCATGCGTGCATGAGCACCAGAAACCAGAAGACTAGCTGGCCAGTGTGCATGTGCGTGCCAGAACCTGGAAGTTCATTTTGGGGGCACACGCATGGTCTCCCTATTTGGCATTCTATCTTCTTAAAGACTTCCAGTGTTGGGGCCTTCACAACTTCTGGAGGCAACTTCTGTTCCACTGGTTAATTATTCTAACTGTCAGGAAATTTCTCCTCAGTTCTAAGTTGCTTCTCTCCTTGATTAGTTTCCACCCATTGCTTCTTGTTCTGCCCTCGGGTGCCTTGGAGAATAGCTTGACTCCTTCTTCTTTGGGGCAACCCCTGAGATATTGGAAGGCTGCTATCATGTCTCCCCTGGTCCTTCTTTTCATTAAACTAGACATACCCATTTCCTGCAACCCTTCTTCATATGTTTTAGCCTCCAGTCCCCTAATCATCTTTGTTGCTCTTCTCTGCACTCTTTCTAGAGTCTTCTCTTTACAATTGCTGCAAAAAAGGGCATTAAATTGAATTACGGTTGTGATGGAAAAGCTCCACTACAGTCGTAAGTCAAGGGCCCAAAGCTCTGGAAGGGGGAAGCTGGGTGTCCTTAGGTGACTCCTGGAGCAACAGGTGGTCCTGGCTTCCCAACAGCAGCTGTCCCAGGAGTTTTGCCATTCATATTCAGCAAAGGACTCAAGAACCAACTCTCCCTCCCTCTCCTCCCCCATATCTATCTGTCTGTCTGTCTATCAGCACATAACTCTCTCTCTCTCAATCTGTATCTATCAGTCTCTCTCTCTTTCTCTACCTATCCATCTGTCTGTCTATCAGTACCTCTCTCTCTGCATCTGCATCTATCAGTCTCTCTCAATCTGTATCAGTCTCTCTCTGTCTCTCTGAATCTACATCTCAGTATCTCTCCCTACCTATCACATCTGTCTCTGTCTATCAGTACCTCTCTCTCTCTCAATCTGTATCAGTCTCTCTCTTTCTCTACCTATCCATCTGTCTATCAGTACCTCTCTCTGCATCTGCATCCAGTCTCTCTCTCTCAATCTGTATCAGTCTCTCTCTCTCTCTCTCTCTCTCTCTCTCTCTCTCTCAATCTGCATCTCTGTGTGTGTTAGGTTTTTGAGCTGATCAATAAATAAATCAGAGAGACTAGTATAGATCTATTTTGAGCTATTTAGCTCTCATCAGCTAGCCATACCCTTACTGGGATTCGAACCAGGGAATTATTACATGTGAGGCAGCCGCAATTGCCTCTAGACTACTGGTTCTTATCCTGATCAGCTGAGACAGGAGGATAAGTATATACTTGTGTCACAACACTTAATTGTTAAGCCCCAATTAAGGGAGGAAGCATGCTGTTTTCCTTTTCTGCCTTTCGGCTCATCACCAGAGACCATCTAGACAGAAAGCTTTTTAGTTCTGTTGTGTACTTTTTTTATATGTGTCTTAGGTTTTTTGAGCTGATCAATAAATATTTATTTATTTATTGATCAGCTCAAAAAACCTAACACACACACACACACATAAATCTTAATCTGTATCTATCAGTCTCTCTGTCTATCTCTCTCTCAATCTGCATCTATCAATCTCTCTCTCTCTACCTATCCATCTGTCTGTCTATCAGTCTCTCTCTCTCTCTCTCAATCTGTATCTATCAGTACTACCTCTCTCTATCTATCCATCTGTCTATCAGGACCTCTCTCTCTCTCATTCTCTATCTGCATCTATCAGTATCTCTCTCTCTCTCAGTACTTATCCATCTATCTATCTGTCTGTCTGCTTATCTCTCTATCAGTACCCCCCTCTCTCAATCTGTATCTATCAGTATCTCTCTCTCTCTCAGTACTTATCCATTATTACTGGGCCTAAAACAGAGCCTTGGGGGACTCCACTGCATACTTCCTTCCATGTAGATGCAGTTCCATTGAGGACTAACCGCACTCAACGTGTAGTCCTCAATGGAACTGCATCTACATGGAAGGAAGTATGCAGTGGAGTCCCCCAAGGCTCTGTTTTAGGCCCAGTACTCTTTAACATCTTCATCAACGATTTGGTTGAGGGGATAAATGGGGAACTCATCAAATTCGCAGACGACACCAAGCTGGCAGGAATAGCCAACACTCCAGAAGATAGGCTTAAGATACAGAAGGATCTAGACAAACTTGAACATTGGGCACTGTCTAATAAAATGAAATTCAATTGTGAAAAAAGTAAGGTCCTACATATAGGCAAGAAAAACCAAATGCACAAGTACAGTATAGGTGGTACCTTGCTCAATAGTAGCAACTGTGAGAGGGATCTCGGAATCCTAGTGGACAACCATTTAAATATGAGCCAGCAGTGTGCAGCAGCTGCCAAAAAAGCCAACACAGTTCTAGGCTGCATCAACAGAGGGATAGAATCTAGATCGCGTGAAGTGTTAATGCCACTGTATAGTGCCTTGGTAAGGCCACACTTGGAATACTGCATACAGTTTTGGTCGCCACGATGTAGAAAAGACGTGGAGACTCTGGAAAGAGTGCAAAGAAGAGCAACCAAGATGATTAGAGGACTGGAGACTAAGACATATGAAGAACGGCTGCAGGAGCTGGGTATGTCTAGTTTGATGAAGAGAAGGACCAGGGGAGACATGATAGCAGTGTTCCGATATCTCAGAGGGTGCCACAAAGAAGAGGGAGTCAAACTTTTCTCCAAGGCACCTGGGGGCAGGACAAGGAGCAATGGGTGGAAACTAACCAAGGAGAGAAGCAACTTAGAACTAAGGAGAAATTTCCTAACAGTAAGAACAATTAACCTCTGGAACAGCTTGCCTCCAGCAGTTGTGAATGCCCCAACCCTGGAAGTCTTTAAAAAGATGTTAGACAGCCATTTGTCTGAAATGGTATAACGTTCCTGCCCATGCAGGGGGTTGGACTAGAAGACCTACAAGGTCCCTTCCAACTCTGCTATTGTATTGTATTGTATTTATTTATCTGTCTGTCTGTCTATCGGTACTCCACTCTCTCAATCTGTATATATCAGTATCTATCAGTATCTCTCTCTCTCTCTCTCTCTCTTTCTTTCTTTCATTCTATCTATTCATCCATCCATCCTCCTTCCATCATCTTATCTACCAGATAGCTACCTATCTGGCAGGTATTTGTCTACCCACCACCTACCAGACCTACCTACCTAGACCACCCAGTCCTGGTGCCATTGTGGTTAGAGAGCAGTACTGCAGGGCTACTTCTGCCGGCTGCCTGCAATTTGGCAGTTCGACTCTCACCAGGCTCAAGGTTGACTCAGCCCTCCATCCTTCTGAGGTGGGTAAAATGAGGGCCCGGATTTTTGGGGGCCAGAGGCTGAAGCCCTGTGAAGTGGTATGTATATAAGTCTGAGTGCTATTGCTACCTACCTCCCAGATCTGCCTATGTACCTGATCTGCCTACTAACAATGACCTCCCAGATCTACTTGCTACCTACCTGATCTATTTTCCTACCTATCTACCAACTACTGGAGATCGATCTCTCCAGCCAGTTCAAGGGTGATGCGTGTGTGTGAGAGAGAGTTCTCATATTCTCCAGGCCTTCAGTGGAACCTCGAAACCATGTTTTCAACACAGAGCAAATGCTAGCTGATATTCCTGTTGTGGAAGTTAAATATAGGCGAGGCAACCCACACTCCACTGTGGGTTGCATAAGCTCTTCTTTCCCTTTGCTCCTGCGCTTTCCCCAGCCATGGCTCTCTCTGCTAACATCACAAGAAGCTCGTTGTGGCCCAACAGCGGAGCTGGCAGCAGATTCAAGACAGTGAGGAGGTTGGGGAGGAAGGTGGGCCAGTCCTGGAGTCTGGGGAAGGCTCTGATGAGGGCTCTGTGTCGGAGGCAGAGAGGGGGCCAGAGCCGTATGCCAGTTATCAGCTGCCTTCGGAGTCAGACATCAGTGAGGCAGATGAACAGCTGGAGCCTGTTCCCAGTGTGTGCATGCACAGAGTTGCCAGACAGCTAAAGAACAGGAGTCGACTTGGGAGTAAGGCCACAGGTGGACAGTGAATAGCCCCCGTCAGACCTGCAGCCACCTTTTCTTTTGCATCTTTGGCCTGCCGCACTTTCTATTATTCTACCTTGCATTTTCTATGGTGGGAAAATGGGAGGGGGGTATTGTAAGGAGTTAGATGATATGTAGCCATAACAACATTCTTTCTAGAAAGCCAAGGTCATCCTTTGTCTTTGCACCTCTGCACCTGACTGGAACTGGATGGGTGGAAACTGCCAGCATGGCAGTGGAAGATTGGACCATGGGATGGGCTTGTGGGTGTGGGGGTCAGGATCTTGAACTTTCAACTGGGTGGGGAAAACCGGGAAGCTTTCAGATGGGCCAACATGGCTCTCTTGATAAATTGGAACTTTGAGGAATGCTTTGTCTCGGACTCTGATTTAATTTTGGATGCTATCTGGAACCCTGACCTATTCCCATAGGGAATAAAAGAGGAGCGAAAGGGGAGTGGAGTTTGCAGGAGACCATTAGTTCATCCCTGCATTCTTACCAAGCATTGTGGCATCTGAAAGGTATCGGCCTGGCCACTCTCCAAGCCTGATAAAGGTCAGTAATTGTGAACTACCTTGAAAGACTGTGGGAGAGGAAAGACGTTGCTTTGTGCTGCTGGGGAAGCCTAGGTCAGAACAAAGCTGTCCTCTTTGATCTGGAGGTGGCACTGCTGATTGGTGCACAGCCTTGGTTGGCTGTGCAATGGGACCGATTCTTTTGGCACAGACTGTAAGAACCTAGTGTTGGGTTGGCAATATATATATATAAGCCATGATTACAAATGGTCTCTGTTACTTTAAGTGCTACAGTGGAATGTAATTGGCTGCTGTAATTAACTCAGCAATAAGAGGAAGCCAGGAGCACTGTTAGTTTGCTGCCTTTGAACTGGTACTGATACTGTGGTGTCGGATTAGGTCAGCAGAACAAGGAAGAATCGTGGATTACAACTGTAAGCTAACTGTTTTTGAGTTAAAGACTGTATATTTGATTCAAGGCTTACTATCACTGTTTGGGAAGCAGTAGTTTAATTGTCCATCACAAGTAAAGCTACTTGTTTTTACTATCAGTGTCTGAGACTCTATTGGTGTGTCTTCTAGCAGCGTTTCTCTAGCTTCAATTCTGCTCCAGCCCTCCCAGGAGTCCCCATGCAGTGGGCGGGGCCACCCAAGAGCCCCCTCTCATGACCAGCCCCTCCCCTGCGACGGTAATTAATTAATTGCCCTTAATTACAGCTCTTGTGTCCCACAGCTGCAGAACAAAGCTCCTGGCGCCCCTAGCAACCGCCCCCACCAGCGCCCTTCTCGCCCCCCCCCCCCCATCAGTCACAACCACCTCAGTCTTCCACAATGTCTCTGCTGGCTGGCGCTGGCTGACATTGGCCACGCCCTCCTGTGTGCATCAGGTAGCGTCAAGAGCGGCAGTAATGGCCGCCGTCCCAGCTGTTTGGCGGCCAGCGTCATGACTCCTGGTGTGCGGAGGCCACTCCAGAGTCCCCACGCGCTCCTGGAATCGCCGCTGATGAGGAAGGGAAGATGGCTGGGAATGCCCGAAGCACGTGAAGAGTGGCAACGAGTGGCCCGTCTGATTGGCAGCCCCGGATGGACAGGCTGACAGAACCCCTGCGAACCCCCAGTAGTGTGAAAAACGGCCATAAGTCACTTTCGTCCGTGCCGTTGCAGCTCTGGACGGTCATCAAAACGAAATGTTGTAAGTCGAGGCCTACTTGTATTTATGCCCATCCGTTTTATCAGCCGCTTCTCAGAAAGAAAGAAATGCGGGAGAAATTTCCAATTTGCAGCTTGCAGAAATGCTGCTTGAAGCCTGAGAGGCTATTTTTCTCTCTCTCTCTCTCCCCTTTCCCAAGAGGATCTAAACTTAGCTTCCTGGATCCATTTCCTGCCAAGTCGAAGATCACAATTTGATCTGCTGCATTCCCGTGCACCAATCCATAAAGCGACGGAAGAATTAATGGGATAGCCTCAGATCGGGAAAGGGTCAAAAGAGAACAAAACATACCTTTGGGCCCACGGATTTAATAGACGCAACATCTGCATAATTTCTTACTTTCTGGGTAAAGAGAGTCCTCAACTTACCACCACAATTGTGCCCAATTGCTGAGACATGTATTAAGTGTAGTTTACCCCATTTTACGACCTTTCTTGCCAGAGTTGTTAATGTTGTGGATTCGGACAGTGAGGAGGTTGGGGAGGAAGATGGGCCAGTCCTGGAGTCTGGGGAAGGCTCGGACGAGGGCTCTTCGCCAGAGGCAGAGAGGGGACCAAGGCCATCTGGTAGTTATTTGCTGTCTCCAGAGCCTCTGAAGTCTGACATCAGCGAGGCAGAAGAATAATGGGAGCCTGTTCCCAGTGTGCGCATGCGCAGAGCTGCCAGAAGGCAAGAACAATTAAGAAAACAAGGTTGACTTGGGAGGAAGGCTTGGAGATGATTGGCCCCTCCCACAAGACATAAAAGAGGAGCGAACGAGAGGTGAGCTTTTGCAGGAAGCAATTCGTTCATCGGGTCGGTTCCAGCTTTGAAAAGTTCTGTTTGGCTCTGTGCTAAGTTTGGCCTTGCTCTGCATTTGGCCATTAGGTCTCTGGCAGCCTTCCAAGGGAGATAAGGTGGGTGTTTACCAGCATTCCCCGGAAAGACTGTGGCAATTCAGGCAGACATCTGTCGGAATCTTCACAGACTGTTTGTGAAGCCATAATTCACAGCTTGTATAAATCAAAGAGGGTTTTTGGGACTAAGATTGTGATTTATGCTTTCTCAGAAAGCCTAGGTCGTTAAGTGAATCTGGCTTCCCCTTTGACTTTGTCAGAAGGTCACAAAAGGGGATCACCTGACCCCGGGACACGACGACTCGCGAACGGCAGGTTCCATTAGGGTCATAATTCAAGTACCTGCACCTAGTTTTGGCTTAGGATTTCATTATTAAAGAAAAACCCAATGTAAATAAACCTCAAAAAGGAGGCTAATGCAATGCTCAGAAATGGATTAGTCCGGGAACATTTCGTATATCCCTTGTGGAGGAACGGAAAGCCTTATGGACTCACTTTGAAGTAGGTTTAAATTATTTCTTATCACAATGCCCTTGAGAGGTAGGTTTACAAGCCACATCATTCTCAGTTACAACGGCTGTTGGGTGTTTTAGTCTTTCCATTGAGGAGCTGCGGATTCAGTTCAACAGAGGAATCATTGAGTCTGTCATCTGCACCTCCATAACTGCCTGGTTTGGCTCTGCAACCCAGCAAAGGCAGACAAAGACTTCAACGGATAATCAGAACTGCAGAAAAAACAATTACTGCCAGTCAGGATCTGAATACTGCATACAGTTTTGGTCGCCACGATGTAGAAAAGACGTGGAGACTCTGGAAAGAGTGCAGAGAAGAGCAACCAAGATGATTAGGGAACTGGAGACTAAAACATATGAAGAACGGTTGCAGGAGCTGGGTATGTCTAGTTTGATGAAGAGAAGGACCAGGGGAGACATGATAGCAGTGTTCCGATATCTCAGAGGGTGCCACAAAGAAGAGGGAGTCAAACTATTCTCCAAGGCACCTGGGGGCAGGACAAGAAGCAATGGGTGGAAACTAATCAAGGAGAGAAGCAACTTAGAACTAAGGAGAAATTTCCTGACAGTTAGAACCATTAACCTCTGGAACAGCTTGCCTCCAGAAGTTGTGAATGCCCCAACCCTGGAAGCCTTTAAAAAGATGTTAGATAGCCATTTGTCTGAAATGGTATAGGGTTCCTGCCCACGCAGGGGGTTGGACTAGAAGACCTACAAGGTCCCTTCCAACTCTGCTATTGTATTGTATTGTACTACACAAGTCAAAAAGAGGGCTGTGAAAATATCTACAGACCCTTCACATCCTGGACATACATTATTTCAATTCCTACCCTCAAAACAACACAACACTGTTAGTAACTCTGGGTTCAGAACCAGTGTTACAACTGTGGTCCCGTAACCAGTGTTTAGAAATAAATGCAGAATAGTGTAATTCACCGGACAGTAAAGAGATACGTTACTTTAACCACAAACAAACTCTAAAACAGTGATAGTAAGAAAATAAATAGTCTTTACTTTGTAGCAACTAAAATAGTTCTTCCGACCAGTGAGACTAACTTCTCAAACAATAACAGTCCTTCACCAAAACACAGAGTTATCTTACAGTGATGCAAAACAAATACTTCTTCTTCAGTCTTCAGCTTTACAATGGCAAACAGTAAGCACAGGATTCAAATGGAATCGAAAAGGGAATGGACTGTGTTCCTGAGCTTCTTTTATGGTAGAGCTGAGAATCACAGCCAATCAGAATTCAACACATAGTTCTTAAAGCTACATGGACTCTCTAAGAACATAGGCTCATATATATTGTCAACCCAATATAAGGCTGAATATCCTAACAAACACTATAGAGCACACTGCACACCAGAACAATAAGACACAAGAACAGTTTTTCCCCCGAATGCCATCACTGTGCTAAACCACTAATCCCCACAACACTGTCAAATAATTTACTAAGACTGTATTAGTATTACTATTAGTCTTCTCATTGTTCCTATCATCCATCTCCTTCCACTTATGACTGCAGGACTGTCACTTTGTGGCTTGTATCCTTACGATTTATATTGAGATGGATTGTTTCCTGATTGCTTATTTGTACCCTATGACTATCCTTAAGTGTTGTACCTTAGGATTCTTGACGGATGTATCTTGTCTTTTTATGTACACTGGGAGCATCCTGCAAAGACGAATTCCTTGTGTGTCCAATTCTATTCTAGATCTGTTTTGCTAGGAATAATAGCAACTTTGACCCAGTGGTGGGTTTCTGCAGGCTCGCACCTACTCGCGAGAGCCGGTTGGTGAAATTTAGAGAACCGGTGAGAGGGGATTCCACCGGCGTACCTGGAAGTAAATCTGGCCCGCCGCTGCCAGTGACCCAACGGGAAGGAAAGGAAAGGAAAGGAAAGGAAAGGAAAGGAAAGGAAAGAAGGAAGGAAGGAAGGAAGGAAGGAAGGAAGGAAGGAAGGAAGGAAGGAAGGAAGGAAGGAAGGAAGGAAGGAAGGAAGGAAGAATTTATCATCACAATTGAGTCCAAAATTTTGGTTGCTAAGCAAGAGCGTTGTTAAATGAGTTTCACCACATTTTAAAAGGTGGCCACTCCCACCCTGTCACATGACTGCCAAGCCACACCCACAAAATAGGCCACACCTACAGAGTAGGTTCTAAAAAAATTTGAAACCCACCACTGCTTTGACCTGACCTATCTAGATGCATGTGGCAGAAATATTTTAGTTGAACAGTGCAATCTGACGCATTCTTTCTCCAAAATAAGTCAGATTTCTTGGATTTTCATGTTAAAAGAAATTAGGCCCAAATCACTTAACAATTAGTACAGATAGTCTTTGACTTACAGCAGTTTGTTTAGTGGCCATTCAGTGTCACTTTGGCACTAGAAAATGCGACCTATGACTGCTTTTCAGAGTTATAACATTATTCACACTGTTGAAATATCCCCATGGTCATACGATTTACATTCAGATGCTTGGCAAAATGACTCCTATTTATGACGGTCGCCGTGTCCTGGGGGGGGGTGTGTGTGTCACGTGATCCCCCTTTGTGACCTTCTGACAAGCAAAGTCAATGGGGGAGCCAGATTCACTTAACAACCATGTTACTAACTTAACAACTGCAGTGATTCACTCAACAGCTGTGTCACAAAAGGAGGCAAAAGAGGGCAGACCTCAGCAAACAACTGTCTCAGTTAACAACAGAAATTGTGGTCGTAAGTCAAGGACTGCCTGAAGTTACTTTTGAAATATTTCTTCATATTAACCAATATGGTTAGCAGAAGTCAAAGGAGGACACAAATGTAGCTTACGTACATCCACTCAGTTGATGGTTTACACCAGGGGTCTGCAAAGTCGGCTCTTTTAAGACTGGTGGACTTCAACTCTCAGAGTTCCCCAGCCAGCATAGCTGGCTGGGGAATTCTGGGAGTTGAAGTCCACCAGTCTTAAAAGAGCCGACTTTGCAGACCCCTGGTTTACACCCTGTGTAAAACCAACAAAGATTTGGCCCAAGCCATTTTCATAATAGCAGGATGAGTTCTCTCTCTTGAAGCAAGCCCTAATTATAAGACCATTTAGCACTTAGGAGCAATTCTTTTAAGAGCTGAAAATTAGTGAATGTTAAGGCACGTGCCTCTTTATCCATCTGAGTTGATTTTGGCTATTTTAATGTCTTGGGTTGCAGGAGAAGGAGAGGCAGAGAGAGAGAGATGAAGAGAAGAACCAGTCTAGAATCAAATCAGTCCAAACCCCTCCCCCCTTGACCGTTATCTAACTCTATCCAAGTGCTCACCATTAGCTGAAAAGATTCCAGCTTATAACCTTTTAGTAATAGGTCAGTTCATTCAGTTCCTGCCTAGGCAGGGGGTTGGACTAGAAGACCTCCAAGGTCCCTTCCAGCTCTGCTATTGTATTGCATTGTACAGTGGTACCTCGGTTCACGAACTTAATTCGTGAACTGACTATGTTCGCGATCCGAATTGGTCGTGAAGCGAGGCACAATTTCCCATAGGGTTCAATGTAAATCCGGTTAATCCGTTCCGACCTTGTTTTTTGATCGTGATTCTTGAACTGACTCTGTTCGCGAACAGAATTGGTCGTGAACAGAGGCACAGTTTCCCATAGGGTTCAATGTAAATCCGGTTAATCCGTTCTGACCTTGTTTTTAAAATGTCCGCGGCTCCGGTTCGTGAAGCGAGGCGGGGTTTGTGAATCCGAGCATTTTTACGAACTTTTCTGTTCGTGATGCGAGGGCGGAGTTCGTGAAGCGAGGCGGAGTTCGTGAAGCGAGGCGGAGTTCGTGAAGCGGAGCGTATTTTTACGAACTTTTCCGTTCGTGAACCGAAACGGTGTTCGTGAACCGGGGCACATTTTTTGGGGAATTTTTGGTCGTAATCCGAATTGGTTGTGAACAGAGGCGTTCGTGAACCGAGGTACCACTGTATTGTTATTTGAACCATTTACCTGTGAGTCTGGTCTTTTGCTCCTGACATTAGCTAATTTCCAAGGGCACCACTATTACCAGCCAAGAGCCGAGGTGGCGCAGTAATTAAGGGTGCAGTACTGCAGGCTACTTCAGCTGACTGCTAGCTGCAGTTCGGCAGTTCAAACCTCACCGGCTCAAGGTTGACTCAGCCTTCCATCCTTCCAAGGTCGGTAAAATGAGGGGGCAAGATGCCAGCTCTGTAAACTGCTTAAAGAGGGCTGTAAAAGCACTATTTAAGTTTAAGTGCTATTGCTATTTTTGTCAGGCTTGCAGCTATCTTTTTTGGGGGGGGATCTTTGGTCTGCCATGCTTTCATTTATTCTACTACGCATTTTCCATTGTGGGGAAATGGGAGGGGGGATTGTATGGAGTTAGATGATATGTAGCCATAACAAAATTCTTTCTAGAAAGCCAAGGTCATCCTTCGTCTTTGCATCTCTGCACCTGACCGGAATTGAGTGGAACTGCCAGTGGGAGATTGGACCGTGGGATGGACTTGTGGGCGTGGGGGCAAGATCTTGAACTTTCAAATGAGTGGGAAAGCTTTCAGATTCGGGTTTTCCCAAATACGGCTCTCTTCATAAATTGGAACTTTGAGGAATGCTTTGCTTTGGACTCTGGTTTAATTTTGGGTGCTATTTGGAACCCTGACAATTTCAGGCAAACTTTGGCCATGGCTCAGAGTTCAATCCTGATCAGCTCAAGGTTGACTCAGACTGCCACCCTTCCAAGGTCGGTAAAATGAGGACCCATATTATAGGGGGCAAGATGCCGGCTCTGTAAACTGCTTAGAGAGGGCTGTAAAAGCACTACGAAGCAGTATATAAGACTAAGTGCTATTGCAAAAATGTTAACAGTGAGGTTGGAGAATTGACTGGGCATATGTCTAGGATGGATTTTGAAAGGATGTCATAGTTTTTAAGATTTCAGAACATTTCTGAAGAACCTGGTGAATGTCTTCCTGAACTCATGAGCACAATTTTAGCAGACTATTTACATAAACCTAAAGATGAGATCAGGGGGGACATTGACCTAGTTTACAGAATAAACTCGACATATGCCAGGATAAATGAAGTACCCAGAGAGATACATATTAAATTTGTTAGAAGGTCAACCAGAAAGGGAATTTTGAAGGCGCAGAGAGGGGGGCCGCTAGTTTACCAACAAAAGGAAGTCGCCATCTTGAAGCAGATCCCAAAAAAGATTAGAGAGATGAGAAGGAGGTATTCCTTCTTATCCAAAAAATTGTTTGACCATGGGACTTGGTTTAAGTGGTCGATGCCGGAAGGGATGTTGGTGTTCTGGGAAGGAGGGAGAGTTAGGATTAAAACAGTTGTTGAGGCGGAAGCCTTTCTTAAAAAACATTCCTCTGTCCTGGGGGAAGATTCAGGGGGGGCAGGGGGGGCCACGGCTCTGCCCGCTGGGGGCCAGGAAGGAGAAAAAGAAGATACAATTGTCAAGAGACTTAGATCGAAAAAATAACTTTGCTTTTTTATTAACATTGTATAACCTTTATATCTGGATGTTTGCACACGACTGCCAGCATAGAATTGAGAATTTAGGAAGCATCCACTTATTTTCACCTCGTAGTATTTTTGAAAAATGTTTTTTTAATGTTTTATTATGAAGCCCTGGAAGGGCCAATGATCCCGACGCGAAAGTTCTCAAAATGTTTCTGTATCCCTTACCCTACCCTTTTGGAAAATTGTAAAAACCAATAAAACTTTTTCAATACAAAAAAAAAGACTAAGTGCTGTTGCTAGTGCTATCAGAATCATTGCTGTTACTTTGGAGTGTATTATTAACATCATCTTGTACATTTAAGTACTTTAAATGCTAAATTTTCTCATAACAGCAAAAAACAACAACAGTACAGGATGAAAAAATTGTGTTGATGCTTGGATATCTGCCTGAAACTGTTCAGTGGCTTGGTGTTCTAGGACAAGGTTTAACAAATAACTACCAGTGGATTAATATGTAACACTAAGCTATAAATGAAGATAGGTTTAGGTTTATTAGTTTTTTTATACCGCCCTACTCCCGAAGGACTCAGGGCGGTGTACAGCCAAAGTAAAACAGATATATAAAAGTTTAAAAACAGTTTTAAAAGCATATTAAACAATTTGGCCTCTCTTAAAATTAAAAAACCAAACAAACCCCAATTAAAATTAATAAAAATTCGTAATTTAAAATTCATTTTTATGCCAGCCTGGCTTGTTGGGGGAAAAAAAAAGGTTTTGAGAGCACGGCAGAAGGTGCGTAAGTCAGGGATAGTTCTTAATTCCAGGAGCAATTCGTTCCAGAGGACAGGGGCTTCTACGGAGAAGGCTCTCCCCCTGGGCGATAGACAAATTACAATTGAGTTCCTATTATTTCTGGTTCTGGACACGGAGCACAGATCTTTTATAGGTAGACCTTGACTTACAACAGCTAGTTTAGTGACCGTTCAAAGTTACAACAGCACTGAAATAAAAATGACTCATGACTGTTTTCCCCACTTCACTACCGTTCAGTGGTGGGTTTCTGCAGGCTCGCAGCTACTCGCAAGAGCCGGTTGGTGAAATTTAGAGAACCGGTGAGAGGGGGTTCCACCGGCGTACCTGGAAGTAAATCTGGCCCGCTGCTGCCGGTGACCCAACGGGAAGGAAAGGAAAGGGAAGGGAAGGGAAGGGAAGGGAGCGAAGGGAAGGAAGGAAGGAAGGAAGGAAGGAAGGAGAGAGAGAAAGAGAGAAAGAAAGAAAGAAAGAAAGAAAGAAAGAAAGAAAGAAAGAAAGAAAGAAAGAAAGAAAGAAAGAAAGAAAGAAAGAAAGAAAAAAGAATTTATCATCACAATTGAGTCCAAAATTTTGGTTGCTAAGCAAGAGCGTTGTTAAATGAGTTTCACCACATTTTAAAAGGTGGCCACTCCCACACTGTCACATGACTGCCAAGCCACGCCCACAAAATAGGCCACACCTACAGAGTAGGTTCTAAAAAATTTGAAACCCACCACTGCTACCGTTGCAGCATAATCTGCTTGGTCGCGTGATTAAAATTCAGAGGCTTGGCAACTGGCGTGCATTCATGACTGTTGCACTGTCCTGGGATCCCCTTTTGCAAAGGTTCGGACCAGCAAAGTCCATAGGGAAGCCAGATTCACTTAACGTGTTCCTAACTTTACAACTGCAGCGATTCACTTAACAGCTGTGGCAAAGAAAGGTCATAAAATGGGGCAAAAAGTCACTTAAAGGTCATCTTGCTTCGCAAGCGAAAATTTGGGCTCAGTTGTGGTTGTACGTCAAGGACTACCTGTAGTCTAGGGGTGGTATTCACTTATCTTCCCTACCAGTTCGCAAATGTGAGCGTTCAGGTATGTGCTTTTGGTGGGGGGGGGGGGGGGGAAATGGCGTAAATGAGATGCCGTAGAGCTGGGGTGGGTGGGTGGGGCCACCCGCAATTTCTGCTACCGGTTCGGGCGAACCCTTCCGAACCGGTAGAATACCACCTCTGCTGTAGTCTTACTGATTCAGTGATGGAGTGGAGTAGGTAGGATCATTTCTTTTAGTTCTTAACTGGAGGAGGAGACTGTTATCCCCAGAACAGGGGTTGGCAAAGTCGGCTCTTTTAAGACTGGTGGACTTCAACTCCCAGAATTCCCCAGCCAGCCATGCTGGCTGGGGAATTCTGGGAGTTGAAGTCCACCAGTCTTAAAAGAGCCGACTTTGCAGGCCCCTGCCCCAGAATAAGAAAAAAAAATGCACCACTGAATTCTGGTGGTACAATTCAGAGAACAATGAAATGGTTACCAAAGGCTGAGATGTAGAGAGGTAGTACAACTTTATAAAGCCTTAGTAAGGCCACACCTGGAATATTGCATCCAGTTTTGATCACATTACAAAAAAAAGATGTTGAGACTTTGGGGAAAGTGTAAAGAAGAGCAACTAAGATGATTAGGAGATTAAAACATAGGAAGAACAGTTGCAGGATTTGGGGTTTGGCTAGTCTCGAGAAAAGAAGGACTAGTGGTGACATCATAGCAGTATTCCACTATTTGAGGGGGCTGCCAGAAAGAAGAGAACGTTGGACCACAAGGAAGGCTGAGCACCAAAGAATGGAGGCCTTTGAACTCTGGGGCTGGAGAAGACTCCTGCACTGAGTCCCTTGGACTGCAAGGCCATCCAACCGGTCAGTCCTAGAGGAGATCCACCCTGGTTGCTCTTTAGAAGTCCAGATCCTGAAGAGGAAACTCAAAGGCTTTGGCCAGCTAGTGAGAAGGAAGGGCTCCCTGGAGAAGAGCCTCATGCTGGGAACGATGGAGGGCAAAAGAACAGGATGACAGAGGAGGATGTGGCTGGATGGAGTCACTGAATCAGTCGGCATGACCTTAAATCAGGGGTGTCCAAACTTGGGAACTTTAAGATTTGTGGACTTCAACTCCCAGAATTCCCCAGCCAGCATAGCTGGCTGGGGAATTCTGGGAGTTGAAGTCCACAAGTCTTAAAGTTCCCAAGTTTGGACACCCCTGCCTTAAATGGACTCCAGGGGATGGTAGAGGACAGGAAGGCTTGGAGGAACGTGTCGGACATGATTTTGCAACTAACAACAACACAAAGAAGAAGAGTGGGTCAACTTATTTTCTAATGCACCAGAAAGCAAGATAAGTTACAATGGATGAAAACAAATCAAGGATAGAAGCAACCTGGAATTAAGGAGGAACTTCCTAACAGTGAGGGCAATTAAGCAGTGGAACAGCTGGCCTCCAGAAATTGTGTTCGTTTCATCACTGGAAATTTTTAAGAAGAGACTGGACAGTCACTTGTCTGAAATGGTATAGGATCTCCTGCTTGAGCAGGGGGCTGGACTAGAAGACCTCCAAGGTCCCTTCCAGCTCTAGTCTGATACCTTTCTGCTAAGCCACCTTAACTCTTAACCCATAAACATTATCTTGTTCTTTAGCACAAAGTATGAATCAGCAAGCAGGTTTATCTACGTCCCAGTACAAGGGCTGAGCTAAATCTTAGTTTACCTACCGCACAACTAAGCAGCAATCAAAAATTCAGATTCTCTAAGTAGAATTCTTTTTTTTTTTTTAAAAAGAAAGACCTCGATAAATAACAAATAAGCTCAGAAAGAAATAATGGGTGAACTTTGTTTGACATGAAAATACATGCCCACACAGAACTTTTGACAACCTGGAATAAGACTTTGAACACTAGAGAGCAATTAAGTATTAAAACCTCCATAAACCTCCAGCAGTTGCGATATACTTCAAACTACAAAGCAGGACCATCAGTGACAATTTAGTGTGATTTATTGTGATCCAAAAACAAGAACACGGTCTCAAGTTTTCAAGCTACGTTTCTGAGTTCTTTTGACTCCCAAAGTTCCACAAAGCGAGTTTTACAATTACGATCCTTCAGAATTCCAAAACTTGTTAGTAGACAGAGAGGGGATCCACCGCTGAGAAGTGCACTGTTAGGCGACTTCTGAAATTCCCATTTTAGCCCTCCGCTATCAAACGGACTTTGGATACACACCGATCCCGAGCTTGCAATGCTCACCCATTTTTAGGAAATAGATTTCTTGGAAAGCAAGTTGCAAAATATCGATTGGGCTCAACCGCTGCTAAAACATAAGACACTAGAGGGAGTACCGTTAAAGGGAAGAACATGATCTGGTGTGAAGATCCTGAAGGGAAGAAACTATCTCAGGGGTAGTTCAACTCCCAGTTGGCTGGGGGATTCGGTTAAACTCGATTTCATTGAGGGTCGCATCAGGATTGCGTTTGACAGGAGGGCAGCTTGATGTCACTCCTGTCGGGGGTGCCGGGGGTGGTGGCCTGAGCACCCTGCCAGCAAAAACTGGCTCTCCCCTTATTAGAGAGATTACCAGGGACAATTTTTATCTAAATTTTTATCTGGACTTCCTCCTCCAGGACACGAACCCAGCTACTACGCATGCAGTGGCAAAATTCTGTGCTTCCGCAATGTCCATAAGAAAAAAATTGGTTATAGAAGGATAGTTGTGATCTTGTACCAATCATTTGGACATATCTCTAACAATTTCTGGACCATGGTTTTTACATACATACTTAACGCTTTTGCACCTAGGTAAACCAGCAAATGATCTGAACAAAGTGAGAACATGTATGCTACTTTCCACTTATAATGCTGACATTTTTAAAATTATATCTTAAAGTTAGTACTTTTTAACATATGGTTAAATGTAACGTGCATTGCTGGTCTTTGACCGTAATAAAGATTTATTCTATTCTTCTCAGGGGTAGTTCAACTTCCAGTTGGCTGGGGGATTCGGTTAAACTCGATTTCATTGAGGGTCCCATCAGGAGGGCAGCTTGATGTCACTCCTGTCGGGGGTGCCGGGGGTGGTGGCCTGAGCACCCTGCCAGCAAAAACTGGCTCCTGAGCTCCGTTTTCGGCTGCCATAGCCTCCTGCAATCCTCTGCCATTAAAAGCGGAGCTTGGGAGCCCGTTTATACTGTGGGCCAGTCCTTCATTGTTCCAGAGCAGCCCCAGATACTTCCAGATCTAAGTACCCCACGAACCAAATCCGGCCCCTGGGGCCTTAAGCTTGACACCCCTGCTCTATCTGAACTAAACCTCTAGTTGTCAGGGAAACATAAAACACAGCTGCTTATCTTCTTCCGCTGCAACCTATTTAAACTCATTTCCTAGGGGCTGCCGACACTAAACTTAGAGAAACGAAATTAAAACGGGAGATGTTTTTTAATTGGGAGCTTTCGTTGAAACTGAAGCCTAGGGGTGGAGAATTAAATACAAGGTCACAACGTTCACTTCTTGGTTCTGCAAGGACTTGGTCCCAGAAGCAAACGTTTTGAGCTAGCAGGATGCGCAAGAGAGAGAGAAATGCATGCTAAGGTTTCCCCCCCAAAAAGACACCATTTAAAAATTGAAACCCATTGCTTCCACACTGTAAATATGTCTATAGAGATTCTGATTCATCCAGGTCACGGATGTCCCAAAGGTGCTTTTTTTTCCCCCCCAAGAGGCAACTGGACTTTTCTTGGAAGACGTTTCCCTTCTCATCCAAGAAGCTTCTTCAGTACTGACTGAATGGTGGAGGACGGAAGGATTTCTTTCCGATAATTATCCCAACCAGTGTGGGGGTGGCTCTTTGGCCCTGACCACAGGGAATCTTCACAGACCTTCCTTCCCACTGGACCTGCTTCTTTTTTACACCAACCGAGGAGGCCATTTACCTAGTTTTAGTGTAATCTGGCTTCATTGG
Source organism: Rhabdophis nuchalis (assembly GCA_039707465.1). Taxonomy (NCBI): domain Eukaryota; kingdom Metazoa; phylum Chordata; class Lepidosauria; order Squamata; family Natricidae; genus Rhabdophis; species Rhabdophis nuchalis. Next base: position 400,888,361 of record CM077643.1, on the reverse strand, counting down.
GACACAGAAACCCCCTGCCCCATTTCCCTCTGCCCCACACCCCCTCGTCCATGTTTGAGCTCCATAACAAACTCAAGGCGCTTCTTCTTTCGAAGGGGGGCATTGATTTCGCCTCTCAAGGAACAAACCCACCAGGTTTGCAACCAAAAATCAAGGAACGCTTTGCCTCCCGACGTTGTGGGTACCTCCATCCCTGGGGTTTTTTTATGAAGAAACTGGACTGACTCTTATCTGGGTCTCTTGCTTGAGAAGGGGGGTGGACTAGATCAGGGCTCTCCAGCCTTGGCCACTTTAAGCCTGGCGGACTTCGACTCCCAGAATCCCCCAGCCAGCAAAGCCTTGGCCACTTTAAGCCTGGCGGACTTCGACTCCCAGAATCCCCCAGCCAGCAAAGCCTTGGCCACTTTAAGCCTGGCGGACTTCGACTCCCAGAATCCCCCAGCCAGCAAAGCCTTGGCCACTTTAAGCCTGGCGGACTTCGACTCCCAGAATCCCCCAGCCAGCAAAGCCTTGGCCACTTTAAGCCTGGCGGACTTCGACTCCCAGAATCCCCCAGCCAGCAAAGCCTTGGCCACTTTAAGCCTGGCGGACTTCGACTCCCAGAATCCCCCAGCCAGCAAAGCCTTGGCCACTTTAAGCCTGGCGGACTTCGACTCCCAGAATCCCCCAGCCAGCAAAGCCTTGGCCACTTTAAGCCTGGCGGACTTCGACTCCCAGAATCCCCCAGCCAGCAAAGCCTTGGCCACTTTAAGCCTGGCGGACTTCGACTCCCAGAATCCCCCAGCCTTCTGGGAGTTGAAGTCTGCCAGGCATAAAGGTTGGCGGCCACTGGTCTAGATGACCTCCAATGTCCCTTTCCAGCTGTTTTCTGAATCGGACCCCTGCAATAGGGAGGCAGAGAAGAATATGGGGCGGGGGGGCGAGGCAAGGAGGGGGGTCTGGGCAGAGAGACAGCCGGTGGAGGATCGAGGAAGGTGGGGGGTCAGCTTGGCCGGCTGCTGGGAGAGCCACGTGGAGGGGTTTCGGCTCCTCGCAGACAGGCAGGCAAGGGAGAGGATCCTCCCTCCGAAGCCCACCGCCCCCGGGATGTAGACCCTGCGGGTGGTAAGAGAAGCGGGGATCGTTTCACACCGTTCTGCTCCGGGGGGCGCCTTTATGACCCTCCTGGGGACCCGTAGCCGGGCCCGCTCTCCCCATGCAGGCCCGGGCCGCGACTTACGTCAGCTCAGGGACGGACATACGCGCGGGGGTTCCTCAGCTGCGTCCGACCTCTTCACCGCCGCTCCTGAGGCTGCTGCTGCTGCTGCTGCTGCTCCCGCGGCCGCCGCAAGCGGCTCCTCCTCCGGCTCGGCCTCCTGGACCAGGGCCAACCCGGAAGTGAGGAAAAGGCTGGGCGGCTTAGCCCCACCCCAGCCAGCGAGATGCCGGTGCCGACGTCACTTCCGGCCTCGTTCGCCGGAAGCCAATCGCGCTTCCGGTTTTCTGCCAGCTGAGGCGGCTTTTCAACCGAGCCGGGAGGGGAAAATAGAAAAAAAAATAAAGTAAGAGGTCTTAAAACCCCCAGACTCCCCACCCCGGATTTCTCCCCTTCATCCTAAATAGGGCCGCCCCAGCTCGGTCGGCCCACTGAGGAAAGGGAGAATTGGTGTGGTGGGGGTGGGGGGTGGGTCCGGCCACGAGCGGCGCCCGCCACTCTGAGGGAAGGGGAAAGGCGATTGGTCGGGCTTGCCGCTCGCGCGCCCCGCCCACCGCGGGGGTCGGCGTTCCGATTCGGCACGCGCCGCGCCGCGATTGGCTGGGACGTTTGTGACGTCAGGGGGAGCGTGACGTCGGCGTGGGCGTCGGAGAGGCCACGAGGAGCCGGAGGAGGAAAAAGGTGGGCCGGGGGGAGGGGATGATGTGTGTGGGGGGCGGGAGGAGTGGGACTACCTGCGGTCTTAAATGCAAAAAAAGACCTTTTTTGCATTTAATAATACAAATAATAGAGTTGGAAAGGACCTTGGAGGGCTTCTAGTTCAACCCCTGCTCAAGCAGGAGACTATACCAATATTTCGCAACCATGGCCGTTTGAAAGTGGGTGGACTTCAACTCCCAGAATTCTTCACCTTCAAAGCAGGGCTGGCTGGGGAATTCTGGGAGTTGAAGTCCACCCACCTTCAAAGCAAAGCTGGCTGGGGAATTCTGGGAGTTGAAGTCCACCCACCTTCAAAGCAAAGCTAAAGCAAAGCTGGCTGGGGAATTCTGGGAGTTGAAGTCCACCCACCTTCAAAGCAGAGCTGGCTGGGGAATTCTGGGAGTTGAAGTCCACACACCTTCAAAGCAGAACTGGCTGGGAATTCTGGGAATTTGAGTCCACCCACCTTCAAATGGTTGAGAAATAATGCCCTACATATCATTTGAATCCAATGGAGTGGTGCAGAGATGGAGCTCTCGCCCCACAATCAGGAAGGCTTGTGAGTTCGATCCTAGGTAGAGGCAGATATTTCTCTCTCACCATGAGAATATATCTGCTGAATATCTCCACATTGGCGACAAGAATGGCATCCGGCCAGTAAACACTCAGGGATTATGGAGGTCGTTAAATGATGATATCATTTCAGTCTCCAGTCTCTTCTTAAAAGCCCACAGGTGAAACTAGGATGGGATTCAATGGGGAGCCAGCGATGTGGGGAGGCCCCACTTTCCTTACAGCCACCGAGGCTCAGGTGGTGGCTTGGAGCCAGTCCCAGCCCTCCCTACCAGGATGCCCACTAGGAAGGGGAAAAGTCTGGTCTGTGCTTAGGCATAAGAGCAAAGCAAACAAACGACTTACGACCACAATGAGTCCAAACTTTACTTTGTTAAGTGAGACGTTAAATGGGTTTTGCCCCATTTTACGACTTTTCTTGCCGTATTTGTTAAGCGAGTCACTGCAAACTAGTAGCACGGTTGTTAAGTGAATCTGGTTTCCCCATTGACTTTCCTTGTCAGATGATCGCAAAAGGCGAACCGCATGTCACGCTGCAACTGTCATAAATGTGAGTCAGTTGTTAAGTGACTGAATGTAAATCATCTGACCATGGGGCTGCGGCAACAGGGTGAAAGTGTGGAAAAGGGTCATGTGGCATGAACACCATGAGAGGAGTGTTCTGATATCTCAGGGGCCTAAAGAACAAGTGAGTCAGGCTATTCTCCAAAGCACCTGAGGGTAGGACAAGAAGCAATGGGTGGAAACTAATCAAGGAGAGGAGAAATTTCCTGACAGAACAATTAATCACAACTCCAGAAGTTGTGAATGCTCCAACACTGGAAGTTTTTAAGATTTTGCATATCCATTTCTCTGAAGTGGTGTAGGGTTTCCTGCCTAAGCAGGTGGTTGGACTAGAAGACTTCCAAGGTCCCTTCCAACTCTGTTATTCTATTCAGTTGTGAGTCCCTTTTTCAGTGCTGTTGTAACTTCAAGAGGTCACTAAACAAACACTTGTAAGTGGAGGACTATGTGTACAATTGCAATCTGCTGTTTAGAATTACTGAATTAGAAATACTGATAGAGAATATTTTTAGTTCCGGGTTAAAATGAAAAAAAATCAAAGTCCCTTCAGAATTAAGTACTCTTCAACTCTTTAGTAGCATTAATGAAATGTAATGTTTTAACTAAAGACATTCAGGGAATTTAGAATATTTGTAAATATTCTGAGACTGCCCTCTGTGGACATCAATTTAATGCTGAATTCCAATATGTTGCAATCTGCATTTTCCAGACAGTTCAGCCAAACAAGTATATCGTTGCATGTTCTATTAGTATTCTTAAAGTTAAATGAATGAACAGGTAGTCCTCAACTTACAACCACAATTGAGCCCAAAATTTATGTTGTTAAGCGAGGCAGGTAAGTGAATTTTGCCCCATTTTACCACCTTTCTTGCCACAGTTATTAAGTGAATTACTGTAGTTGCTATGTCAGAAATGGTGTAAGGCCTCTGGCTTGGGCAGCGGGTTGGACTAGACGACCCACAAGGTCCCTTCCAACTCTGTTAATCTGTTAAATGTTAGTCACATGGTTATTAAGCGAATCAGGCTTGCCCATTGACTTTGCTTGTCCGAAGATCGTAAACGGGGATCTAATGACCTCAGGACACTGCAACCGTCATAAATATGAGTCAGTTGCCAAACGTCTGAATTTTGATCACCTGACTCGGGATGCTGCTACAGTCGTACATGTGAAAAATGCTCATAAGTCACTTTTCCCCATTACTGTTGTAATTTCAAATGTTCACTGTTGTGACCCAGCCGGCTCCAGATGAGCTGCTGACGGACTCTTCTAGCGAAGAGCGCTATGAGTCTGCTCTGGAGGAGGAGGGAGGCCTGGAGGAGGGCTCAGCATCAGAGCAGGACTCAGAGCAGGACTCAGAGAGGCTAGTTGGCCACCAGGAGGCGCCTGGGTCGTGGAGCAGTGGGGAGGATCAGAGGCAGTTTGTCCATGATGCCAGAGGGAGCAGGGCTGAGAGGCGGAGGCAGCAATTACGTCGGAGGCAGGCTCGCAGGCCTGCGCCAGGTGGTTGCTGAGTGGCCCCTCCCAAGAGAGCTTATAGGTGAGACGTTGGGAGGGGACATTTGCAGGAAGCAACCGATTGAACTTCAGTATTCCAGAAAGCCTGAGCCTTCTAGTCGTGTTTGGGATTACGTGAGTTGTCTGGGCTCTTCTCTCATAATTAAGCAGTGCAAGCAGCCAAGCTTGTGTGTGCAGGGTAATTCAGCCCGTGGAACAGAACAGTTCACTAAATGAACAGTTGTAAGTCAAAGAGTAGTGGAATCTCCAAGCACAAATTGCAATCATGAAATCTTAAGCTTTCCTCCTTGTTCCCCAGATGCGCGATGGATTACCTGGCTAGGCCTGGGGTTTTTGGCTTAATTGCTGGTGTCACCTGTGGAATATGCTTGGGCTGGAGCATACGAGCTCGTCTCTTCCGGCCAGCCAAATCCAGATTGACTATGATGGCCAACGAGCTGGGCAACGAAGCCAGTATAATGGGCGAATCCGGAGAATTCAAGATGGTGATCGTAGTCCGGAATGACCTGAAGATGGGCAAAGGCAAAGTAGCGGCCCAATGTGCCCACGCCGCCGTTTCGGCCTATAAGCAAGCCCACCACCGAAACCCAGAACTTCTGAAGCAGTGGGAATATTGTGGACAGCCCAAGGTTGTCCTCAAGGCGCCCGACGAGGAGACTCTCGTTCAGCTCTTAAGCGAGGCCAAAGGGCACGGCTTGACCGTGAGCTTAATCCAGGATGCTGGTCGCACACAAATAGCTCCAGGCTCCCGGACTGTCTTGGGCATTGGGCCTGGACCAGCTGAGATTATAGATAAAGTTTCTGGTCACCTGAAACTCTACTGAATGTGTAATTCACAGTGTAAAGAGGGTGAATGAATATAAAACACAAACAAGAGAACTATCCATCAAGTCCCTTCCTCAAACAGTCATTATCAAATGCAATCCCGGATTATTTTCTTTTGTTTTGTTAACATGCACGCCCGCGCGCACACGCACACATGATGTCCCTCATAACTTTGCCTAGGCTCCACCTCCCTGTAACCGGTTAAACAGTTTTGCATCTGGGCAAATACAAAAGCAGTTGACACTCTTCTCCTACTTTGGATTCCTCTGAAACTCTTGAATTGAGCTTTTTGGAAATCCGGAGGAGAAAATGCTAAATAAGAAAGGGAAGGCATCCTTACGAAAGTTTCCAAATAAATGAATTACAGGAATGACACGTTTGCATCAGTGGTGGGATTGAATTTTTTTTACTACTGGTTCTGTAGGCGTGGGTTGGTGGGCATGGCTTGGTGGGCATAGCAGGGGAAGGATACTGTAAAATCTCCATTTCTTCCCCGCTCCAGAGGAAGGTAACTGTGAAATCCCTATTCGCTCCCGATCAGCTGGGAATCGGGAGGCAGAGAATAGATGGGGGCGGGGCCAGCCAGAGGTGATATTTACCGGTTTTCCAAACTACTCAAAATTTCTGCTACCGGTTCTCCAGAACTGGTCAGAACCTGCTGAATACCACCTCTGGTTTGCATGCTTTAACGTTTTAAATAAAGATGGCATTGAAAACTTGCAGCACCCAGCAAAGCTTAAATGTCATTGATGGTTAGGCATCCAGGGATGCTACAGCTAGTCCTCGACTTAATGACCATAATCGAACCTAACATTTTTGTTGCTAAGCAAGAGACTTAACTTTGCCCCGTTTTACGACCTTTCTTGCCACAGTTGTTAAGTGAATCACTGCAGTTAAGTTAGTAACCAGGTGGTTAAGGGAATCTGGCTTCCCCACAGCTTGTCAGAAGGTTGCCTAATGGGATCACGTGACCCTGGGATGCTGCAACCGTCATAAATATGAGCCAATTGATACGAGTGAATTTTGATCACATGACCATGGGGAATGCTGCAAAAGTTTGAAAAACGGTCATACGTCACTTTTCAGTGCCATTGTAACTTCGAACAGTCACTAAATGAACTGTTGTAAGTCGAGCATTACCTGTATTGGTTTAACAAAACAATCTGGTTCCTAGATTAATCTTATTTTCTGGGGTTTGGGCAATAGATTAAATCATGAACTAACCATACCCACAGTTTGCGGAACACACTTAAAACCGTCAATGTAAAAGTAACGATAAGTTTCACATCTCGAAAAAAATGAGCCAGTTTGTGACTTGACCTGGTTCAAGTGTGCTGTGCATAAATGCAGTTTGTGTGTCACAAGTGCTGACAGCCCTGCTGGTTAGCCACCAGCCCACATTTACCGCCATATGCAGCGATCTACAGTTACATGACCACGTTTCCCTGTGGTTTCGCCCAAAACCGGCATTTACTCGTCTTTGAGCGCAGGTGGCCTAGCAAAGCATTGGTTCGTTTGGTCGTCCAAAGACAGCCGAGAATCCAGGACGCCCAAATTGCAAGCCCTATCCGCGGGGGCCAATAATTCGCCCCCGATAGTCAGAGATGGCACCAACTGGCTATATCGTGACGCCGGGAACCACAGCCACTCGGTCTTGGATGGGTTGAGTCGAAGGTTGTTCCTCCCCATCCGGACTCGCACGGCCTCCAGACACCGGGACATCACTTCAACGGCATCGTTGGGGTGGTCCGGGGTAGAGATGTACAGCTGAGTATCATCAGCATACTGATGGAACAAAACCACGGATGATCTCGCCCAGCGGCTTCATGTAGATGTTGAACAGGAGGGGCGAGAGGACCGACCCCTGAGGCACCCCACACGTGAGGGGCCTCAACGTCGACCTCTGCCCTCCTGCCAACACAAATTGCGACCGGTAGGAGAGGAAGGAGGAAATTTAACAACCGCTGCAAAACAAAAGGTCGTATATTGGAGTTGGTAACCCAATTTTAAAACCAGCACAAATGACAACTGTAATGGACAGGCTCTATTACAGGGATGACGAACCTTTTCTACCTCGGGTGCCAAAAGAATGGGCACCCATGCTTGCATGCCCACCCCCAAATTTAATGTTCCTCTGCGCATATGCATATTCCCCTGTTGCCCCCATGCATGTGCGCACAGCTTTCTTGGAGCCTGGGGAGGGCGAAAACAGCCTCCTCTGCGCCCCCCCCCCCCGAGGCCCTCCGGAGACCGGAAATGGCCTGTTTTCTGACTTCCGGTGGGCCTGGTAGGTCTTCCCCAGGCTCCAGAGGCTTTCCGGGAGCCTGGGGAGGGCAAAAAACAGCCCAACGTGCAAAACGGAAGTTCGGGAACTGACTTCTGGGTTGCCCATTGGGCCCTTTTTCTTCTCCAGGAGGCTTCCCTGAAGTCTCCAAAAGGTCCATTCCCAAACTTCTTGTTTTGCGCATTGGGTGGTTTTTCGCACTCCAAAGGGCAAAAAACAGCCAGAAATTAAGGCCAACAATCAGGACGTCTCGTGTGCCCTCAGAAATTGCTCTGTGTGCCACCTGTGGCACACATGCCATAGGTTCGCCATCACGGCTCTATTATGTTTGTAAGCCAAGGACTGACTACCTGTACTCTAGGGCAGGGTTCTCCAACCTTGGCAACTTTTAAGACTTATGGACTTCAACTCACAGAGTTCCTCAACCAGTTGGAAGTCCACAAGTCTTTAAGTTGTCACGGTTAGAGACCCCTGCTCTAGGGGTTACACCTGTTTTTCTGTCTTAAAAAAAGGAGGGGCAGTGCCCACAACTACGCAAATGGCTAATTCCTCTCGACAGGCATCAAATTTGGAAGCTGCTGCACCACCTGACAGGTGATTGCAGTCACATTATCTCAAGAATGCCAAATGTTCCCCCTAGCCACAAAGCTTTGGAGATCCTGAGATGTGACCTCCAAAGTCCATGTAGCGTTTGTAGTAGGGATACATCCTGCAAATCTGGCCACTGTTGAGTGACATTCATTACATTGGTACCTTGGTGCTCAACTGCTTTGACTCTCATTGAATTTGTTACTCAAAGGACTTGAGATGGGAAAGTTCTGTCTTGGTACCCATCATTTGGTCCCCAACGGAGTGAATCACATGTCAGCTGCATGATGATCCAAGATGGCGGCGCGCTTAGGCGCAGCGGCTTTGAGCTCCTGGTGTCACAGCAGACTTTTCCATCAAAACTCGCTCTGAACCTACTGTAAAAGAAAGAAGAAAAAGAGACGTGCTCCTCTTCCACCAGCTCCTGGAATGCCGGGCAGATTTGAAGAGATGGATAACAAGAGACAGAGTACAGTTGATCCTTTTCAACTGTCATTTGTCAGCCATTTTGTTTCAACAGTCATTTGTCGGCCTTTTCATCTGCCTGGAGAGATTCCTGTTGTGACTGTCACTGCTGTCTGTATCCCACCTGGTGCAAGTGTTGGCACGGCGCTCAAATCAATTTCATTGTAATTTTATTACAATATTATTACAATGACAATAAAGATTATTATTATTATTATTATTATTATTATTATTATTATTATTATTATTATTATAAGCCAGAACGGGCTGCTGTCAGCTGACGTGTGATTCACTCCATTACGGAAAAAATGTGTTTGGTGCTCGCTCTTTTTGGTACTCATCGCATCTCCTGGAACCAACTAACAATGACGTACACTGTACAGGTAGTCCTCAATTTATGACCACAAGTGAGCCCAACATTTCTGTTGCCAAGTGAAACGTTTGTTAAGTGAGTTTTGTCCCATTTTACGAACCCTTGCCACGGTTGTTAAGTGAACCCCTGCAGCTGGTAAATTAATAACATGGTCCTTAACTGAAACTGGCTTATCCATCGACTTGGCTTGTCAAAGGTCATAAAAGGGAATCACATGACCTCTGGACACTGCAACTGTCATAAGTATGAGTCAGTTGTGGGGCATCTGGATTTTGATCATGTGACTAGGGGGGATGCTGCAACAGTCTTGTGAAAAAACGGTCTTAACTCACTTTTTTCATTGACGTAAGTTTGAATGGCCACTCAATGAACTACCTGTATTAGTTTATCCTGCATTTAACACACACAATATTTCCTCCTATTTTCTTCACAATAACCTTGTGAGATGGGTTAGGTAAGGGGTCTGCAAAGTCGGCTCTTTTAAGACTGGTGGACTTCAACTCCCAGAATTTCCCAGCCAGCTGGCTGGGGAAGTCTGGGAGTTGAAGTCCACCAGTCTTAAAAGAGCCGACTTTGCAGACCCCGGGGTTAGGTTGAGTGTGTGCATGGCCCAAGACACCCAGCTGGCTGTCAGCAGGCTAGCCGATTCTGGCTTTTACACCTTAATGCAAACTACAATTCAGAATCTCCTGGTCATTGGCCCAAAGTCGCCCAAGCTGGCTTTCATGGGGCACAGCAGGCCTTGAACTAACCGTCTCCCGTTTTCTAGCCTAGTGCCTTTACCGCTACTGGCTGTCACTGACTCCTTGGCCATGGGTAAATTGTGCAAACGGATTTGGATTGCTCCGAGAGAGAGTCATCGGAGCGGCCGACCTCAACTTCCCAAGTTATCTTGAGAATGCAGCCTGGTTTTGCTCATGGGGGAATAAGGCCAGGCCAGATTCAAAACACACAAAGAGGTTGCTCCATTGGCAACTGCCTCAGCTTGAAATATTTACGCCAGAAAGCAACTGATGCAATAGACTGCAACCCAAGTGGTGTGATGTGGTAGTAGTACGTTGGGAAGTTCCGTGGCCACCTCCAGCTTTTCTGAAAAGGTATAGGGAAACGGCACACACACACACACACTGCCCTCTGCTGCTTTCTTCCCGCCTAGTAATTTATCACACAATTGCTCAGAAATGTCTCCAGGAATGAGGCATCTTTATCTTCAAGGCTTCGAAAGCTGCCCTTTTCCAGGTGTCGTCGAGATGACAACTCCGTGCTCAAGCCGGCCTTGTAAATGCTGGGAAAATGTGGTTCTGTGCCATCTGGAGAGTAACGGCTTCCTCGTTTGTTTGTGTGTAAATGGAAAGGGAGGAAGTATCTCTCCTTCTGCACAATTGAAGGGGGTGGGGGGGGGGAATAGGACAGTGCTTCTGCAAGGATTGCTCATATATATTCAGGCTATTTCTATTTATTTATTTATTTATAAAATTTATATAACCGCACTCTCTCCCCGAAGGGACCCGGGGCGGTGCACAGGAAGTTTAAAACAAACACAATACAAAATATAAATAATTAATATTGAATTAAATAGATTATCCCTGTGCTAAAATTTAAATAGTTAAAACATAATCCCTTAAAAACCCAATTAAAACAATTTATAATACAGAGTGAAGGCTAGGTAAATAACTTAGGCCAAACCGACCTGATGGAACAGGAGTGTCTTTAATTTCTGGCGGAAGGTGCGGAGGTCCGTGGTTGTTCTGAGGTCGGGGGGGTAGGTCGTTCCAGAGGGTTGGGCCCACCACAGAGAAGGCCCTTCACCTGGGCGTCGCCCGCTGGCATTGCCTGGTGGACGGCACCTGGAGAAGTCCCTCTCTGTGGGAGCGAATCGGCCGCAGGGATGTATGAGGTAGGATGCGGTCTCGCAGATAGCTTGGTCCCGTGCCATGGAGCGCTTTAAAGATGGTGATCAACACCTTGAAGCGCACCCGAAAGACCCAGATTTTTGGCCCCAAAACCGGACGTTTGGGCTGTATTTGGGCCAGAAAACAATATTAGAAATATTGTGAAAGAAATATTAGCAGGGGCAGCCAGTGGTGGGATCTACCTGATCATGGGACTGTGAAAAATCTTTACTGGTTTGTGTAAACTGGTGCGAACTGGCAGCTGCCCAGCTCTGCTCATAGGTATGTATGATAGATACATGTAACTCCACTAACCCAGGGGTCCCCAACCTTTGCAACTTTAAGCCTGAAGTACTTTAGCTCCCACAATTCTCCAGCCAGCTTTGCTGGCTGGAGAATTGTGGGAGCTGAAGTCCTTCAGACTTAAAGTTGCAAAGGTTGGGGGCCCCTGCGCTAACCGACAGCAATGTTAGAAAGCAGGAGAATGAGAAGCTGGAGGAGGACCACAGCCTGAAGGACAAACTCAAGAGGATGTGAAAAGCCAAGGCCGATGTTGGGAGAGGAGCTCCAGCAGATCCCAGGAATGACATCAGGGCTCTCTATCCTGAGAAGTGTGCAGGGTTAGGAAAAGCTAAGATCCAGCGCAGAACCCTCAAACCCCCAGACGTCTGGTGGAGGACCCTAAAGGAAGTCACAGGCCAGTCAGAGGGGTGAGAAGTGTGTGTTTTTGTGTTTCTCCCTTTCCCCCCCCTCCTCAATCTTGTAATCCTTTAATTCAGGGCAGATTGGATGGAGCTGAGCATTTATTGGTTGGATGCCCTTCCTGATGCCTACACAAGAGTTCACAGTTCACCTTAAGAGAGAAATTACCTGCAGCTATTTAGGACTGCGTTCTCAACCTTCTGAGTGGGAGACCGGCGTCTTCACCACTAAGCTACCACACCATTGTGTGTGCATGTGCACGTGGTCTAAAAATAAAAATCTGGAACAGAACTTGAGAAAGTGCCTCTGAGAAGACTTTCTAATTTTCACAATGGTGGGGGGAGGAATCACATTCAGACTTTCAAGATTTTGTTACCATAGCTTCCTTGGAAAAGTAATACAGACCTGTGTGGCTTTGGTTTCCTAATCCGGTCTACCTTGAAGGATAGTTTCTGATGAGGTGGCAACCGATTAACCCAACGGATTCTTTTGAATGAGTTCACTGAAGGATAATGGCTGTTTTCACCTTCCCTTGAGAGGCTGTTTTCCATCCTCCCTCCTTCAAACGCTTTACTCAGAGCTGCTCTCTACTGCCTTCGCGCTGTTTACCCATGCAGGCCTCTCCTGCAGGTAACCCAATGCTTTGTGAGCGGTGATATACGCCCCGCCCTGTAGCCGACCCGATGTGCTAGGAAGGGCCTGAATTAATTCCAATTACCTCCTGCTTACAAGTAGTCCTCGACTTTTGATCAGAAATGGAACCAGAATTTCCGTTGCTAAACGGGGTTAAGTAGTTCGCATGTTATTTTTCTCTTTTCTTTTTCTTTCACCACTAGCCGTTCCCGGCCACGCGTTGCTGTGGCCCAGTCTGGTTAAATGGCCAACCAATCTGTGTGTAGATCTACATCTGCACACACAAACACTTTCACACAACCACCGTATAACCCCCAACCTACCTACCTTCTGTATTTCTGCCTCTCCCTCTACCTACCTACCTACTGTATTTCTGCCTCTCCCTCTCTCTCCCTACCTACCTAATACTGTATTTCTCCCTCTCCCTTTCTCCCTCTGCCTACCTACTGCATTTCTCTCTCCCTCTACCTACCTACTTACCTAGGTTTTAAATTTATGTATTTGTACTATTTTTGTATGTTGTTTTTAAATTCCTGTGCGCCGCCCTGGGTCCTTTTGGAGAAGGGCGGGATATAAATTGAATAAAATAAATAAAAAATACCGTATTTCTCCCTCTCCCTCTCTATCCCTCTCCCTATCTCCCTACCTACCTACTGTATTTCTCCCTCCCTCTCTATCCCTCTCCCTATCTACCTACCTACCTACTGTATTTCTCCCTCCTTCTCTACCCCTCTACCTACTGTATTTCTCCCTCTGTCTCTCTCTCTATCCCTCTACCTACCTACCTACCTACCTACTATATTTCTCTCTCTCTCTCTACCTACCTACCTACCTACCTACGGACAGAGTATTTTATGTCATAAAGGATGACATAATACCTGTGGCCCACTGCTCTCTCTCTATACATCTACTTACCTTTTAAACAATTTTTTACATTTCCGTTGCGTGTACCTGGCACAGGTGTGACATCTACACAATCTATATATATATCATTGGTGCTGTATTTCAAAGGAACGTTGTGTGAAAATTTGGAAGCGATCGGTGCAGTACTTTCGGAGATTAGACGTTTTGAACAAACTCTTGCTACATTTTTATTTATATAGATAGTTCAGCAAATCATTTTACAAATCGTTAGCCATTAAGCGAATCTGGCTTCCGCCATTGATTTTGCTTGTCGGAATTTGCCAAGATTTGGATCCCATGACTCTAGAGAGGCTGCAAAGTTTGTCGGTGCGAGGATCACTCTTGCGCCATATTTTTCAGTGCTGTTGTCACTTTGGTCGTTAAGCGAACGTGTGCAAGTTGAGGACTACCCATCTATGCAACAGAAACACCCCCCCTTTTTTTCAATCTCATACCTGTTGGGTCCGCGTGAAATCTGGAGTTTTCGTTCCGCTCACGGGAGGCCGTTTGCGTTGATTAAACAGGACACTACTTCAAGCAAGCGTTGGAACATTTAAGTCAATTTTTATTTCGAAGCTAAATATATTAAGGCAACTTAACATACCTATAACATGATCTTTTGTCAGATTTAAAACTGGAAACACTCAAAACTACAACCCTAAAGATTTTTTTTTGTTTCGTTTCGTTTCGTTTTTCTTACTTGGGAAGAATGCGTTCAGCGGGTCAGGCCCCAGTCGAGGGCTCGAAAAAGTGCCATCAATTTTTTTATTTCCTCGTTTTATAGCTCCAAGCATTTCCCATTCATCTCAAGGAATCTCCATCAGTGCAAGCCACCTGTCCAAGATCCACTCCACAGTCAGAATTTTTTTTTTGGGGGGGGGGGGGGGATTTGCCGGTTGGACTTGAAGAACACTGCCAAACTTTTATATATATATATATATATATATATATATATATATATATTTATATCTATATATTAGTAGTTGGTTTGTTTTGCTGTTTTGAGGCCAAGCGCATACATTATAAAGGAGTTTGAAGAGATACATACTGAAAAACTACTAAAGAGGATATCCACAGTCCAGTCATTTATTATCTTTTTTCCAATTTGAGTCACTTTTTTTTTTTCTCAATTGCACAAGCAAAACCGAACAGCCACTGGGGTTTCCCAAACGCCCCTTTCATTTCTATTCTTTCTCTCTCTCTCTCTCTTTCTGTCTCTCTCTGTCTCTCTTCTGTACACTCGGGGGGAGGGGGAGGGGAAGCAATTTGGGAACACCACAATACCCAACGTACACAAACTGGAGGGCGAGGTTAGTCAGAAACACGCAAGGTTGGATGTATGGTGCCCTCCCCCACCCATCCACAAACCTCCTGCGCCTTGTTCCTCGAGTGGAATATAAAATGGTCCCCACAATTTTAATTTTAATTTTTTTTTTAAAAAAGAAAGAAAGCGCACTAGCACAACGGAAGGATCGGTTAGGGATGAGACAGGGAGTGAGCAAACAACACTGGCGTTTTCTGTACATCTAAACTGGAAACCTGCATAGGTTGAAATGGAGCTTCTGCTAGGTGGGTCATCGCTGTTGCTTTAAATTCAGGGCAGGTTTTCGGTATGTTATCTGCGAGCTTCTTTTCTCTCTCTCTCTCTCGTTTTAAATGTTACGGATTTCAAGAGCCAAGCCACCCAAATTTTTATCTTGTAGTGTTTCAAACCCACCAACTCAATAAATCTTTCCTTTCACAACCCCTACTACCTCTTTTTTTTCAGAATAGGCCTTTTTTGGGGTGGGGGGGGTGGGGAAACGTGTCTTTTTTGGGGGGGAAAGGGGGGAGAAACGGGCCACACTTGTGAACCACTCACGGACCCTGACCCCGAAAGAGATCCGGGACACTTTTCCAAGAGGGAAGAGAGAGAACAGGGGAGGGGAAGGAAGGGGGGTGGGATTGTTCACATCAGAAGCAATCTTGCCAAAAAAATAAGGGTTGGTGTGTGTGTGGGGGGGGGGGGGGGGAGAGAAGCCTGCTGGAATATTTAAAAGTATTCCCACCAGAGGGGGGTGGGGTGGGGTGGAAGTTGTGGAATGTGAAGAAAGAAGGCGGTGGCATTTAAGTGGGAAGGGAGGAAGGAAGGAAGGAGAGAGGAAGAACAAACAGAAAAACACAGTCCTTCATAAAAAATAAATGTTACGAGGACACGAGGTTTTGGTTTCTCCCTCCCATCCCCCTGTGGAGTCGGGCGTGAGAGGGACGGTGGAGGTTTCCACAAAAAGGATGCTGCCTTCCTTACATGCTGTATCCAAACCCGGGTTGGGGTTGCCCGTAGGGAGGTGCGGTGTAGCCGTAACCGAAAGGTGCTTGAGGAGGGACCGCCACGCTGGGGCCAGCCGTCAACATGAGCTGGGGCTGACCTAAGGAAGGAAGGAAAAAGAAAATGGAGCAAGGGGTTTACAAGGCCATGGATTATTATTTTTTTAAGACTAATTTCGACAGCCTGAGCTTTTTTTTAGGGAGGGGGGGGGTGCAGGCTCAAGGGGCCAGGAGTGGAAATGGGGCCACGCCACACATTAAATAAAAGCCCCGCTATCTCCAACTGTTGATTTGGAGGGCATTGTGCAAAGCAAGAACATCCCTGTGAATGTGGTGCTCGGTTCTCGCATCGCTTCAGCTTTTAAAGCTGGGGGGGGGGGGGGGGGGCTGATCTGGGCAACTTTAATAGCCATAGCACAGTGACGGCGAACCCGTGGCACGCAGAGCCATTTGGCAGGGCATGCGAGGCGTTGCCCTGTCGGCTGGCTAGGATGCATGTGCGTGCTGGCCAGCTGCTTCAGCCATATTTAAAGCCATTTTTCGCCCTCCCCAGTCTTTATATGAGCCTGGGGAGGGCAAAAACAGCCCCCCCCCCGTCCCCCGGAGGCCCTCCAGAGGCTTCAGGAGCTTCCCTGAAGGCTCTGGAGGACTAAAAACGACGCTACGAGCAAACCAGAAGTCACTGGGGGCACATGCATTGCATTATGGGTGTGGCACACTGGCACTTGAACCCCCTGCGCTCTCCCCCCCCCCCCCTTATGGCACGTGAGTCTAAAAAGGTTTGCCATCGCTGTCATAGCATTTAGACTTACCGTACTTTTCCGAGTATAAGACGCCCCTTTTTCCCTCAAAAAAGAGGCTGAAAATCTGGGTGCGTCTTATACACTGAATGCAGCATTATTATTTTTTGGGGGCCTCCCGAAACCCCGCCCCCTTCACCAAAATGGCTGTGCATAACCTTTAGGAGGCTTCCAGAGTGTTCTTGGGGGCTGGGGAAGGGAGAAATGAGCGAAAAACGGGGCAGTTTTTCCCCCCCAGCAGCACTCTACAAGCCTCCTAAAGGCTATATATATGCCCTTTTTTTGAAAACAAACGGGCCCATTTTCACACAAAATGGGCCGTTTTGGGGAGGTCCGCAGAATGCAAAAAGTTTTTTTTTTAATTTGCCTCTTCAAAATCTTAGTGCATCTTATACTCCAGTACGTCTTATACTCTGAAAAATACGGTATATGCCGCTTCACAGTGTTTTACAGCCCTCTCTAAGCGGTTTTTCAGAGTCAGCCTTTTGCCCCCAACAATCTGGGCCCTCATTTTACCCACCTCTGAAAGATGGGAGGCTGAGTCAACCTTGAGCCTGGTGGGATTCAAACTGTAGGCAGCTGGCAGGCAGCAGAAGTAGCCCTGTAGTAGTGCACTCTAACCACTGCGCCACTGCAGCTCTTTTAAGACTTGTGGATTTCAACAACCACTCTGGCTGGGGAATCCTGGGAGTTGAAGTCCACAAGTCTCAAACTTGTCAAGGTTGGACGCTAGACCTCAAACAAATAAGAGGAAGTACTTTTTCACTCAGAGGATCACTGGTCTATGGAACTCCCTGCCAGAAGAAGTGGTGACAGCTGTCAGCCTCGACACCTTTAAGAAAGGATGAGAGGAGTTCATGGAGAAGAAGGGTATCCATGGCTATCATGATGGATGCCTAAGGACACCCTCCGGGTTGGAGAGATAGGCAGGAGATCTCTCAATGCCATTTGCAGGGAATCACAAGCAGGTGAAGACATCTGCTTGGGAAGACCCTGAAGCAAATGGGGAGCCACTGTGGGAGACAGAATGCTGGACTGGATGGGCTGCGGCCTCTTCCAGCAAGGCTGTTCTTATGGACACCCGTGGCTTAAAGCAAGAGGAGGGGGCGTTTTAAGCAGCCTGGCAAGATTAACATGCTGTGGTCACTAGGTGGGACCTTTTGTGTTCTCTGAGCTTGGTTGTTTTTTTGCAGATGTCTCATTACCCAACAAGCTATCCTGTTTCCCCGAAAGTAAGAGCTCCACGGGTAATAAGCCCCATTGAGTTTTTGAGCGCATGTGCTAAAATAAGCCCTCCCCTGAAAAAAGTCATCCCTGAAAAAATGCACAGCTGCTCCCTGACATTTCCTTGGGGGGGGGGGGGAACGACACATGCCCCACATGCACCTGCCTGCCACATGGAATGGCCTCACGGAGGCCGTTCCTGCAAACCCTCGCTCCGGCGCCCCTTCTCACTCTCCCGAATGCTCGAAGAAAGACTCCGGAGACTGGGAAGGCAAAAAAAAGCATAGCTGGCTGGGGAACTCTGGGAGTTGAAGTCCACCAGTCTTAAAAGAGCCGACTTTGCAGACCCCTGGACTAGGCCACGCCCACCATGGCCACGCCCACTCAGTAGCCAGGCAGAGTACCAGTTGCTGAAATTTTTGAAGCCCACCCCTGAAGCTAAGGAAGGGCTTACCGTAAACAATGGGCTGGGTCTCCGTCGCCTGCTCTTCCTCTTTCCTCAGCGATTCTGAGGCATCCAGCTTGTCCACCTAGGAAAACAGAAGAATCCCAAAGATCAGAAGAAACTACCTGCCTGCTACTCAGTGTCCTACATGGGCTGGCAGAGAAGTGGAAAAGCCTTCAGGGGGGCATGAAACACAGTCAGAGAAAGGAAATCATTGACAATTTTAAAAATAATAATTAAAAAAATAAGAAACCCAAAATCGGGAAGGAAATGTCGGCGGTCTAAATGCGCCACCTGGGTTTGCAGGAGATGCCCAAGAGGTTCTCCTGAAGAGGCTTCAGCGTTGAAGGGGAGCTCTAGCCGCTGGAGGGCTTCAGGTCTATGTGAAGAGATTGCAGGGAACCAATTTGGCGGACCAAATTAACGTACCAAATTCCGGGCCATCCAATCGCCTCGCCGTATTCCCCTCCCCACTCTTTCCTTCAAGCTCCCCACCCACCCACCCCCGGTTTGCACAGCTTTGACCCGAGCAAGGTCAAGCCCCAAGGGAATCGGGAAACCCAGGCACTTCAAAGGTACACAAAGGCTTATTGCAAAACTTAAGCTCTTAACAAGAATCTGAACTACTAACAGACAAAGCAAATTGGCGGGAGATAAGAATGAAAGGAATTCCAGGCGGGCTGGACTTCCAAGATCTCTTGTGGGCGGCGAAAGCACTTGAGACCCGATGACATGTTCAACCCCTCCTTCGGGCTCAGCATGGTCATTTTCTGCAGCCAACCTGTTTTGCTAGCTCTCCTAGGAACCAGCTTTTTAGGACAGTGCTTCTCATCGTGAGCAACTTTAAGATATGTGATTGGCTGGGGAATTCTAGGAGTTGAAGGCCACGTATTTTCAAGTTGCTGAGGTTGTGAAACACTGCCCTAGAGTACGATGGAGCCGAGAAGCGCAGGCAGGATGCTGTAAAGTGAGGGTGGTCGGGACCTGTGAACGTCAACTCTCAGAATCCTTTAGCCAAAACAGCTGGCTGAGGAATTCTGGGAGTTGAAGTCCAGAGGCCTTGAAGGTTGCTAAGGTAAAACACCCCTGCTATAAAGACACCCAGAGTCGTTTAGGTGAGATGGGCCAGGTAGGTAGGTAGGAATGAACGAATGCATGCATGTATGCATGGAATGAATGAATGAATGAATGAATGAACCAACGAACGAACGAAGCACTCCATGAGGGAGCTATCTCATGCAGAAATCCCTCTTCTAAGCACAGTGATTTTCACAACTTAAGAACAAAAAGGCTACCGAAGTATTTTACATTTGAATTTAAGAGGATGTCCCTTGTTAGATGGATGGCCAGCATGGTTTGACGGTAGTTTTATGCATCTGGATTTAGATCTTCCCCGTTTATACAACAATGACCAGTTCAGTAGGCCATGGGAGCCATTCCATACCCCTCTAAGGAGAACATAGGAGAAATCCAGGCACAGATGGATCAACCCCCTTTTGATAAACTCTTTGAAAAGTAATATTTATCCAGCCTTTGCTTGAAGGCAGAAGTTCCTCTTCAACTCACAAGCTTCAGCTCCTTTCATCAATGTAGCAAACTTTTTCCTTTTCCTAACCCTAACTTTCCCTCCTCAAAAATGTGTTTTATTACGCTTAAGCAGCATTTGAAATACAGCCTTCCCCAAATAATGGCCCCTGAAACCACAATGCACACTCGCACACGCACGCACGCACGCACACACGCAAGAGAGCAGATGGCTATGGTAGTCCTCGACGTACGACCACAACTGAGCCCCAAATTTCTGTTGCTCAGCGAGACGTTCGTTCAATGAATGCTGCCCCATTTTACAACGTCCCGCGCTCAACGTTCGTCCAACGAATCAACATCCGTTGGACGTTTCCTAACAACGGTTGCGAAGTGAACCTGGCTTGCCCCGTTGACTTTGCTTGTCAGAAGGGACGCTGCCACCGTCGTAAATAGGAGCCAGTCGCCAAGCCTCTGAATTTTGATTCCGTGGGAATGCCGCAAAAGTCGTTAAGTGCGAAAAGCGGCCTTCAGACACTTTTTTTTCCAGTGCCGTGGTAACTTTGGTCGCTAAGTGAACCGTTGTAAGTCGAGGACCCCTGCACATCCAGTCAACCCTACGCCAGCTTTTTTTTAAAAAAATTATTATTATTTTCGGTTTGAGAGCCTTTATTCCAGGGGTTCCCAAACTTGGCAACTTGAAGACTTGTGGACTCTGCTGGCTGGAGAATTCTGGGAGTTGAAGTCCACAAGTCTTCAAGTTGCCAAGTTTGGGAAGCCCTGCTTTATTCCTAGAAGACCAATCATTTAGGCTGGAAAAACCTGCTACTGCGAAGAAGGAAAAGATCAGTGGAAAAGTGTTTTTATAAGGTGCTTAAGGTACAGCTCTAGATAAAAAGGATAAAGCCAGGCAGAGGAGAAATCCAGATCTTCCCACCAATGCCAGTTTTTGGCAGTGGTGGTTGGTTGTTTTGATTGTTTTCCCCCCCCGATGGTTCCAAAGAAACACCAGAGGTTGTTTTTTTTTTAAATGACAATCTGGTTTAAACCGTGGAGAGCTTGTTCGCTCGATTGGAACGTCACCGGATGCCCTGCGGTTATTTTTTTTTAATTAACGGCAAACCGTTCCTGGTAAAAGGAGGGGGGAAAAGAAAAAGAAAAGGCTTTTCCACCTAAGGCTGCAGAAGGGAGAGAAAAGTAAAAAAAGGAGAAGAGAGAGAGAGAGACAGAGAGAGAGAGAGAGAAAGAACCACATGCGGTCAATGCTAAAGAGATTTGGTGTTATATGTGCATGGGGGGGAAATAGGCAAAGGAACCGAAGAAGCCAAAAGGAGTGAAGTTGGAAGATGGTGGCCAAACGCCTCCCTCCAGCCAGGCTTTCCCCCCCCTCCCCCCCCCCTTCAAAAGTTCACGGCACGCAGAAACAGCCCCCACCTCCCCTCCACTTTCCACAGCAAAGCTTTGCAGCTTAGGGGAAGTGAGATGTACATCACAATGATGGCCGGGCATGCTCAAGTTTCAGAAAAGCAAACACTGCAGTTCGTGGGCCTTTTTTTCCCCCACACCACACGGGCCCTGCCTTTGACCCGCTAGCTGCTGGGGGGACTCGGGGCATGGGGGACGTTAGAGCCTGGGACGGTTCCAGACTTTTTTTGAGGGGGGGGGGGGAGAGCGAGTGAGAGGGGGGCCCAAGAGTGGGCGTTTGTGTGCATGGCCCAATTCTCAGATGTGAAGAGGGAAGTTTGGATCGGCCCATTGGCAGAAGACGGGGGATGAATTTGGGGGAAACGCCACTGAGCGGGAAGAAGGGCTCAGCTTCGGGAATGGGAGGCCTTGGGTCTGGCTTAAAAGAAAGGCTTCGGGAATGGGAGGCCTGGGAGGTTTTTGGGAGGGTGAAGGGAAGGCGAATCAATGGGAAAATCCAGGCCTTGCAATCAATGGGAAGACATAAGCGTTGAAATCAACCAATGGGAAGACTCAGGGCCTTGAAATCAACCAATGGAAAGTCTCAGGGCCTTGAAATCAACCAATGGGAAGACATAGGCCTTGCAATCAACCAATGGGAAGACATAGGCCTTGCAATCAATCAACAGGAAGTCTCAGGCCTTGAAATCAACCAATGGGAAGACCTGGGCCTAGAAATCAACCAATGGGAAGACTAAGGCCTTGAAATCAATCAATGAGAAGACTAAGGGTCTTGCAATCAATCAATGGGAAGTCTCAGGCCTTGCAATCAATCAATGGGAAGTCTCAGGCCTTGAAATCAACCAATGAGAAGACCAAGGGTCTTGAAATCAACCAATGAGAAGACCAAGGGTCTTGAAATCAACCAATGGGAAGTCTCAGGCCTTGTAATCAAACAATGGGAAGACCCAGGGCTTGCAACCAATGGGAAGACTCAAGCTTTGGGAAGTGACCAAGGGAACAGGAAGCAGCCAGATGGGACCAGAGAGGCAGAGGCCCGGCTGGTGTGGTAAGAGGGAGTGCTCTAAGCAGCTAGCCACTCTCAGCAAGACACGTTAGTAAGACTGGCGTGGTCACAATCCTCTCCAGGGAGGGGAAAACACACAACGTCAAATGGGAAACCCAATCGCCCCCCCCCCCACCGCCCACCCTTCAGGGAGAACCAATCAATCAAACTGCACCGGCTGTTCCCTGCTCCTTCTTTTGAGAGGTTTCTTGGGAGAGGGGTTAAATGCCTGGTGAGCCCTCTGTACCCGTGATCCGTTAGGATTGTTTCTAACCTTCCTGGAGAGTTGATGAGCCAATTAGTGTCTACGGTTCTGTCCTACGGCTAAGACTTTGGTTTTTCACTTGCAGAGGGTTTTTTTTTTAGTGAACAGTTGTTGTTTTTTCAAAGGGGCGGGCGGGCAGAAAGCAGTAGCAGCAGTGTAGGGAAGGTGGGGGGGGGGAGGGGGGGGAAAGAGGGGGTGGGAGAAAAATAAAATAAAATAAAACTCATGCAGATATCCTTAAGACTTAGGCCTCCAGGCTTTAAAAAGAGGGAAAAGAACCAACTTTCACCTTTTCCTTTATTGTATCAACCTGCAAAGGAATTCAGAAGGTGCAGCTTAGAGGGGGGGAAAAAAAGAAATTCCAATACTTTGCATTTTAGAATTAACAGAGAGCAAGTTTAAAATAAATAAATAAAGGGGGAAAAGTTTAGAACTCCAAAAGGAGACCTTTGGCTGCCAAAGGTCAAGGGCCTTCACGTTTCCACAGTCGAATGGGCTCTCACGTTCTCACGTTACGCCAAGAACAGCATGCAAAGGCCTAGTTATTTGCAGGACCGTCTCCTACCACATACCTCCCTTCGACCGCTCCGCTCCCAGAGTGGGCCTCCTCAGGGTGCCGTCAGCTGGTCAATGCCGGCTGGCGACGCCCAGGGGAAGAGCCTTCTCTGTGGCGGGTCCAACCCTCTGGAATGACCTTCCCCCCGACCTCCGGATCATCACGGACCTTCGCCTTTTCCGCCGCTCATTAAAAACGCATTTGTTCCATCTCGCTGGCCTTGCTTAGAGTTAGCGTATGCCTATATTTTAGAACTGGGATTTTTAGAGGTTTCTATTTTTAGAGTTGGGTTTTTTAAATTAATTGTTTTTAGCACGGGCTAAATTGTTTAATTTTAGTTTTAACTTTTGTAGAATTTTGTATTGTTTGTAATTTTTAGATTTTTAAGTTCCTGTGCGCCGCCCTGGGTCCCATTTGGGAGATAGGGCGGGATAGAAATCTAATAAAACTAAAACTAAACTAAAACTAAAACTAAACAAAGAGAAGGGCAAACCTGCGGGTTAAAACTCCTGACCGGTGTTTTGTCTGAGCAGCTTTTAAGAAGTGGGAACCGGCTGGGGAATCCTGAGTGTTGCCCTAGATCAGCGGTGTCAAACTCAAGGCCTGAAAGGCCGCATCTGGCCCGCGGGGTGCTTAAATCTGGTCCGTGGAGCCAGCTTGGAGATATCAAAGGACCAGCCAGCAATGCCTCTGCCAGCCAAAATGGGCCACATGTGTGTATACGACACCACTACCCTGTGGCCCATTTTTGGCTTCCCCAGCCTCCTGCAGCACTCTACCGGCCAAAAGCGGGCCGCGTGGGTCAGGGGTGGGTTCCAGCCGGCTTTACTACCAGTTCGATTGCGCGCGCCCGCACATGCGCAGAACTCCAAAACAAGATGGCGGCAGCGACCGGGAAACCGGTTTGGGGGTGAGGAAGACCTGGGCCGCTGCCGCCATACCACGACCGTTTCGGCCGAACCAGTAGGCGTGGGACCACTTCGCGGGCTGTTTTCGGCCAGCAGAGTGCTGCAGGAGGCTGGGGAGGCCCACCGTGGCCACCCCCACCCCCGGCCACACACATGCACCCCCAACCTTGATGTGGCCCTTGAGTTTGACACCCCGGCCCTAGATACAAAAACCTGAAGTTATTTTGTCCCTAATGCCCTGGGTCCTTTTGTAGGAGAAGGGCGGGGTATAAATTTAATAAAATAATAAAATAATAATGGTAAGCGGTCAAAGTTTACTGCTTTGAAGGATATTTATTCCTGAATTATGCAGAGGTGAGGTGGGTCTTTTTCTAACCCAGCATTTCAGGAATGAGTTTTGGAAGGAGGGGGTGGAGAGTTGTCTGAAGCCACATTTCATATTCTAATTTAGAAACCAGTCAGCCTGAGTGCTGGCCGCCCAGTCGGATTAGTTATTTCCTAACTTTCAGCATGCTTAACCATATACCCTAAGCCAGGGGTCTCCAACCTTTGCAACTTTTAAGTCTGAAGGACTTCAGCTCCCAGACTTCTCCAGCCAGCAAAGCTGGCTGGAGAATTCTGGGAGCTGAAGTCCTTCAGACTTAAAGTTGCAAAGGTTGGGGACCCCCGCCCTAAGCAGTCTCCTACTAATCCTATTAAAACACCCGAATGAAAGCTTTTTAAGTACCACAAGCCGCGGGTTCAACTTCCTCTGCTGTGCTTTTATGTTCTATTTCCCTAAAGACAGGTATATTTTTTTTGCCTCCAGGCCCAAAAACACAATAGGGAAAATCAACCACATGTTTTAGAAACAATTCAGAACTGCCCGAAGTAAGGAAAAACAAATTGGCTCAAGTGCAACCTGGAATCTTTTCCCTCTGGGAACCTTGGTTGGAGGAGCTCTGCTTTCAAGGCCCCCCCTGAGTTGGCGGGATTCTCAACCCCCAAATTAGGCCAATGGGTTTGGAAGGCTCAAAGTGCTTTGCGACTTCAATCAACAAGCACAGCGGAAGCTTTTGATTTGCTCAGGGTTAAGACCCGCAGCCTGGCAACCAACGGCCGAATCTCAGACTGTGAGAGTAGATTAGGAGACGGGACCCGCTGGAGGTGACAATCTCCTTGCACGGAAGTGTGCAAAAGGGATCCATTTGCTTAAGCCTAACCGCCGGACACTACTAGGCGTTTGTTCCCACTGTCAAGTAAAGGGGAGCGGGTTCCAGTGGTGGGTTCCAGATCCCATCGCAACCGGTAAGGGGCTGACGGGGCCGGGCATCCACTTCTGGCACACACAGGTGCACGCCACCACCGTGAGACGCTCCAGCTGCTCGTCAAGAGGTCGCGCAGGCGCCGTACGCTGGGCGTGCATGCGCAGATGGCCCAGTTGGCTTAAAAACAGGGGCGGGGAAGGCTTAAAAACAGGGTAGGGGAGGGGTAAGAAACCAGGGGAGAGGAGGGGGAGGGCCAACGAAACCCCATTCTGGTACAGTGGCTGCTGCTCGCAGCTGCCACCAGTACGCCCATCCTGGGGCGTACCACCCGGAACCCACCACTGGAGTCCTTATCTCCACTTCTATCCACTTAGACCAGGGGTGTCCAAACTTGGGAACTTTAAGACTTGTGGACTTCAACTCCCAGAATTCCCCAGCCAGCATAGCTGGCTGGGGAATTCTGGGAGTTGAAGTCCACAAGTCTTAAAGTTCCCAAGTTTGGACATCCCTGACTTAGACAAAGCGAGGACTGAAAGAGTTGAGCAGGGGTTTAATCTGTATCAATGAACCACAGCTGACCATCCAGTAGAGATTCTCGGTCCTCCGGGTCATGGTTGTCCCAAGGGGCTTTTTTTTCAAGAGGCAACTGGACTTTCTGGGTTTGGTTTTTTTTTTCCTTTTGAAGAGGTTTCGCTTCTCCTGCAAGAAGCTTCTTCAGCTCCGACTGGAGGGTGGATGACGGAGAATCTCGACAGGCTTTTAGCTATACAATTTGGGATGAACATCTTTATGGAAGCAGGAATGGATTTCCAAGAGGAAATAATTGCAGGCTACAGGAACCATTAGCACCACTCAGGTAACCCTGAGGACGTATGTTGCACGCCTAAATGTTTCATTCCTTGCTTGATTTATGCTGGAATCTCATCATTTTTCAGTAAAAGTAACCTTAAGCTTTTCAAATCAGTTTGTGTTCTTTCTTGATTTATGATGGAAACAGCCATGACAAGAAGCAAGGAATGCAATTAACTTGTCTCTGAGCTAACCGCTTCAGCAGCAAGTGAGATAATAAAACCTTCAGAATGTCAGACGCAGGGAAAGAAGATTTACTGGCGACAGCAACCTCCGTTTCCAGTCCGAATGTCCAGGAACCCAAACCTAAGGACAGGTCAGTCGATGAACTTTTAAAGGATCTTAGCCTGGGAGGTGAACCTGAAGATAAATCAGTTCATCACCGATGGTCAGAGGGAGTGGGCAGGAAAGGAATGTCTGAAGAAACCCCTTGGGGAGTAACTACTAGGCGCAGAAGGGCCCCCTCCTCCCCCCTCTGGGAGGTGGCAGATGAGGAATTTTTTCTAAGGCAAGAGGCCCAGAAGCTAATTTCGAAAGCTGATAACTTGAACAGTGGCCTCAAGGACTCTCTAAAAGGATGCAAATGACCAGCTGTATGCAAGGCATATACCGTATTTTTCAGAGTATAAGACACACCTCCCCCCCCCAAAAGACGGTGAAAATCTGGGTGCGTCTTAGACACCGAATACAGCATTTTTTTGCCTCCTGAAACCCTGCCCCCTTCACCAAAATGGCTGTACAGAGCTTGTAGGAGGCTTTTAGAGAGCTCTTGGGGGCTGGGAAGGGCAGAAATGAGCAAAAAACCTGGCTGTTTTTGGGAGATCTGCAGAGTGCAAACACTTTTAAAAAAAATGTGCCTCTTCAAAATCTTGGTGCGTCTTATATTCTGAAAAACGGGGTAAATCCTTCCGTTCCCCACCATACAGTCAGAGCTGAAGAAGCGAAACGTTTTCAAGGTAAAAACAGAAAGTCCAGTGTCCTCCTGAAAAAAACACCTTTGCGACAACCATCCAGTGTCTCCAAAAATCCTCTTTCAACAAGGACTTGCAGGCGTCTTAACAAGTGAGATTTTAAACTAATGACAGGGGGCCAAGTCCAGTTTCACTGGCCCAAATTTGGCAGATTTACTGTGGCAGAGAGAGAGAAAATATAGGTAGTCCTCGGCTTATAACCACTACTGAGCCCAACATTTTCGTTGCTAAATGAGACATTTGTTCAGTGCATTTTGTCCCATTTTACCTGCTTTCTTGCTCCGGTTGTTAAGTGAATCACTCCAGCTGTTAAGTTAGTCACACGGCTGTTAAGAGAAGCTGGGTTCCCCATTGACTTTGTTTGTCAGAAGGGGGCCAAAGTGGATCACATGACCAACCTCCCCCCCCCCCCCACGACACTGCAACCGTCGTAAATATGAATCAGTTGCCAAGTGCCTGGACTTTGATCACGTGACCACAGAGACACCGCAACTGTCTTAAGTGTGAAAAAGTCACCTTTTTTTGAGTGCCGTTAACTTTGAACAGTCACTAAATGAACAGTTGTAAGTCAAGGACTACCTGTATTCAAAGGATACAGGGGTGGGATTCTACCCATTCGGATTGGTTCGGGTGAACCAGTAGCTCCGACGATCAGCTGGGAGCGAACCGGTTCGCCCCGACGATCAAGTGAGCCCGCCCACCCGCCCCTGCGCTTTACCGGCCTATATCTTCTCAGCGGAGTCGCGCGGCAGAATGGATTGCAGCGCCTCAGCTGTTTTCCTTCGCAGCCGTAACGCAGAAGGAAAGTTTTCTCAAAACTACGTGCGCGCAAATAGGGTGCGCGGTCACCGATTCGGTTGTTAAACCGGTAGGATCCCACCGCTGACTAGGGCCCTACATCAAAGAATCCAACAGAAGGTTTGGAGGAGAAAGGGAGAGCTGGCATCAACAGACACAGAGGTTCAGGGAGGGCACCTTTTTCAAGAGCTGAGGGTCCGGTGAGAAAAAGCAAGACAGCGGGCGAGTGACAGACAAAGGGGCCTGGGACAGGCGTTGGGGGGGTGGGAAGAGGAGGAGGAGGCCAGGACCCTTACCTTGCTCAAGTATTCCTTCATGACCTGGATGAAGTAGGGCATGGCAAAGTCCATGATGTTGTGTCTCCAGGCGGTTTCCAAGACCACGTCTGGCCGCAGAAGGTCGTAGCATGTGAAGAGGCAGGCGCCAAAACATTCCTGCTTGCCTTCCTGGAGGAACCACTGCAGCAGCTCCTCCGCCAGCTCCGTGTCTTTGGACTCTGAGGCGTATTGCATGGCGTCCTGGAAGGAAGGGGGGGGGGGAGGAGGAGAAAACAAGGTCCCATCAAGGAGGGGTCTCCAGCCCAACTCTCAGGAAGGGCAGGGGAACCCGCCAGCTCCAACTGCAGATTGACTAGTCCAGGGGTGTCAAATTTTGCCCCATTTACAATACAATACAATACAATAGCAGAGTTGGAAGGGACCTTGGAGGTCATCTAGTCCAACTCCCTGCCTAGGCAGGAAGCCCTATGCCACTTCAGACAAATGGCTATCCAACATCTTCTTGAAGACTTCCAGTGTTGGGGCATTCACAACTTCTGGAGGCAATTTCTCTTCCACTGGTTAATTGTTCTAACTGTCAGGAAATTTCTCCTCAGTTCTAAGTTGCTTCTCTCCTTGATTAGTTTCCACCCATTGCTTCTTGTCCTGCCCCCAGGTGCCTTGGAGAATAGTTTGACCCCCTCTTCTTTGTGGCCAACCCTGCTCCACTGTATATGTTTCAATTCTTGCATCCCTACGCAAACCAACCCTGGAAGTCTTTAAAAAAATGTTAGATAGCCATTTGTCTGAAATGGTACAAGGTTCCTGCCCATG
Source organism: Rhabdophis nuchalis (assembly GCA_039707465.1). Classification (NCBI taxonomy): domain Eukaryota; kingdom Metazoa; phylum Chordata; class Lepidosauria; order Squamata; family Natricidae; genus Rhabdophis; species Rhabdophis nuchalis. Next base: position 400,859,694 of record CM077643.1, on the reverse strand, counting down.
CAGGGGGTTGGACTAGAAGACCTACAAGGTCCCTTCCAACTCTGCTATTGTATTGTATTGTATTGTATTGTATTGTAAACCAGTTTGGCAAATTTCCCCCCTCCAAGTTTGATTACAATTTGGGCTTTGAGATAAGGCCTGTCGGAACGGCCATCAAATATTTATACATCGGCCATTTCGTCATCAGGCAACATCTGATTCCCCCAGAACATCCCGGGGACTCTAGGGAGTTCCTTCCTTCCACCCCTCCACCCCGTGTTTCCTTCCTCCCATTAACCTTGAGGGAACCATGGCCAGCCACAAGCCTCGAATTGCAGCTAGAGTCCCTCTCAATCAATCAATCAATAATCAATAATTTAATTTGTTGACCGCTCCCTCTCCCCAAAGGGACTCGGAGCGGTGCACAGGGCAAATAAAACAATAAATACAGATACACATGATAAAAACAAATTAAATATATCCCTGCGCTAAAAATTACCAATTAAAATACTAAAATCCCTATCTAAAATTATTAACAATCCCATAGACGAGAGACTACCCTAGGCCGGCCAAGCAGAACAAATATGTTTTTAATTTTAGACGGAAGGAGCGGAGGTCCATAGTTGTTCTAATGTCGGGGGGAAGGTCGTTCCAGAGGGCTGGGCCCGCCACAGAGAGAGCCCTTCCCCTGGGCGTCGCCCGCTGACAAAGTCTAGTGGACGGCACCCGGAGAAGTCCCTCTCTATGGGAGCGAATTGGCCGTGTGGATGTATGAGGCAGGATCCGATCCTGCAAATAGCTAGGTCCCGAGCCATGGAGCGCTTTGAAGATGATAACTAAAACCTTGAAGCGCACCCGGAAGACGACAGGCAGCCAGTGCAGCTCGCGCAAGAGCGGTGTTACATGGGTAAACCTTAAGGTTCCCATTATTGCTCGCGCAGCTGCATTCTGGACCAGCTGAAGTCTTCGGGTGCACCTCAAGGGGAGCCCCATGTAGAGAGAGTTGCAATAGTCCAGTCGGGATGTCACGAGAGCATGAGTGACTGTGCGAAGGGCGTCCCGATCCAATAGGGGGCGCAACTGGCGAACCAGGCGAACCTGGTAGAACGCCCTCCTGGCCACGGCTGTCACTTGATCTTCCATGGACAGCCGGGCATCCAGGAGGACACCCAAGTTGCGCGCCCCATCCACAGGGGCAAGATGTTCGCCCCCAATGGCCAGCGATGGAATCCTGCCCCCACAAGCCATTTCCTAGAATAACCTTGCCCTTCCTAGGTTCCTTCTGGAGAATACAATGCCGGGAGGAATGTTATTTAAATCAACACCGCCTGCGTGGGATTCCATCAGGGAATTTGGCATAAGGTTAGAGGAGGGAAAAGGTCATTTATAAAAACTCATTAGGGAACAAAAAAACACTTCCGTTTTTAAGGGCTTAATAATGCACGTTGCATTTACAATACAATACAATAGCAGAGTTGGAAGGGACCTTGGAGGTCTTCTAGTCCAACCCTCCTGCGTAGGAAGGAACCTTATATCATTTCAGACAAATGGCTATCCAACATCTTCTTAAAGACTTCCAGTGTTGGGGCATTCACAACTTCTGGAGGCAAGCTGTTCCACTGATTAATTGTTCTAACTGTCAGGAAATTTCTCCTCAGTTCTAAGTTGCTTCTCTCCTTGATTAGTTTCTACCCATTGCTTCTTTTTCTGCCCTCAGGTGCTTTGGAGAATAGTTTGATTCCCTCTTTTTGTGGCAGCCCCTGAGATATTGGAAGACTGCTATCATGTCTCCCCTGGCCCTTCTTTTCATTAAACTAGACATACCCAGTTCCTGCAACCGTTCTTCATACGTTTTAGCCTCCAGTCCCCTAATCATCTTGGTTGCTGTTCTCTGCTCTCTTTCTAGAGTCTCCACATCTTTTCTACACCGTGGCGACCAAAACTGGATGCCGTATTCCAAGTGTGGCCTTACCAAGGCCTTATAAAGTGGTATTAACCCTTCATGTGATCTTGAGTCTATCCCTCTATTTATGCAGCCTAGAACTGTGTTGGCTTTTTCGGCAGCTGCTGCACACGGCTGGCTCATATCTAAATGGTTGTCCACTAGAACTCCAAGATCCCTTTCACAGTTACTGCTATTGAGCAAGGTACCACCTATACTGTACCTGTGCATTTCATTTTTCTTGCCTAAGTGTAGAACCTTACTCTTTTCACCCTTGAATTTCATTTTGTTAGATAGTGCCCAATGTTCAAGTTTGTCAAGATCCTTCTGTATCTTAAGCCTATCTTCTGGAGGGTTGGCTATTCCTGCCAGCTTGGTGTCGTCTGCAAATTTGATGAGTTCCCCATTTATTCCTTCATCTTGCCCCTCAACAATCTGGCTGCTCATTTTCCCAACCACAGAAGGATGGAAGGCTGAGTCGACCTTGAACCCCATCAGGATCGAACTTTCACGCTGTGGGCAGAGTCAGCCTGCAATACTGCATCCTAACCACTGCGCCGCCAGGGCTGCGGAGCTCTTCCTGAACTCATCCACCCCGTCGCCCTTCCTGCTGGGCAGATGCCGCTGAGCTCCGGTACCTTGTAGAGACGGTCTTTTTTGCAGAGCTCCACGCTTTGCTTCCAGCGGTTGTTCCCTTTGAAGAGATAGGCAGCGATTCTCCGGAACTCAATCAGCTCGTGTTTCTCCAGGCGCTGGGCGAGGGAGATGTTGTCGAAGTTGTCGTAGGCGTCTATCGATGTCCGAAGAGCCTGGACAGGACACAAGCCGGCACTGTAACTGAAGCTTTGAAAATGGCCAACCCTGCCCAGTCTGAACGTCGGGAGGTCGTCGGCCTGCATCCAACCTTCCCCAACCCGCCAGGGGCCTCACCCCAAAGTCCCGGATGAGCCCCGGAAACCGTCTCTTACCTGGTAATCTTCTTCTGTAATGAAGAGATTGTTGAGGGACTCGTTCACGGATTTGTTATTGTGGTTCTGCACCGAGCGCAGGTAGGGCTTCACCAGCGGAAGTTGCTTCACCTGTTCAGAGAACACACCTTCACTGTTGAGCATCGGGCCAAAATCCAGGAGATGGTGAGTTCTAGTCCTGCCTTAGGCATGAAAGCCGTCTGGGTGACCTTGGGCCGATCACCAGGAGACAGTGAGTTCTAGTTCTGCTTTAGGCTTAAAAGCTGCCTGGGTGACATTGGGCCGATCACCACGAGACGGTGAGTTCTAGTGCTGCCTTATGCATGAAAGCTGACTGGGTGACATTGGGCTGATCACCAGGAGACGGTGAGTTCTAGTCCTGCCTTATGCATGAAAGCTGACTGGGTGACATTGGGCCGATCACCAGGAGACGGTGAGTTCTAGTCCTGCCTTATGCATGAAAGCTGACTGGGTGACCTTGGGCCGATCACCAGGAGACGGTGAGTTCTAGTCCTGCCTTATGCATGAAAGCTGACTGGGTGACCTTGGGCCGATCACCAGAAGACGGTGAGTCCTGCCTTATGCATGAAAGCTGACTGGGTGACCTTGGGCCGATCACCAGGAGACGGTGAGTTCTAGTCCTGCCTTATGCATGAAAGCTGACTGGGTGACCTTGGGCCGATCACCAGGAGACGGTGAGTTCTAGTCCTGCCTTATGCATGAAAGCTGACTGGGTGACCTTGGGCCGATCACCAGGAGACGGTGAGTTCTAGTCCTGCCTTATGCATGAAAGCTGACTGGGTGACCTTGGGCCGATCACCAGGAGACGGTGAGTTCTAGTCCTGCCTTATGCATGAAAGCTGACTGGGTGACCTTGGGCCGATCACCAGGAGATGGTGAGTTCTAGTCCTGCCTTATGCATGAAAGCTGACTGGGTGACCTTGGGCCGATCACCAGAAGACGGTGAGTCCTGCCTTATGCATGAAAGCTGACTGGGTGACCTTGGGCCGATCAGCAGGAGACGGTGAGTTCTAGTCCTGCCTTATGCATGAAAGCTGACTGGGTGACCTTGGGCCGATCACCAGGAGACGGTGAGTTCTAGTCCTGCCTTATGCATGAAAGCTGACTGGGTGAGGAAAGCTGACTGGGTGAGGAAAGAAGGAGGGAGGGTGGGAGGAAGGGAAGGGAGGGAGGGAGAGAGGGGGAGGGAAGGAAGGAAGGAAGGGAGGGATAGGGAAGGAAAGAAGGAAGGAAAGAAGGAGGGAGGGAGGGAGGGAGGAAGGAAGGAAGGGAAGGAAAGAGGGAGGAAGGGAGGGGAGGGAAGGGAGGGAGGGGGAGGGAGGGAAGGAAGGGAGGGATAGGGAAGGAAGGAAAGAAGGAGGGAGGGAGGGAGGAAGGAAGGAAGGGAAGGAAAGAGGGAGGAAGGGAGGGGAGGGAGGGAGGGGGAGGGAGGGAGGGAAGGAAGGAATAGGGAAGGAAAGGAAAAGAAAGAAGGAGGGAGGGAGGGAGGAAGGAAGGAAGGGAAGGAAGGAAAGAGGGAGGAAGGGAGGGGAGGGAAGGGAGGGAGGGGGAGGGAGGGAAGGGAAGGGAGGGAGGGAGGAGGAGGGAGGGAATGAATGAAGGAAAGGGAGGGAGGGGGGAGGAGGGAGGGAGGGGGGGGAGGAGGTAGGGAGGGAAGGAAAGGAAAGAAGGGAGGGAGGGAGGGAGGGGAGGGAGGGAGGAAGGAAGGAAGAGAGAGAAAGAGAAAAGAAAGAAAGAAAGAAAGAAAGAAAGAAAGAAAGAAAGAAAGAAAGAAAGAAAGAAAGAAAGAAAAAAAGAAAAAAAGAAAGAAAGAAAAAAAGAAAGAAAGAAAAAAAGAAAAGAAAGAAAGCCTCCCAGTTTTCCAAAGGATTTCTTACCTTACTAAAGAAGTTGACTGCACGGGTGTGATCCAGCCGGGGTGAAAGCACCATCAGTAAGTCGTTGAGCAGCAGGGGTTTAAATTCTAGGTAAAACTGAATCGCTTTGTAGTACAGTTCCACATTCGCCACCTGCAAGGACGACAGGCGAGAAGTTGAGTGTCACTTTTGCACGGTTTGCACAAACAACCACGAGGGCCATGCAAGCAACACAACCTCCCAGCCAAGCTCACTCTTCATCAGGCCTTGCCATGGTCTACAGCCCCCCACCCCACCCCCTTTCTCAAAAGGGCTGCATTTTGGCTCAGCTGGCTGCAGCTGCTTTTAAAACCAGGGAGTAAAGATAGTATGGTTTGGCCTGGCGGGTTCTTCGCTTTGTTGAGCTCGTCACCGATTGCCAGGGTAGAGTGGTGCGGTGGCCTAGAGGTGGAGCGCTCGCCTCACAATCAGGACGCTGTGAGTTCGATCCTAGGTAGAGGCAGGTATTTCTCTCTCTCTCTCTCGGCACAATGAGAATATATTTGCTGAACAAAACTCCACTCTGGCGACAGGTAGGGCATCTGGCCAGTAGAAACTCCAGACCTCAGCCCACGAGGGAGTATGGGGGTCATTAAAAGGAGATGATGATGAGGATGATGACAGATTGCCCAGATAAAAATAGAAGGTAAAAGAGTAAATTCTCTTCATGTGCTCCAAGGGCTTTGAGGTTTGGGTCGGTTCCTTGCTTCTAATATCAACTGGAATGGAATGGAAGATGTGGGGCAATGTTTCTCAACCGTGGCCATTTTAAGACCTCATGAATGAAGGAGAATAGACGTGTTGCAGGATCCAATCAGGGTTGGTCACTGGGACCAGATTTAGTCTTCCGAGGTTTCGGACTCGTTCTGGAGCCCCCCATCCTCAGGGAACTTCTCTCTCACTAAAATGTGTCCTTGGACACTTCTATGCAACTTTAAGAACTGTGGACTTCAAATTCTCAGAATCCCCCAGCAAGAGAGACCCTCTGTGAAGATCCCAGAAGAAAACCTAACACATTTACGAGCCTCGAGACAAAATTCAAAAGAAATCCAATCATTTATTAGGATCAACATCCTGGCGTTACTTCGTTGCAGCTAAAAACTGAAAATCATTTAATGGTGTCTGCACTTTACCCCCCACCCCACCCCCGCCTAGTAATAAATCACGTTAGCCAATTAGCAGCGTAATTGAATCTACAGTTGCAAGAAAAAGTATGTGAACCCCTGGGATTACGTGGAGTTTTGCATGAATTGGTCATAAAATGTGCTCTGAACTTCATCTAAGTCACAACAATAACAAAACACAGTCTGCTTAAAATAATACTACACAAACATTAGATGTTGCCATGGTTTAATTGAACATAACATGTAAACATTCACAGTGCAGGGAGGAAACCGTATGTGAGCCCCTAGCCTAATGACTTCTCCAAGAGCTAATTGGAACCAGGAGTGAGCCAACCTTGACTCCAATCAGTGGAATGATATTGGATGTGTTGCTGACAGCTGTCCTGCCCTTTAAAAACACACACCTGGTTTGGGTTTACTGGTTTCAAGAAGCACTATCTGATGTGAACCATGCCTCGCAGAAAAGAGCTCTCAGAAGACCTACAATCAAGAATTGTTGACTTGCATGAAGCTGGAAAGGGTTACAAAAGTATCTCCAAAAGCCTTGATGTTCATATATCCACGGTAAGACAGACTGTCTACAAATGGAGAAAGTTTAGCACTGTTGCTACTCTCCCTAGGCGTGGTCGTCCTGTAAAAATGACTGCAAGAGCACAGCGCAGAATGCTTCATGAGGTAAAGAAGAATCCTAGAATGTCAGCTAAAGACCTACAGAAGTCCCTGGCACATGCTAACATATTTGTTGACACATCTACAATAAGGAAAACATTAAACAAGAATGGAGTACATGGGAGGACACCACGGAGGAAGCCATTGCTGTCCCAAAAACATATTGCAGCACGTTTGAAGTTTGCAAAAGAGCACCTGGATGTTCCACAGCACTACTGGCAAAATATACTGTGGACAGATGAAACCAAAATTGAGTTGTTTGGGAAGAACACACAACACTATGTGTGGAGAAAAAAAGGCACAGCACACCAACAGCAAAACCTCATCCCCACTGTAAAACATGGCAGAGGGAGCATCATGGCTTGGGGCTGCTTTGCTGCCTCAGGGCCTGGACGGATTGTTATCATTGATGGGAACATGAATTCCAGAGTTTATCAAGACATTTTGCAGGAAAACGTACGACCATCTGTCCGCCAACTGAAGCTCCGCAGAGGATGGGTGATGCAACAGGACAATGACCCAAAAAATGGCTTCAACAGCACAGAATATGCCTTCTGGAGTGGCCCAGTCAGAGTCCTGACCTCAACCCGATTAAAATGCTGTGGCATGAACTTAAAAGAGAGGGATTCACACCAGACATCCCAAGAATACTGCTACACTGAAACAGTTTTGTGAAGAGGAGTGGTCCAAAATTACTCCAGGTCATTGTGCAGGTCTGATCTGCAACTACAGGAACCGTTTGGTTGAGGTTATTGCTGCCAAAGGAGGGTCAACCAGGTATTAAGTCCACAGGTTCACATACTTTTTCCTCCCTGCACTGTGAATGTTTACATGTTATGTTCAATTAAACCATGGCAACATCTAATGTTTCTTTAGTATTATTTTAAGCAGACTGTTTTTTGTTATTGTTGTGACTTAGATGAAGTTCAGAGCACATTTTATGACCAATTCATGCAAAACTCCACGTAATCCCAAGGGGTTCACATACTTTTTCTTGCAACTGTAGATTCAATTACGCTGCTAATTGGCTAACGTGATTTATTACCAGGTGGTTGAACCTATTTGTCCTCCAGCATCCAAATCAGATGAGGAGGAGGAGGCGTGGGAGTCAAGACAACTTGAGAGCTCTGAGGGGGAAGAGGGAATGGAGCTGGCAGAGAGAGAGAGAGAGAGAGAGAGAGAGAGAGTGAGAGACAGACAGACAGACAAGAGCCAGAGTCTAGACCGTCCGTCAGCCCTCAGATGGAGAGTCCACAGACCCCAAGTCTGGAGGTGGAACAGCTGGGTCCAGTGCCTGAGGCGAGGATGCACAGAAGGCAGGAGAGGAGAGCAGTGGAAACCCATGGGCTGGTCCTTGGGACGGAAGAGCAACTGCTGCTAGCAAAGCCCCACCCTAGCTCTGGAGATAAAAGGCAGAGAGGGGGGGGGGGGGAGAGATGAATAGATATGGCAGACAACTATTCACTCTCCTGGCCGGCCGGCCGGCCCTGTTAGCCTGTGAAATAAACTTTTTGCCGGAACTGCCGGCTTTCCTAATAAAGGAATCTTTTGAGTTCAAGTTAGAGGGTTTTTTCGTGTTTGGGTAGCTGGGTTAGAACACTATTCTCCACCAAGCAGGAACGTCAGAAAGGAAACCTGAAGCTCCAGCTTGGGCAGGGGGTTGGACTAGATGACCTGCAAGGTCCCTTCCAACTCTGTTAATCTGTCAAAGGTTACATGAAGAAAGACCTCCTACCTTAGTGATGATGTCCTTGAATTGCCCTTCCTTCCAGGCATCTGTGGGATGGTTCATCATTGTAATAATAGCATTATCGTATTCTTCGTATTTATCGTACAGGAAAACCAACTCTCCCCAAAGGTGGGCTTGCTCAGCGGCCCTCAACACCTAGGTGGAACAAAGCATTGTGTGAATGGAAGCATGAAAAGGCAGGCCTCTCTAGCCCAACTGATCTAGCATGCATTTCCAACTTTAATAACTGTCTGGTTTGGTTCTGCAGCCCAACAAGACAGACACGGACTTCAGAGGATAATTAGAACTGCAAATATATATAATAATAATAATCTTTATTGTCATTGTAATAAAATAAAATAAAATTACAATGAAATTGGTTATATATATATACTGCTATGGGGACCTGTACACTACACAAGTCAAAAAGAGGGCTGTGAAAATATCTCCAGACTCCTCCTATTCTGGACATAAATTGTTTCAACTCCTACCCTCAAAACGAAGCTATAGGGCACTGCACAGCAAGACAACTAGACACACGGACAGTTTTTCCCCCAAACACCATCACTCTGCTAAACCAATAATTCCCTCAGCACGGTCAAACTATTCACTAAGGCTGCATTACTATTACGGTTAGCCTCCTCATTGTTCCTATCACCCATCTCCTCCCACTTATGACTGCAGGACTGTCACTTTGTGGCTGGTATCCTCATGATTTATATTGATATTGTTTCCTGATTGCTTATTTGTGCTCTATGACTATCATTAAGTGTTGCACCTTATGATTCTTGATGAATGTATCTTTTCTTTTTATGTACACTGAGAGCATCTGCACCAAAGACAAATTCCTTGTGTGTCCAATCACACTTGGCCAATAAAGTTCTGTTCTGGTCTACTCTACTCTACTCTACTCTACTCTACTCATTGCTATTCTATTCTATTTTATTCAGTCAAACATCTTCATGGATCCCTGGGTGTCCCAACATATCCAATCCAAAGGGGATCCTGTGTATTTTAATTTTGCACCTAGGTGAGCTAATCAAGAGATTACCAGCAATGCTAGGAAATGTAAGCCCGTTTCTCTTAAGATGGGCGTTTTGGACACTGAAGTCAGGACCTTCCACAGGGCAATGTACCTGAATGTTGGTACCTTTTTCCTCCAATTTTTATCATAATGAACAAACCAAGTTCCTATAGACCAGTGACGGCTAACCTATTCGGCACCGAGTGCAGAAAACTGGTGCATATGCTGAAACGCCAGAACCCCAAAAAGAGCAGCTGGCTGGTGTGCTGGCTGGTGCGCAGCTAGCTACGCTTTCGGGTATGAGCACCGGACCAGCTGTCCAGTGCAGGCACCCAGAATAGCAGCTGGCAATGACGCCCGTGCCCAGAGAGGGCTCTGCGTGCCACCTCTGGCCCACGTACCATCACGGCTATAGAACGTTCCTTGTGCTTCAAGTCCCTAAATCATTTTTTTTCATCATCTGTAATTAGTGACGGTGAAAATCCCTCGCAAAGTCAGCCCCGGGCTCTTCCCTAACCCTAACTCTGTTCTTAGAATTAAACATTTTATTGAAGTTTATACAGATATTAAAAGAGAAATCCCCCCTCTTTATACATTCATACCAACCCTTCCCTCAAACATCCCCTACAGGCAGACTCACATTGGCAGGGCTAACCTCTGCCCCGATTTAACGCAAGTAATTACAGCACAGAAGGGAACTTCCCTTGCTTTCTAACTCTATATTGTTGATATCAACTTCTTATTTTCATTCTACATATCTATATATCTTTGGTTTGCCTCCCTTCATGTTGCTCCTCCGTTCTTCCTCTTCTCCTTTCCAACCACTTATGCCAGGGGTCTGCAAAGTCGGCTCCTCCAAGACTGGTGGACCTCAACTCCCAGGATTCCCCAGCTAACCCTAACTCTGCTAACTGCTCCTCCTCAAGACCATTCTTATCCGCTTATCCACATCAAGTATCTTTAGCTAGTTCCTTCGTGCTACCCTCTAAAGGGGGGCAAGATGGCTCTTAGGTTCTAGCCTCCAAACCAGATGCTGGTCAGAAGAGAGAGAGAGAGAGAGAGAGAGAGAGAGAGAGAGAGAAAAGAGAGAGAGATACCTTAGGAATGTTGACCCGTGACCAAAACAGCTCCAAGTGCTCCCTCATCTTCTGTGGCTTGAATTTGGAATAGAGGATGGCAAGTTCGGTGAACATCCCCATATGGGCTCGTTCCAGCCCCAAAGCAGCTTCCAACATGGTTATCAACTCCTCAAAGTAGCCACGGTCCTTTCAGAGGGGAAAAACAAATAAATAAATAAATAAAGGGATGGGGAGATATCAAATCAAGGTTGTCCAACAGCCGGGCTTTTACCTCTTTCCTTGTAAAGGTAAAATAGGGAGGACATCATCAGCAACCAAGAGGTTGGCCCATTACCTGGTAGTAATTGATGAGTTCTTCCAGTTCATCGGCGTGCACGACGATATGCAAACCGCACATCTGGGCCAGGCGGAATTCCTTCCCGTCAACGCAGGCAAAGCAAACCTGAAAAGGGAAGAAGGTTGGAGTTCTGTTTAGGAAAAGGGGGGAAAAGTTTAGCCTCAGATCCAGAGGTGTTATCCAGCCAGTTCTGATCGGTTCTGGAGAACCGGTAGCGGAAATTCGGAGTAGTTCGGAGAACGGGCAAATAGGCTGGCCCCGCCCCCACTGCTTTCCAGCTGCTTGCAGTGTTGGGACATTCACAACTGGAGACAAGCAGGAAATTTCTCCTCAGTTCTAAGTTGCTTCTCTCCTTGATTAGTTTCCACCCATTGCTTCTTGTTCTGCCCTCAGCTGCCTTGGAGAATAGCTTGACTCCCTCTTCTTTGTGGCAGCCCCTGAGATATTGGAAGAGTGCTAATCTCCAGTCCCCTCATCATCTTTGTTGCTCTTCTCTACACTCTTTCTAGAGTCTCCACATCTTTTCTACATCGTGGTGATCAAAACTGGAGGCCGTATTCCAGGTGTGGCCTTCCCAAGGCCTTATAAAGTGGTATTAACACTTCAGGTGATCTTGATTCTATCCCTCTGTTTAGGCAGCCTAGAACTGGGTTGGCTTTTTTGGCAAATGCTGCACACGGCTGGCTCCTATTTAAATGGTTGTCCACTAGGACTCCAAGATCCCTCTCACAGTTACTGCTCTTCTTTTGTTGCCCTGAATAGGAGAACGTTAATGGGGTGGGGAGGGAATGGAGATTTTGCAACAGCCTTCCCCTGCCACGCCCACCAAGCCAAGCCACGCCCATGAAGCCACGCCCACAGGACAGGTATTTAAAAAGTTTGAATTCCACCACTGATGCAAACGTGTCAGTCCTGTCCGTATAATTCATTTATTTGGAAACTTTTGTAAGGATGCCTTCCTTTTCTTTCTGCTCAGGTCAGTGGTGGGTTTCAAAATTTTTTAGAACCTCTTCTGTAGGTGTGGCCTGCTTTGTGGGAATGGCTTGCTGGCCATGTGACTGGGTGGGAGTGGCTTGGCAGTCATTTGATTGGGTGGGCGTGACCAACTTGTAAAATGTGGTGAACCTCACTTTACAATGCTCTCACTTAGCAACCAAAATGTTGGCTCAGAAACTCTGGCATTTGAAGCAAGCAAGTCTTAAAGCGGTCAAGTTACAAGACCCTCGCACCCCTAACCTTTTAGGGGGAAAACCCCCCAGGGGTGTTCAAACTTGACAGCTTTAAGGCTTGTGGACTTCAACTCCCAGAATCCCTCCTCTCGCTCTTCCTCTGGATGATGGGCGGACGGGCGAGGGGAGGAAGCTGGAACCGGTTCTAAATGGCACTGTAGATTTGTGGAACCTCTTCTATAGAAAAGTTTAGTACTGGCAGGAACCCACCCCTGGCTCAGTTCCTTTATCGCCTTTGTTGCCGAGAGTCATAATCCTGCCTTAGGCATCAAAGCCGGCTGAGTCACTTTGGGTCAGGGGTCTACAAAGTCGGCTCTTTTAAGACTGGTGGACTTCAACTCCCAGAATTCCCCAGCCAGCTATGCTGGCTGGGGAATTCTGGGAGTTGAAGTTCACCAGTCTTAAAAGAGCCGACTTTGCAGACCCCTGCTTTGGGCCAATGACTCTCTCTCAGTCCAACCCCACCTCACTGGGTTGTTGTTGTGGGGAAAATAGGAGGAGGAAGGCGACTTGGATCATGTTTGCTGCCTTGAGTTATTTGTAAAAATAATAAAGGCGGGAAAATGAATGAATGAATGAATCCAGATGCATCACTTCTGATCAGACATTTTCCTCTTTATTGAGACTCTCACAATCTTCGGGGGCGAAAACTGAAAGTTAGGGAGGGGCCGCAGGAAGCCCAGATCTTACCTCCTTCCAAGTTCTTGTGCTGTTTGCCTTCCGGGCCCCGTCAACCGCTGCCTGGTATTCACCCAAATGAACCAACGTGGAGGCCAAGCGGCCAAAATTGGAGACGTTGTTGTACAGAAGTTTGGCTGCATCGTACATCTTCTCGTCATAGCAGCGATCCCCAACCTAAGGAGGCAAGAAGACGTCGGTGGGTCTGCGGTTTATTGGTTAAAAGAACGGCTGGAGTCCCCCTGCCTGGATATGCTACGCTGAGCGCCAAGGGGTGAACACGCTGTGAAAGGCCGCTCTTGCATCATCCTGAAGGCGCAGGCTAGAAGCGGTTCTAGTCCACCCTCAGCTGCAAAAGTGGATGAGGTTGGACCACTGTTTAGTTTAAAGTGGATATAAATATATAAAAGATCTTCTCTGATGATGGAGATCTCTTATCATAGGACACTCGGAATGGTTTAAAGCTCTCTTCAATCATAGAAACTCCTCAAAGCTTCCTAGACTTGTGGGTGTGGGGGCAAGATCATGAACTTTCAACTGGGTGGGAAAAAACCAGGAAGCTCAGATTCGCGTTAATGTCAGGGTTCCAAATAGCATCCGAAATTAAATCAGAGCCCGAGGCAAAGTCTTGCTCAAAGTTCCAATTTATTAAGAGAGCCATGTTGACACATCTTGGGAAACCCGAATCTGAGCTTCCTGGTTTTTCTTGAACTTTCAACCCAGTTGAGAGTTCAAGTTCTTGCCCCCCACACCCACCAGTCCATCCCATGGTCTAATCTCCCACTGCCATGCTGGCAGTTCCACCCATCCAGTTCCAGTCAGGTGCAGAGGTGCAAAGACAAAGGATGACCTTGGCTTTCTAGAAAGAATTTTGTTATGGCTACATAGCATCTAACTCCGTACAATCCCCCCTCCCATTTTCCCACAATAGAAACAGCATAGCATCCCCCACTGCCAAGCATCCCCCATTGCCTACCAAATCTCACTCACACCCCTCTACCTGATTCCACCTCCTCCTCTGTGCTTCGACCATCAGTTGGCTACGTTCCCATTGCAGCTCCCGGAATGGGATCGTTCTCTTCCTCCCCTTCTCCGCGGCCATTTCGTCCCCAGGTTTCCACCCCCAGCCATTAACCTCTGCCATCTCCTCTCCACTGTTAGTATCCTAGCTGTACGTGCCGGCCAATGGGACACCCCCCTCTTTAGTCCCACACCCTTCCTCACGGGCCTTTGGGAGAAACGCTCATGTGACAGTTCACCGCCAGCCAATCAGAGGAAGGGAAGGGAGAAAGAGAGAGAGAGGCAGATGGAAGAAGTGTTCCGTGTGGATTTTCCTCTCATTCCTGGGAGGGTGTGTGTGTGTGTGTTACTTCTTTGCATCCCCCCCAATACACAAAATAGATAATACATCCTTTGCATTTCCCCCACCCCAAAATATTGGGGAATAGATAATAAATCCTTTGCATTTCCCCCACCCCAAAATATTGGGGCAGTGGTGGGCAAACTCATTAATCAACAGAGCCAAATATCATTAATACGACGATTGAAATTTCTTTTGAAATTTCTTCCGAGGGGCTGAAGAGGCTCCGCGGGGGGAGGGAGGGAACTGGCGGCCGGTGGGTGAGCCAGTGGGGCGGGCAGGCAGGGAGGGTTGCTGTGGCGGCGCCCAGGAGTCCAACCGTTGGCGAGGGTGGAGGAAGAGCCACGCTCGAGGGGCCAAAGAGCCGCTTGTGGCTCACGGTTTGCCGACCACTGTATTGGGGGGAAAGATAATAAATCCTTTGCATTTCCCCCCACCCCAAAATATTCCTAAGAGCGGAGAGGAGATGGCAGAGGTTAATGGCTGTGGGCGGAAACCTGGGGGCGAAATGGGCACGGAGAAGGGGGGGAGGAGAACGGGCCTAGACCCTGCAGCTCCTCCCCAAAATCCTAACATTGGGTACCTTGCCCGAATCACCCCTCTTGTGGAGTGTGTTAAAACTGCAACCAAACACATCAAATCTAAGGATTCTGTTGGTTTTGCAAGTCCCACGAAAAGATCAGAGCAGCAACCATAGCCCGACTCCCTCCCTACTTCCTTTCCCTTACAACCACCTTGTGAGGTGGGTTGAGGTGAGAACCCATGACTAGATCAAGAGCACCAGGGCAGGGTGCAGGTTTGAACCAGCTTCTCTCTTCCTCCTTCACCTTTCCGAGGCTCCCAAATCCCGCCTAAGAAACTCCATCCCATTAACAACCAGCAGACAAGAGGAAAGAGGGGGAAAAATAAAATAAAGGAAATGCTACGTTTGGGTGGCAATTCTTACAAACGTCACCCCGTCACCTTGCAGGGGAGGCAGACGGCATAAAAATTTAATAAATAATAAATAAAATGGGGGGAGGGGGGGAACTACCAACCTTTCCAACCTTGCAGAGATGGAAGGCAGAAGTCTAAGCCCAGAATTAGAATAGAATAAGAGAGTTGGAACCTTGGAGATCTTCTAGTCCAACCCCCTGCTTAAGCAGGAAACCCTACATCACTTCAGACAAATGGCTGTCCAATCTCTTCTTAAAAACCTCCAGTGTTGGGGCATTCACAACTTCTGGAGGCAAGTTGTTCCACTGGTTAATTGTTCTATCAGGAAATTTCTCCCATTGCTTCTTGTCCTGCCCTCAGGTGCTTTGGAGAATATTGTCGCAGGATGTCAGTTAGTTCAAGTAAAACTGCATTTTGCAATTGACAGTTGTTATTACTATTAGCTACGAAAGAGGGTTGGTTGAAATACTCATTCGAACTTTGATATTCCTCCCATGGTTTTTTAGCTCCAGAACCTAACCGTCAGGAAATTTCTCCTCTGTTCTAAGTTGCTTCTCTCCTTGATTAGTTTCCACCCATTGCTTCTTCTCCTGCCCCCAAGTGCCTTGGAGAATAGCTTGACTCCCTCTTCTTTGGGGCAACCCCTGAGCTATTGGAAATTTCTCCTTAGTTCTAAGTTGCTTCTCTCCTTGATTAGTTTCCACCCATTGCTTCTTCTCCTGCTGTCAGGTGCTTTGCAGAATAGTTTGACTTTCCTAAATTAGGATTAAGCAAAACCCTCGACGTGCAGATTTGAAAACAAAAACAAAAACAAGGAAGGAAGCACTCACTTGCTGAATGTGGGCGTTGTTTGGCCCGTTGATGAATTCTTCCAGTTCGGCCAGGCGGTTTGTTTTAGCCAGTGCAAAGATGAGCTCGGTCTCCACGTAGGATTCCCGGGCCTTTCTGCGGGCCATCTGCAAGTACTTCACCAGCTCTTCCCAGTTGCCTAATTGGGGGACCCAAAAAAAAAGGCGGGGGAAAGGAGACGGGAGAGAAGGTTTTGAACGGCCATGGCGATGCCAGCCTCGCCGGGGCAGCGCTCAGCTGGTGACAAACATCCCTTTAAAACCAGGAATGGGAAGTTGGGGGGGAGGAGGGGGGGGGGAGGAAAGAGAGAGGCATCCCAGCATGTGCAGCCTAGGCGAAATCAAAAAGACTGAGCCATCAGTGTGCCGATTAAATGCTACTTGAAGCTCGGACTGTGTGTGGAATTTTATTAGAGCCAAACAGTTGCTCAATTCTTGCACAGTGGAACACAAGCTTCCCAAAAACTGGGAGGGAGGGGAGGGGAGGGGGGGGAGAGGGGGAAAAAATCAGGTCAGCGAAACAATCCGCTTCTTTGTCATTCCCTCCTTACACTGGGCATGTCCGTTCACACATCTGTTGCCGAATAAATGCACTTCACAAGTACACGGGCTCCTTTCCCGCTGGAGAGGGGACAGCCTCTAGCCCGCGTACAGACGTGCGCAGAGAAAGGGATCTGAAGAGAGAAGCGTGTTGAACGGGGAAAGACGACGCCCGAATGGCATTCGCTTGGGGAAAGGGACGGGAAGAGGGGACAGCCAAGGTTCCTGTTAGAAGCCGTCTCTCCTTTCAGGGGCTTTTGTTGTGACTTTTGGAATCAACAGGAAGGAAATCGAGGGGGGGGGGGAGAAGAATCTGGTGGAAAGAAGAGACGGTAGGACCCCCAAGAGATACGTATTGTGGCCCACCAGCATTCAGCAGAGCTGGCAGCAGATTCGGACAGAGAGGAGGTTGGGGAGAAACCTGGGCCAGTCCTGGAGTCTGGGGAAGGCTCTGAGGAGGGCTCTGTGTCGGAGGCAGAGATGGGGCCAGGGCCCTCTGACAGTTATCAGCTGCCTTCAGAGTCGGACATCAGTGAGGCAGAAGAACAGCTGGAGCCTATTCCCAGTGTGCGCATGCGCAGAGCTGCCAGACGAAGGGAACAGCTAAAGAACAGGGTCGTTCGATGTTCCCCAGCTGCCTTCAGAATCTGAGATAAGTGGGGAAGAGGAACAGCTAGGGCCTGCTCCACATGCGCGTATGCACAGAGTTGTTAAGAGAGGAGAACAATTGAGGACCAAGGGCTGACTCAGGAAGAAAGGCACAAGGGGGATACTGAATGACCCCGCCCTGGCTGGGGAATAAATAGAAGTCAAGGAGGAGGGGTGTGTCTGCAGGACACAATTAATTCACTTATTATTGTGAGTTCGTGCTTCACAGAGACTCCTTGCCAGGTATTTCATTTTACAACACGGGTAGTCAACCTTTTTATACCTACCGTCCACTTTTGTATTTCTGTTACTAGTAAAATTTTCTAACCGCCCACCGGTTCCACAGTCATGGTGATTTATAAAGTAGGGAAGTAACTTTACTTTATAAAATTTATAAAGCAGAGTTACAGCAAGTTAAAGCATGCACGGGCAAAACAAATAGTATATTTTCAGAAATTTAAATTGTCACGGGGCATTTTATGAAAACCTAATAAAAATGTTTTTAAATAATGCTATGAATTTTTTTTAAAAAAGTCAATTAAATTTAAAAAAGGAAAGTGCTTCCGTATCGGACAAAAACCCTACCGCCCACCATGAAAGCTGGAACGCCCACTAGTGGGCGGTAGGGACCAGATTGACTACCACTGGTCTATTCAGTATTTACAAATATAAGGATATTGTATTTCCATCCATGTTGCTTTATTCTTGTCTTATACATTTTTACTGTTATGATTTCATACATAATTCTAATCTCTATTCTATACATCTTAGTCATTGCTTATTTGGGGTCTTTCCTTTTTTGTTCCAACCTTTGATAAAATTTATCCCAGATCTTATAATATTCTGATTCGTCTTCGTTCTTCCATTCCCACGTCAATTTACCCATTTCAGCACAAATCAGAATTTTCCTAATTGGAATTATGAGGTCCTTGATGCTCTCTGAGCTTGGCTATTTCTTATGGATATAACATTTCATTGCCAAAGTAGGTAGCATTGTCATCATCTAATACTGATGCTGCTGCCTAGTAATGAAACATTGGCAACATTGGCACCAACATCAGAGAGCATCAAAAACCCCAAAGTTTCACGAATTGGTTTCGGAAACCTGAAAAACAAAGGGGGAAAATAGACCTGCTAGATTTTTAACTCGTTTTGGAACAGGCTTTTCCTAGGGACCAGGTTGACTACCACTGTTTTACTGCGTTGCAACTGGAAGCTCAGCCTGGCAACTATCCAAGGACTGATAAGATCTGTTTTCGCAATTAAACCTTATTGCCAGGACTTCTCTAGATGCCACATTCACCAAATAAAGAGGGGTTGTTTTTTTCAGGACAAGGGGTCTGTTCTGTGATTCTGTCTGGGTCAGAACACTAACCACCCTGCGGCATGGATGCAGTCCGCGGGCCTCGAGTTTGACACCCCTGACCTAGAGCCACAGGAGACACATTTTGTGCACTCACGAAGGCTGCTTCGTGGGGCGCAGGGGGTGAGGGTCCCCATCCTTACCGCTTGTGTTGGCAGCCTGGACAACTTCCATGTAGGACGAGGGGTCGTCTGCTTTGATGTAGGAATCGATGGCTTCCTTCACCATCCCTTTCTGGAGCTGGGCTTTGGCAAGCTGGCTCCACACTGCTGGCTCATTGCAACGTTCGGCAAACTCATAGGCCCGGTCCAGGTTCCCAATGTGCTCGATCAAAACCTAGGAAAAAGAGAAAGCGATAACTTTCTCCCACCAGAGTTTTGCGAAGGTGGGCTCGCTTATTAAAAAATCCCAAAAGGGCAGGGTAAGACTTGACGTAACAGACCCCAAGTAAGAATTTCTCCCCCCCCCTCCTCTGACCCTTACAAAAAGATCCCGAAGGGGAGACTCTCCGCAGCAACACAAGCGTTCATTGCACATATCCGGCCCAGGGTCCGTAGCTTGAGGACCCCTGATTTAATGTAATATAAAAATGCAAATAATTTTTCTGTGGGGGCCCCCAAAATATTCTCACAGTGGTCCAGACCACCAGTTAGTGACCGCTGACCTGGATGACTGAACATACAATAATACAATAGCAGAGTTGGAAGGGACCTTGGAGGTCTTCTAGTCCAACCCACTGCCTAGGCAGGAAGCCCTATACCATTTCAGACAAATGGCTATCCAACATCCTCTTAAAGACTTCAACTGCTGGGGCATTCACAACTTCTGGAGGCAACTTTTGTTCCACTGATTCATTGTTCTGTCAGGAAATTTCTCCTCAGTTCTAAGTTGCTTCTCTCCTTGATTCGTTTCCACCCATTGCTTCTTGTTCTACCCTCAGGTGCTTTGGAGAATAGCTTGACTCCCTCTTCTTTGTGGCACCCTCTGAGATATTGGAACACTGCTCTCATGTCTCCCCTAATCCTTCTTTTTATTAAACTAGACATAACCAGTTCCTGCAACCGTTCTTCCTGTTTTAGCCTCCAGTCCCCTAATCATCTTTGTTGCTCTTCTCTGCACTCTTTCTAGAGTCTCCACATCTTTTCTACATCATGGTGACCAAAACAGATGCAAATATTCCAAGTGTGGCCTTCCCAAGGCCTTATAAAGTGGTATTATCACTTCACGTGATCTTGATTCTATCCCTCTGTTTATGCAGCCTAGAACTGTGTTGGCTTTTTTGGCAGCTGCTGCCCATGTCTGGCTCCTATCTAAATGGTTGTCTACTAGGACTCCAAGATCCCTCTCACAGTTGCTACTATTGAACAAGGTAGCACCTATACTGTACCTGTGCATTTTGTTTTTTCTTGCTTAAATGTAGAACCTTACTTTTTTCACCGTTGATTCAACATCTCCTAGACTGAGAAGTGTACTGATGATGTTACCTAGTTTGGTGATGAAATATCTGTAAGAAAACTACCAAACCCAACAGAGCACCAAGGCTCCCCACAAAAAAAAGAGGGCGTCATAAATGCTAACTTTAGCAAAAACCAGATGGTTTCTAGAGGCGCATCAGGAAATGGAAGTCAAGGCCAAAGATAAAAGCCACTTTCAGCCATCGTCGACATGTCGAATTCGGTTCTGAAGAGCCGAAGTTACCTGGACGGCAGAAGTGTTAACATCAAATTTCCGAAAGATGGCAAAGGCCTCTTCAAAGAGCTCGTTGCTGATGGCGATGTTGGCGATGTCAGGGGCATCATAGTTATCCAGGCGGTTGATGTATTCCATCACCCTGGTGCGATCGGCCTTGATGGCTGTCAGAATGAGCAGGTTCTGCAGATTCCTTTAAAAAAAAAAAAAGCAATAAAATGCAAATGGATCATCATCATCATAAGCTGGAGACTTAATAATACATAATACAATAGCAGAGTTGGAAGGGACCTTGGAGGTCATCTAGTCCAACCCCCTGCCTAGGCAGGAAACCATATACCATTTCAGACAAATGGCTATCCATCGTCTTCTTGAAGACTTCCAGTGTTGGGGCATTCACAACTTCTGGAGGCAACTTCTGTTCCACTGATTCATTGTTCTCACTGTCAGGAAATTGCTCCTCAGTTCTAGGTTGCTTCTCTCCTTGATTAGTTTCCACCCATTGCTTCTTGTTCTGCCCTCAGGTGCCCTGGAGAATAGTTTGACTCCCTCTTCTTTGTGGCAGCCTCTGAGATATTGGAAGATTGCTATCATGTCTCCCCTGGTCCTTCTCTTCATCAAACTAGACATACCCAGTTCCTGCAACCGTTCTTCATATGTTTCAGCCTCCGGTCCCCTAATCCTCTTTCTTGCTCTTCTCTGCTCTCTTTCCAGAGTCTCCACATATTTTCTACATCGTGGTGACCAAAACTGAATGCAAATATTCCAAGTGTGGCCTTCCCAAGGCCTTATAAAGTGGTATTAACCCTTCACGTGATCTTGATTCTATCCCTCTGTTTATGCAGCCTAGAACTGGGTTGGCTGTTTTGGCAGCTGCTGCAAAAAAACTTACTGGACTTCAACAGACATCTGGATGCGTGTGTGTGTGTGTGTGCGCGCGCGCACATGTGTGCACTTGTGTGTGTTGGGCAGCCATTAATTTATTAAATAGGTAGGCAAGTGGGTAGATGATTGATAGATAGATAGATAGATAGATAGATAGATAGATAGATAGATAGATAGATAGATAGATAGATAGATAGATAGATAGATAGACAGAAAAGAGTGATAAAGGTAGTCCTCGAGTTACAACAGTTTGCTTAGTGGCTGCCTGAAGTTACAACAGCGCTGAAAAAAGTGAATTACGATAGTTTTTCACGCTTTATGATCCCTGTAGCATCCCCATGGTCACATCATCAAAATTCAGATGCTTGGCTACTGGTTCGTATTTAAGATGGTTAAGTGTCCTGGGGTCATGTGATCGCTTTTTGTGACCCCCAAAATCAATGGGGAAACCAGATTTCCTTAACAACCGCAATGATTCACTTAGCAACCATGGCAAAAAAGGTCATTGAACAACTGAGTCGCTTAGTAACAGAAAGTTTGGTCTCAATTGTGGTCGTAAGCCGAGGCCTACCTCTATGCAAGCATATACAGAAAGACAGAACAGGTAGGCAATGTTGTGGCCCAGCCGGCTCCAGATGACCTGCTGACGTCTGCCCTGGAAGATGAGGAAGACCTTGGGCAGGGTTCAAAGGCAGAGCAGGAAGCAGAGAGGCTGGTTGGCCACCAGGAGGCGCCTGAGGCCTGGAGTAGTGGGGAAGATCAGGGGCAGTTTGTCCCTGATGCTAGATTACACAGGGCTGAGAGACAGAGGCAGCAGTTAAATCAGAGGCAGGCTGCAGGAGATAATTGGTCACCAGATGGTTGTTGATTTGCCCCTCCCAAGAGAGCTTATAGGGAAGGCTGTCTGTATCTTCAAAGGTGTTGCAGAGTTTAATGTGAGGTATCTGGGCTCACAGCTAAGGAATTCCTAATCTCAGCAATTAAACAGTGGCAAGCAGCCAAGCCTGTGCTTTGTACTCTTCACAGGTGGGGGGCGAGGGGGGGGGGGAGTCAGAACATGTAGATAGGTGGGTGGGTAGACAAAACCCATGGACAGAAAGATTGACAGACGTGCAAAATACTCACCTGTGCTCGCTGAACACGGAATTATCCAGGACAATTTTCTCCAGCAGTTCAATAAGTTCATTCGGGAGGTCAGCGGTCATGAACGCTTTGACGGTAACAGAGACCTCTTCGGGATCCTGAGTCTCGGAGAGAGCTGTCTGCACAACCTGCCAATCAAAGAGGTTGCAACGGTCAACCGAGGATTGCTTATTCCAAAGTCATCCCGCGTGGTAGCAAACCCAGGGGAGTCAAAGAGTGTACCTGGTCAATGAGAGGCCGCCGGAAAGGGTTGCTTTCTAACAGCACACTGCCCCACAGTTCTGGATCCTTACGGCGCACCAGGTAACGGGACAGGCTCTTGAAGAGTGAGTTCTCGTTGCATACCTGGAGGACAAATGGGTTTGATATAATGAGAATGAAGGACACCTTGGATGGAGGAAGGAACAAAGTTTCGTAGTACCAATGAAAGAGAATATTGATACTTGTAGTTTGGAATTATGGGGTCCTTTTTTTTAATAAAAAGCTTTTTTATTAAAAAGTTTTTTTTATTATACACACATGAAAACATTGGACATAGTGTAACCGTTCTGGCAATGACTATGCAATACATACTAGAACCGTGATGGCGAACCTATGGCATGGGTGCCACAGGTGGCACGCAGAACCATTTCTTAGGGCACGCGAGACGTTGCCCTGTCAGCTCCAGGGCACATGTGTGCGCTGGCCAGCTGAATTAGGCCTTCTTTTGAGGCTGTTTTTCGCCCTCCGGAGCTTCCCTGAAGCCTCTGGAGCCTGGGGAGGGAGAAAAAAGCACGCCAAAAGCAGGGGGTCACACACATTGCATTATGGGTGTGGCACGCCCATGCACGACTCCCCCTGCGCTCCCCCTTCTTTTGGCACGCGAGCAAAAAAGGTTAGCCATCACTATACTAGAATATAAAGTTAACTATTATAACCACCTTTCTTATTTATAATTGGTCTATTCCAGGGGTAGTCAACCTTTTTATACCTACCGCCCACTTTTGTATTTTCTAACCGCCCACCGGTTCCACAGTAACAGTGATTTATAAAGTAGGGAAGTCAATTAAATTTTAAAAAAGGGAAATAAATTTTATTTCTGGCAGAAATAAAAATGTCTTTTCAGAAGGGTCTATACAATCACTGAGGCCGTTCTCAGTGCATGAGGCCAACTGGAGAGAATGTTTGTAGCTCAGGTCTCAATTGTGGCTGTTAAGTCGAGACTTCATATACCACAAGTGGGGAATCACGGCCCTTTGGTGACTGGTGGACTTCAACTCCCAGAATTCCTGAGCCAGCCAGGAACTAGGGCCCTTTGATGACTGGTAGACTTCCAACTCCCAGAATTCCTCAGACAGCTGGGAAACATAGCTCTTTGATGACATGTGGACTTCAAATCCCAGAATTCCTCAGCCAGCCAGGAACTAAAGCCCTTTGCTGACTGGAGGACTTCAAGTCCCAGAATTCCTGGGCCAGCCATGATGGCTCAGGAATTCTGGGAGTTGAAGTCCACCAATCATCAAAGGGAGGTTTCCTCACCCCTGCCCTATACCGAACAGATTCCACAGCCTCAGAGGAATGAATCAGGACTCTGCTTCCCATCCGTTTTGGCCACCCTCTTCCAAGAAACTCACGTTGATCAGCTCCTGGTCACACTGTCCTCGCTCGTAAGCCACACAAGCCAGATGAGGATCTCTCTTCTCACAGTACTTCCCCACCACGCGGCTGTCGTAATAAGGGTTCTCTCGCAAAAACCTTTCCGGGTTGTTGTTACTATCGATGTAAATTTTAGCCAGGGCATTGTGTGTAGCTGGTTCTTCGCAACCCTCGTGGATTCTGGCCTCTAGCCACGGCAGGAGGAGTTTCAACCTAAGGAGAGAACCGGCATTTGGGTTTTAGACAAGCTCCCAAAACTGGGGTCACCGTTGTTGTCTTCTATGACTGGGGTCCCCAACCTTTATTATTATAAAACTATCTGATAGCCCGGGGTATTTATTTGTCCTAATCCTGTATTAGACAGGATTTCTAATGTTGGATTTTCCCTCTTACCAGACGGAGCCCCCTTGTGGAGTACTGTGAAGCCATTACCATGCCAACTCCACTGCACTGTACAGTGGAATCCGTTTTACAGCAGTACAGGAGAAGCCATTTTAAGGCACAACAGGCTGTATCTTAACAGAACACACACCCCAAGGGATTTTTAGGGTTGTCTTACCCCCACAGTATTTGTTTCCAGAGAGTAAGTCATCTGTGTAGCAAGTTTGGTTGAAATTGCTTGAGGCATTCCAGAGTTATGCTGGTAGACACACACAGCCATTTATCTATATCTATATCTATATAGCTAATAAATAAATAAATAATAAATCTATATAAATAAAAATGTAACAAGAGTTTGTTCAAAACTGTTAATCTTCGAAGGTACTGCACCGATCGCTTCCAAATTTTCACACAACGTTCCTTTGAAATACAGCACCAATGATATATATAGATTGTGTAGATGTCACACCTGTGCCAGGTACATGCAACGGAAATGTAAAAAATTGTAAAAAGATGGATACAGAGAGAGCATTGGGCCATAGGTATTATGTCATCCTTTATGACATAAAATACTCTGAGGGAGAAATACAGTAGGTAGGTAGGTAGGTAGATAGGTAGAGGGATAGAGACAGGGAGAAATACAGTAAGTAGGTAGGTAGGTAGGTAGGTAGAGGGATAGAGAGAGAGGGAGAAATACAGTAGGTAGGTAGGTAGGTAGAGGGATAGAGAGGGAGAGGGAGAAATACAGTAGGTAGGTATGTAGAGGGGGAGAGGGAGAAATACAGTAGGTAGGTAGGTAGGTAGAGGGATAGAGAGGGAGAGGGAGAAATACAGTAGGTAGATAGGTAGGTAGGTAGGTAGGTAGGTAGGTAGGTAGGTAGAGGGATAGAGGGGGAGAGGGAGAAATACAGTAGGTAGGTAGGTAGGTAGGTAGGTAGGTAGGTAGGTAGGTAGGTAGGTAGGTAGGTAGAGGGAGAAATACAGTAGGTAGGTAGGTTGGGGGTTATACAGTGATTGTTTGTGTGTGCAGGTGTAGATCTACAAATAGAATGGTTGGCCATTTAACCAGACTGGGCCACAGCAACGCGTGCCCGGGAACGACTAGTAAAATAATAAAATTCTTGCAGCTTTTATTTTATTTCATGAGTTCACATATGGCCTGCTCTGGATCTCTTCTTCCCAAGCAAACTGGTCCAGCCTGCTCATTATGCTAACAAACTCCTATCCCATCTGTGGATTCAACCAGGGCTATTGTCTGAATTCCTCCAGGCTAATTTCTCAACTTTTTCCTAGTTAAAAGGTTTTGCAAAACTTGGCAAGACGTGTGGACTTCAACTCCCAGAATTCCCCAGCCAGCCATGTTCAAAGTACAGAAGGAAAAAGAAGACTGGCAGACTGACAAGTTGTACAAATAAAACAAAACAAAAATAAAATTTGGTGCATCCGAAGACTACAGCTGGTCCAGAATGTGGCCGCGCGGGCGATCTTGGGAACGTCTAGGTATTCCCATGTAACACCGCTCCTGCGCGAGCTGCACTGGTTACCTGTGGTCTTTCGGGTGCGCTTCAAGGTGTTGATCACCATCTTTAAAGCGCTCCATGGCACGGGACCTAGCTACCTGCGAGACCGCATCCTACCTCATACATCCCTGCGGCCGATCCGCTCCCACAGAGAGGGACTTCTCCGGGTGCCGTCTACCAGGCAATGCCAGCGGGCGACGCCCAGGGGAAGGGCCTTCTCTGTGGTGGGCCCAACCCTCTGGAACGACCTACCCCCCGACCTCAAAACAACCACGGACCTCCGCACCTTCCGCCAGAAATTAAAGACACTCCTGTTTCATCAGGCGGGCTTGGCCTAAGTTATCTACCTAGCCTACAGTCTGTACCATAAATTGTTTTAATTGGGTTTTAGATGGGATTATGTTTTAACCTTTTAAATTTTAGCACAGAGATAATTTATTTAATTTGGTATTAATTATTTAAATTGTGATACTGTGTTTTAATTTCCTGTGCACCGCCCAGGGTCCCTTCAGGAAGAGGGTGCGGTTATATAAATTCGACAAATAAAATAATAAAATGAATGTTGGCTATTCTGCCAGCTGTTAGCTGTGGAACCGAAACACACGATGGAATTCTCAGGAAATTACCTGTTCCTTTTTTCCACTTCGGCCACAAGTTCATCGGTGGAGAACTGGCCTCGCACCACCAGGATCAAGTTCTTGATGACGTCTTCAGAGCAGTCCACGTCCAACAAGCCGCCAATGACCACCGGCAGACGGCTGGGATTCACCTGAGGCCATCATTCAAGTCAAGTCAATTTCAAGTCAAGGGTAGGCTAGTCAGCTCATTAGATTGGATGCAGCTGCCCGCGCTCCAGAGGACCCCGTGCCTTAACAGATGGCCTTACCTTTTGCACGTAGATCTCAATATATTTCTGAAGGTTGTTCCTATACAGATACAGGACCAGGTCGTGGACAAAGTCAAAGCGGTCGCAAACAATGATCAGCGGGAGCTGGTCTGTCAACTTGGCTTCCTGCAAACAGAAAGCAAGAATTGGATGGTTTATTTATGTCATGGCTGTCTAGAGCTGCCGTGCTGTATAGCAAAAAGCCAACAATAAATCAAAACATAATCACTTAATCTTTTAAAAACACCTAATATATCCAATATAAATTGGCAACCAGATGTTGTGGCCAGCCAGCAAAGCTGGCTGTAGATTCGGATAGTGAGGAGGTGGGGGAGGAAGATGGGCCAGTCCTGGAGTCTGGGGAAGGCTCTGTATCAGAGGCAGAGAGGGAGCCAGAACCGTCTGACAGTTATCAGCTGCCTTCAGACAGCAGTGAGCAGCTGGAGCCTCTTCCCAGTGTGTGCATGCAGGGAACAGCTAAAGAACAGGGGTTGACTTGGGAGTACGGCCACAGGTGGATGATGAATGGCCCCTCCCAGAGGGAATAAAAGAGGAGCAAAAGGGGAGTGGAGTTTGCAGGAGGCAATTAATTCGTTTAATTGGTTCATGACTCCCTGAGACGCTTTGCCAAGTTTTGCAGATATCGGCCTGGCAGCTCTCCAAGCCAGAGAAGGTCTGTGACTATAAATCCTCCCTTGAAAGACTTTGCTGGATGTGAATGAGCAGAATTCACAGTAAATTGATAAAAGGGTTTTTTGTTGGGACAAGGAGTTTGCTTCATGCTCTTAGGAAGCCCTGGTCAGAACACCAGACAACAGGTGATCAATCTTTGCATGGATAAGCCCAAGAGCTAGCCAGAAACAACTGAACTCTCATTCAAATCTCTCCATATAAGGACATGTTTCAAAGTTTCCATCTTTTTCAAGTTCTTACATGGATCATTCATATTAAAGCTAGCCAGGCTTTCCAGCCAGCTCAGGTTCCAGAAAGACTTTTACCAAAAGCACAAGACCACAAAGGATTACAAGCCTATTCTAAACATCAGGTATTTACCAGCTGCAGCAATTACTGAGTGTGCAGGATGAACTCTGGGATAGCACGAAATAAGATACAGGTGTCTTTCCCCCCCCTCCCACAGGCTCATAAATTGCAGTGGTTAAACAATTCCCAGATATCCAGAGAGGGAATTTTTTTGCCAACTGGAAAAATATAAATGCTTCTCTAATTGCTGAATGGCCCTTCCCTGGCTGGGGAATAAATAGAAGGAGAGGGGAGTGGTGGTCGTAGGAGACAACAGTTTGTATTTCTGAAGATTTTGCTCATAGTGTTTCAAGTTAATTTGCCGCCTTTAGGCTGGGAGTTCATTTGCAATTATCGCAAGGAACTGATACGCTCTGTTACTGCAGTTCTCCTTGAAGGACTATTGCCTGGACTTTTGGTTGGTGAATACAATTAATTCACAAGAGATAAATAAAAAAGGGTTGGGGGGGGGGGACAAGGAGTCAGTTTCTTGTCTCTGCTAAGGCTGGGTCAGAATAGTAAGTTGAGGACTATCTGTATTGAATACTATGCCAAGGCCACCAATTAAGCCACACCCCAGGAAGTTAACCCAGGGGTCAGCAACCTGCGGCTCTGGAGCTGCATGTGGCTCTTTCATCCCTCTGCTGCAGCTCCCTGTTGCCTGTCAGCTCCACAATTGATGGGGCTTTCGGTTAAGGCAGGTAGAGGAAAAAGGACGCTGCACTAGGAGGAGACTCTATGGTAGGGGAACTGAACCTCTGGTCGGCTCCAGAAGTGAATGTGGGGCTTCCGGTTAGGACATTTGTGGCTCTTTGAGTGTTTAAGGTTGCCGACCCCTGAGTTAACCTGTGCATCATTTCCTCCATCTGGTGCCCTACAGCTGCGCTAGGACTGCACCTCCCAGAATTCTCCAGCCATTACATTACACAGGAGTGGAGACCAAAGGTGTGAGCTGATCAGCAAGGCCTCTAATGGAAAATTACCTGGTACATGTCCTGAATAATCCACAGACACCCGGAACAGCACAAAAGACAACAGACTGATCAGAAAACGATGGATACAAAGCATGATGATTTGTAAGTTGCGCTCCAAGAAGGCGGTTGAGTGACCTTGGAAACCCTACCTAGCTATGTCAACCCTTCTATCTGTTTTCTCTCCAGACAATCCGAGTAAGTGGCAATTGCAACCTTGTGTAGAATGGCTGCCTATGCAAGAGCAGTAGTTTTAGGTCTCTGTTTGGAAGGAAACTATCTCGTGGCCCTTTAAAATAACACCTGTAGAATGACACCAGCGATCTTCTGAATTAGTTCAAGATGCTGGTGCAGAAAGGTATCTCTAGCAGCCCTCCATCACCTGGTGATTGCCTGCTGTCCTTCTGCTGTCCTTCTGCGGAATTCAGGGGAAAGTAGAGCAGACAGAAGAAACAACCAAGAGAATATTTGTAGAGCAGGCTGTGGGGTCCTCGGTGCTTTCTGAGATTGGTTGGGTATTTTTGCAAATATTTCTTTAACCCAACTGTTATGGTCTGTCGACAGCCTGTGGAGCTGGCAGCAGAGTCGGAGAGTGAGGAGGTTGGGGAAGAACAGGGGCCAGTTCTGTAGTCTAGGGAAGGCTCTGATGAGGGCGCTGCGTCGAGGCAGAGAGGGAGCTAGACAGCAGTGAGGCAGAAGAGCAGCTGGAGCCTGTTTCCAGTGTGTGCACGCGCAGAGATGCCAGAAGACAAGAACAACAAGAACAACAAGGGCCCCTGTGGAGAGGGCGCGCAACTTGGGCGTCCTCCTGGATTCCCGGCTGTCCATGGAGGACCATGTGGCAGCCGTGGCCAGAGGGGTGTTTTATCAGGTACACCTGATATGCCAGTTGCGCCCCTTATTGGAACGGGGGGCCCTTCGCACAGTCACTCAAGCGCTTGTGACATCTCGGCTGGATTACTGTAACGCTCTCTACATGGGGCTCCCCTTGAGGTGCACTCGAAGGCTACAGTTAGTACAGAATGCGGCCGCGCGGGTGATTATGGGTGCCCCAAGGCAAGCCCACATAACACCTCTCCTGCGCGAGCTGCACTGGCTACCTGTGGCCTTTCGAGTGCGCTTCAAGGTGTTGATGACCATCTTTAAATCGCTCCATGGCTTGGGGCCTAGCTATATACGAGACCGCCTCTTGCCCCATACATCCCTTCGTCCGATCCGCTCCCACAGAGAGGGTCTTCTCCGGGTGCCGTCGGCTGGGCAATGCCGGTTGGCGACACCCAGGAGAAGGGCCTTCTCTGTGGCGGGCCCGGCCCTCTGGAACAACCTACCCCCCGACTTTCGCACTACCTCGGACCTCCGCCTCTTCCGCCAACGCCTTAAGACGTACGTGTTCCAAAAAGCCGGCCTAGCATAGCCCCCCGCTTCTGACTTTTTACGTACAAATTGCAATTTGGTAAGGTTTTAAATGGGTTTTAGCACGGGTTTTAATAATTTAATATGTTTTAATGATATATATAGTTTTTTATTGTGGTTTTAGTAATGCCTGTGCGCCGCCCTGGGTCCTAACAAGGAGAAGGGCGGGGTATAAATTCGAAATAAATAAAAATAAATAAACTAAGAAAGCAGGGTTGACTCAAGAGTAAAGCCACACCTTGAAGGTGACTGGCCCCTCCCATAGGAAACAAAAGAGGAATGAACAGGGAGTGGGCTTTTGCAGGAAACAATTTGTTTATTTCGGTTTGGAAAGTTCTGTTTGGGATTATAAGAGACTCTGCCAAGTGTTGCTTTGCCCTGCATTTGGAAACTAGTTATCTGGCAGCGCTGCTAACGAGATAAGGTGCGTGTGGATAAACATTCCTTTGAGAGACTGTTTGCTAAAGGCTTGCTGACTATGAATGACAGGAATTCACCAGTCATGTAAATAAAAGAGGTTTTGTCGGGACTAAGACTTGCTCTTGCTTTCTAAGGAAGCCTGGGTTAGAACACCAACTAGGTAACATCTTCAGAGCTTGAAGACAGTAAGGTCCCACCAATACTGACAGGGTAGCCACTAGTTTATAAAACGAGAGCAAAGCCATCTCCTTTCTAGCCCTGATGATGTTACAGAGTTGAGTAATGAAGTGGCTGCAAGAACTTCACCAAGGTCAGAGACCACCAAAGAACCCACCAAAGAAACCTCTTCCTTCTGACATAATTACTTCACATCTCTGTCCAAGGTGCAAAATGTTTGCCTCGCAAGTGTGCATAAAGACTACCCATTCTCGTAAGCAGCTCTTATTTATACAAAAAGTAGCTGATAACCTAGCGTTGCCTGGGCATTTATTTATCCCAATCCTCTATTAGATAGGAATGGCGATGTCGAGTGGCAACGCAGGTGTGGAATGGGCTTTTCCTCCCTCCTTCCATGAACATCGCCGCAATTCCTGAAGAGGCGATGGCAAGAGCAACTTCTCCCAGAGCCCTGATTTCGGCAACAACTAAATTAGTTAAAAATGTTTTCCCTGTGCCCCAAGAAGGGTAATTTCTAATGTTGGATTGTCCCCCTTACCAGAGAGCTTCCTTGTGGAGTACGGTGAAGCCGTTGCCATGGCAACTCCACTGCGCTGTACAGTAGAAGCCATCTTAAAGCACAACAGGCTGTATCTTAACAGAACGCACACTCCCGAGGGGTGATAGGGGTTTCTTACCCTCACAGTATTTGTCTCCAGAGAGTAAGTCATCTGTGAACCAAATTGCTCGAGGCGTTCCAGAGTTATGCTGGAACACACACACACACACCCCTTTCCTTTCAATGAAAGAGCACCTGTCTGGTGAGAATTCAGAAGGGAGCTGAATCAAGGACCCCCCCCCCCTTTTATTCAGGAAGGAGGGCATCCTATCTGTCCAGAGTAGAGGTGTCACTGATTTAAGTGCACTGAGGATGCTACCTAGCTGGGTAATGAAATGCCTGCAAGAAGGCAACCAACCTTAGGGAGCACCATGGACGCCACATTGTCAGATTTGAACATCTGAAAGCTGGACTTGAGTTTTCTCATGCCGTTGCATGAAATAGATGCTCAGAGACCTGCCTGAACATACTGTACAAGCTCAACAAGTAAACGGGTAAGCTAAAAAATAAATGCTCTGTACCACTATGTGTGAAGATCCCAGAAGAAAACCTAACAAATTTACGAGCCTCGAGACAAGGTTCAAAAGAAATCCAATCATTTATTAGGATTAACATCCTGGCGTTTCTTCGTTGCAGCTAAATCTGCAATTCATCTAATGGTGTCTGCACTTTACCCCAGTACCCCCCTCCCCTCTGCCTAGTAATAAATCACGTTAGCCAATTAGCATTGTAATTGAATCTATCCATGCGCATTACAGGCCAGCTTGCAATTTCCCACTGACCACAGGAATGTTTGGAATTCACACATCTCCATGTCAACTCGATAAAGAGTCATGGTGATGTTTTTGCGAGTTGACACTACGTTGATCAAAGAAGCAAGAGTCACCTAGATCAGTTAAGATTTAAGGCATGAATTTAGGGGTAAGGCATGGAACCCTGGAAACTTGCAAAAATAAAAATAAAAACATTGCAGTTTTTATTTCATGAGTTCAAATATGGAGTTCTGGATCTCTTCTCTCCAGGCAACCTGGCGCAACCTGCTCTTTATGCTAACAAACTCCTATCCCGTCTTGTGGATTCAAGCTGGGTTCTCTAGATACCTCCAGGCTCTTCCCAATCTCTTCCTAGTCCCAACGTTTTTCAGAGTCGGCCCGATGGGTGAACTTCAACTCCCAGAATCCTAGGGGTCGAAGTCCACCCATCTTAAAGCTACACAGTTTGAAACACTCTGCGCTAGTCTCACCATGTGGAGCACCAATACGGCCTTTAGTATAAGTAAGGTCCCAATAGGAAGGGGGGGGGGGCGTCACTCTTATCCTGTTACCTTGAGGAAGTTCTTGACGCGTTCTGGATCGTAGCAGTTGCTCTCCCTGCAAATTCTTTCCACCTCTTTAATTTGGCCAGTCTTACAAGCAGCTTGGATGTATTTGAAATGCACGTCAGGGTCTTGGCTGAAGTTAACAATAGAGCCCAGGAAGTAGAAGAGACCTTGAAGAAGGGAGTGGAAAAGTAAAGGAGTAATCATGAAAAGAAATTTGTCAGAAATCTTTGGCGCTGGGAGTACTGGATTTTGATAGAGGGAGCATATTTGTAGCTCAGGTTGAGGCAGAAGGATAAAAGGGCTATACAATATAGGAATGACATTAATCGGAAAATATCATATAATGAGGATGTTGATTTACTTATGTGCTATAACTGTTGCAACTTGCTTAAAGAAAGAGGAATTTAAGACGTAACTTATAACAGGGGTCTCCAACCTTTGCAACTTTAAGTCTGAAGGACTTCAGCTCCCAGACTTCTCCAGCCAGCTTTGCTGGCTGGAGAAGTCTGGGAGCTGAAGTCCTTCAGACTTAAAGTTGCAAAGGTTGGAGACCCCTGACTTAGAAGATGACTTGTAGAAAGGTGAACCTGCTTAAGACATAACCTATAACTTAAATGAACTATGTCCTTGATATATGACTAAAATCCTGTAACTTAGTGACAAGTACATGTGTGGACCAAAAGTCACAGATGGTGTAAGATAAGATCCTATATATAGAAATCTAGCAAATGCAGCAGTTATTGAACTTCTCCTGTCTGTATTTTTTCTGTTTTCCTGTTTTTCACTGATCAAAAGGCTAACGCAGCATAACACCTACGCGTAGCTGAGTTATAAAAGTGACCCTATGAGCGAAACCAGGAGGCTCGTGTTTGTGTGTGCAGGTGTAGATCTACACACAGATTGCTTGGCCATTTAACCAGACTGGGCCACAGCAACGCATGGCCGGGAACGGCTAGTCTGACATAAGAATGCTCTGAGCCTGTGCGCACAATAAAGCCTGTTTCTCCGACTCAATTGTGGCCTCGTCCTGTATTGGTATTGGTCCTGTATTGGTAGCACACGATTTTCTGCTTCAAGGTCTGAAAAGAGGGGGTCCTTAGTGCTCTCTGAGCTTGGTTGTTTCCTTGCAGAAGTTTCATTACCCAAGTAGGTAACATCATCAGTGCTAGCAGGAAGTGGGGTTGCTAGCAGGAAGTGGGGGAATCTCCTGTTATATTGTAGACGTTACCTACAATACAATACAATACAATACAATACAATACAATACAATACAATAGCAGAGTTGGAAGGGACCTTGTAGGTCTTCTAGTCCAACCCCCTGCATGGGCAGGAACCTTATACCATTTCAGACAAATGGCTATCTAACATCTTTTTAAAGACTTCCAGGGTTGGGGCATTCACAACTTCTGGAGGCAAGCTGTTCCAGAGGTTAATTGTTCTAACTGTCAGGAAATTTCTCCTTAGTTCTAAGTTGCTTTTCTCCTTGATTAGTTTCCACCCATTGCTTCTTGTCCTGCCCCCAGGTGCCTTGGAGAATAGTTTGGCTCCCTCTTCTTTGTGGCACCCTCTGAGATATCGGAACACTGCTATCATGTCTCCCCTGGTCCTTCTCTTCATCAAACTAGACATACCCAGCTCCTGCAGCCGTTCTTCATATGTTTTAGTCTCCAGTCCCCTAATCATCTTGGTTGCTCTTCTCTGCACTCTTTCCTGAGTCTCCACGTCTTTTCTACATCGTGGCGACCAAAACTATATGCAGTATTCCAAGTGTGGCCTTCCCAAGGCACTATACAGTGACATTAACACTTCACGTGATCTAGATTCTATCCCTCTGTTTATGCAGCCTAGAACTGTGTTGGCTTTTTTGGCAGCTGCTGCACACTGCTGGCTCATATTTAAATGGTTGTCCACTAAGATTCCTAGATCCCTCTTACAGTTGCTACTATTGAGCAAGGTACCACCTATACTGTACTTGTGCATTTTGTTTTTCTTGCCTAAATGTAGAACCTTACATATACCTAGTTGGATAATGAAATGCCTGCAAGAAAAGAACCAAACTCAAAGAGCACCAAGGACACCTTGTAACAGAGTTTTCATTTGCTGAAAACGTTCACTTGCAGCCGCAATGCAATTATTAAACGTTACGTGTCAGTCTCATTCACTGACGCTGAAATAACAAAAGCAGATCGAAAGCAGCTTTCTCCAACCTCATTTCCTCTCTACAGGGAGTCCTCGACATACGAACATAATGGAGCATACCCATTACGGTGATGGACATTCAACAGGCCAGTCATGCGACCAATCTGATTTTACAACTTTTTTTTTGCTGTGGTGGTGGATGAGTGAATCACTGTGGGTGGTAAGCGAATCAATGGTTTATTCTGGGTGCTGTCTTGCTGAAAATGTCAATAAATAAATGCCCGTTCTGGGCAAATCCATCATTGTAAAATGCGGTTACAAGGATTTATATTCCTTGCAATCATCTAGTCGTTAGCACTCTCTCTCTGAGGATCCACTTGGAGGGTTATCTGTGCCTTCCCGGTCACCTGAACAGTGCAAATGGGTGTGGGACCTCCAAGCAGCCTCCACAACTCTCCGAGGCAGTGCTAACGATCAGATGACTGCAAGGAATATAAATCCTTCCATCCTCCACCCTTCAATCAGAACTGGAGAAGCTTCTTAGATGAGAAGCAAAATGTCTTCAAGGAAAAACAAAGTCCAGTTGCCTTTTAAAAAAGCCACCTTTGGGACAAATGAGGATAGCTTCAACTGAAATAATGTGATGGCCACCATCTTGATATGCTCATCACTTGTCTTTACCAAGACGACTTCTTGGCCCAACGACTTCAAGAAATGCGCTCATCTCAATGGACCAGGGGACAGCCCCCACTTCGTAGCGGCTCGCAATGGCTGCCTTCCCAGCTGTCAGTTTGGGGAGCTTTCTCTGGATCAATCAGGGAGTTTGCAGGTTCCCTGAGACCAGCTGAGTGTGCTCCCCATGCTTATCACCCCTACGAGGCGATTTAGGTCCAATTCAGATCACCCGGCAGCTGGGATATCAACGGTTCCACGGAGCTTCCCCTGAGTTGTGGTGTCTCACCGCGACGTCAACCCCGCCCTCCAAATGCGCTCATCTCAATGGACCAGGGGACAGCCAGAAGGAACCAAGGCGCTCAGAGATATGGATTCAGAACTTGAGTGTGGCACGGGAACCCAACTGACCTACCTTCAAAACTCTTGAATGACTCGAAGAGCTCGATGAGCGACTGAGTTGAAAGCTGCTCGTGGTACTTGGAAGCCACCTGGACGCAGATCTGCAAGTTCTGGCGGATGTTTGCTGACAGCATCGCCCGCAAGCATTCCAAGGAATCTTCCACGGAAAGGGAACCAAAGTAGTTCACCAGCCACTGCAAGGGAAAGGAGTCACTAGAAAGGACCTCAGATTTTCTTAAGGTTCTTTATGGCAGAAATAGGCAGACCTGGGGTGATGAACCTTTATAGCTGGGGTGGGATTTTAATTCCCAGAATTCTCAGTCAGAATGGGCAATGGTAATTTGCTGCACAGAGCCGCTTTTGGTGAGATGGTTTCCCATATACATGTGGTCAAATATCACCTTGTTTCCCACAATGGAGGAATGGCTGCAAAACTGGATGGAGTTCGCAGAGATGGCTAAATTGACCGTTTTAGTCAAAGAAAAAAAACAGACTTTTATTTCTACTTGGAAACCGCTTCTGGACTTTGTGCTTGAGGTGGGAAAAAAAATGAATCAGGGGTGGGCAAACTTTGCAACTTTATGTCTGAAGGACTTCAGCTCCCAGAATTCAGCTTTGCTGGCTGGAGAATTCTGGGAGCTGAAGTCCTTCAGACGTAAAGTTGCAAAGTTTGCCCACCCCTGCATTAGATAGATTTGTTGTATAGAAATGGCTAGTTTATAATATTATGTAATAGACAAAAGTTGAGGTTTGATGTTAATCATGTTAATCAAACCACATACCTCCCTTCGACCTGTCCGCTCCCACAGAGAGGGCCTCCTCAGGGTACCGTCTGCCGGACAATGCTGGCTGGCGACCCCCAGGGGTAGAGCCTTCTCTATGGCAGGCCCTGCCCTCTCGAACGACCTGCCCCCCGACCTCCGCACTATCACGGACCTTCTCCTCTTCCGTCGAACTTTAAAAACACACCTATTCCATGTCGCTGGCTTAGCATAGCTTTTATGATAGTCCCAATTATAATAATTTTAACTGTTTTTAAGTATAACTTTTAGCACAGACCCATTGTATTTAATGTATTTTTAACTTTTATATTATTATTGTGTTTACTACTTTTTATCCTTTCTGTGCACCGCCCTGAGTCCCTTTTGGGAGATAGGGCGGTATAAAAATCCGATTAAATAAATAAATAAATAATGCCTTATTCTACTGCACCAAAGGGAGTCGGAAGTCAATGTCTTTTCTTTTTCTTCTTTCCCTTTTCTTTCCCTCACTTTTCCCTTCCCTTTTTTCCCTACTTACTATTTTCCCTATTTACTTTTATATTTTCTTTGCATACTACATTATAAACTAATAAAAACTGTTTTAAAAATAAGTGTGGTTAAATGAATAGATTGGCATAATAGCAATAGCACTTAGACTTATATACCGCTTCACAGTGCTTTTACAGCCTTCCCTAGGCAGTTTACAGAGTCAGCCTATTGCCCCAACAATCTGGGTCATTTTACCCATCTTGGAAGGATGGAAGGCTGAGTCAGCCTTCAAGTCCTGAGGATCAAACTTTTGACAGTGAGCAGAGTCAGCCTGCAAAGTGACATTCTAACCACTGCACCTCCAGGGCTCTTGGTACCTTGCTTTTCAGAAGCTGTTAAAACTTTTCAGAGCACATTTGGGGAGCAAAATCATGCCATATTACTTATGGATTGAATGCTTGTACTTTGAAGTTTGGTTAGATTATTTTTATACTTCGGTTTAATGTTTTACTTTGCTGTTTTTATTGTCTTGTCTTAGATGTAAACAACCGAAAACCTCTATTAATTGTGGAGGAAATAAATTATGTACATTTGTGCATTTGGTGTACAGCTTGCAAACCATTCATTTAGTGACTGTTCAACGTTACCATGGCACTGAAAAAAGTGGCTTATGACCTACTTTCACACTTACGACAATTGCAGCATCCCCATGGTCACATGTTCAAAATTCAGAATACTTGGCAACTGGCATGTCTTGATCAGAGTTGCAGTGTCCTGGGGTCATATGATCTACTTCTATGACCTTCTGACAGGCAAAATCAATGTGGAAGCCAGTTTCACTTAACAAGTGAACTGTTACTACCATCTTTCCCCCAAAATAAGACAGTGTCTTATTTTCTTTTGACTCCCGAAATAAGTGATTGGCCTTATTTTCGAGGAGGCCTTATTATTTTTGAGGTACAGGAGGCGGTGAGCGTGGTCACCTCATGGCTGCTGCTGTGGAGCAATATTTTCGGGGGAGGGCTTATTTTAGTGCATGCGCTCCAAAGTACAATTGGGCTTATTATCAGGGGAGGGCTTATTTTCAGGGAAACAGAGTAACTGAACTACAGTGATTAGTCACTCAAGCGCTCGTCACACCTCGCCTAGACTATTGTAATGCTCTCTACATGGGGCTCCCCTTGAGGTGCATCCGGAGGCTCTAGTTAGTGCAGAATGCTGCCGCGCAGGGGATTCTGGGAGCATCGCGATGCTTCCATGTGACACCTCTCCTGCGCGAACTGCACTGGCTAAAGGTGGCCTTCCGGGTGTGCTTCAAGGTGCTTGTCACCATCTTCAAATTGCTCCATGGCACGGGGCCTAGTTATTTGCGGGACCGTCTCCTGCCGCACACCTCCCACCAACCGATCTGCTACCATAGGGAGGGCCTCCTCAGGGTACCAACCACTGGTCAATGCCGGCTGGCGGTGCCCAGGGGAAGGGCCTTCTCTGTGGCAGGGCCATCCCTCTGGAACGACCTACCCCCCGAACTTCGTACTATCACGGACCTTACCCTCTTTCGCCGCTCACTCAAGACGTACCTTTTCCACCAAACCAGTCTAGCTTAGAGCTTAGACCTCAGACGCGACATAATCTTAGCTAACTAGTAAATGGATTTTAGAATCTTAATGGGAATATTTTTAGCACAGGTTCTTAATTTAATTCATTTTAAATATTATTATTGTATTTATTGTTATTTATTGGTGCTTTTAATACCCTGTGCACCGCCCTGAGTCCATCTTGATGGAGAAAGGAGTGGCATATAAATCGAATATAAGTAAATAAATAAATAAATTAACTTAACAACTGTGACAAGACAGGTCATAAAATGGGGCCAAACTCACTTAATAATTGTCTTGCTTAGCAATGGACATCTTGGGCTCAGGTGTGGTCGTAAGTCGAGGGCTACCTCTACTGCCACCTCTAAATAGAATAATCCTTCCCGAATGTAGTTGAACTTTGATCTGTTAGCATTGGCCAAAGTTCTCTGAAATGGCCTCCTCTTGAAAGGTGAGAATAGTCCCATTGTTATTAGACTTCTGGAAACCGATTAAGTCTGATTTATTCCAGGGGACTTTGGAATGAATAATGACGCTGTCAAGATTACGCTAGGTGGTTTTAAGTTACCGTATTTTTCGGAGTATAAGACGCACCCTTTCTCTCCCCCCCCCCCCCCAAAGAGGGTGAAAATCTAGGTGCGTCTTTTATACTGAATACAGCATTTTTGGCCTCCTGAAACTCCGCCCCTTTTGCAAAAATGGACATGCAGAGGGTTTGGGAGGCTTGCAAAGTGCTCCTGAGGACTGTGGAGGGCAAAAATGAGTGAAAAATGAGCTGTTTTTGGGGGGGGGTCTGCCCCAGGAACACTC
Organism: Rhabdophis nuchalis; assembly: GCA_039707465.1. Lineage (NCBI taxonomy): Eukaryota > Metazoa > Chordata > Lepidosauria > Squamata > Natricidae > Rhabdophis > Rhabdophis nuchalis. Next base: position 400,820,395 of record CM077643.1, on the reverse strand, counting down.
TATGTCTCCCAAAGCCTCTGCATCCCCGCCCCCCCCCTTTTTTTTTTTTGCAAAAAACGAGGTGTGCAGAGGGTTTTACTTCTTCAAAATCATGGTGCATCTTATACTCCGAAAAATACGGTAACTTCATTTTAATTTACCGTACACATTTTGATCGTTGCGCTGTATGACTGCTGCTAACTGCCAAGAGTCCCAAGATGGTGCAGCATAGCAATTAAATTTATTCGATTTTTTGTGTGCCGCCCATCTGACTTCTAAGCGACTCTGGGCAGTTGTACAGCATTAAAAAAACATGAACATCCTCAAAGATAAAAGTATCTCTAATACATAAAATAAGTATACTTTGACCCCAAGTACCTCAGGGTTGAGAAGGTGAGTGTGAACCACAGCTCGCTTGATGTCGTACAAGTCCGTGAAGTGTTCCAGCGCTCTTTGGAGGAGACCGGCTTTCTCGCACAGTTGGGCGATGTGGGCTCGGTCGTAGTGGGTAAACATCTGATTCCCCAAGATGGCATCGGCGACCTGAAAAGGGGAGATTTTGCTTGAGAAATAGAGTAAGGAAACAGAGCACTGGTGGGTTGCAAGCGGTATGTCCCGGTATGGGCGTACCGGTGCCTGCCGGGAGAATGGGTACCGTTCCGGTACGATGCTCCAGAGAGCCCACCCGCCCTCCTTACCTGTATTTGAGCTATTCGGCGCTTCCACGCACGGCATGTACGGCGCCTGCGCAATGCTGCGCCAAGCAGCTGGAGCGCCGCAGAGGCATCGCAGTAGGTAACGACGCATGCGTGCACTGCGTGCATTCATGTGTTGGATGCCGGGCCCTGTTGCACCGTACCGGTTGCAATGGGATCCAGAACCCACCACTGAACCTGGGTAACCAGATCCTTTTGAGAACCAGGTGCAAAACCTACCTGAGGTGCATGCATGAGGTTCATTTCAAGCAAACGCGTTTGCAAAGGCCCTTCGGATGGACGGTTGTTTTTCAGGGCATCCAACAGAAAAGCTGTACACTGCTGGATCAGGTTGTATTCCATAAACACATCTACTATCTGCAAAAATAAAATAAGAGAGAGACCTTCTTTTAGATTCTTCCCACCCAAGGCAGATGAAGCCTTGTATAAACATTCCAGCTATACAAGGTTACCGAATTCAGACAAATTGTTAGCAACTCTGGGTTCAGAACCAGTGTTACAACTCTGGTCCCGTAACCAGTGTTAGGGGTAACAAACACCCCCGTTTGTAAATAAACGCGGAATAGTGTAATACACCGGACAGTAAAGAGATACGTTACTTTAACCCAATGCTTCTCAATTATTTTCTGTCAGGCCCCCCCTAGGAAGAAGAAAACATTTCGTGCCCCCCCCCCCCGCGCGACTGTAAATAGTATCATTTGTCTATAAAATTGTTATAAGTACACCTCTGCATAACACTGTATCCTTATTAACGTATAAGAGAATAAAAAAAGAAAGAAATTTCTTTCTCTCTCTCTCTTTTTCTCTTTTTTCTTTCTCTCTTTTTTCTCTTTCCTTTCTGTCTCTTTCTCTCTCTCTGTCTGTCTGTCTTTCTCTCTTTCTTTCTCTCTCCCACTTTTTTCTTTCTTTCTTTTTCTTTCTCTCTCTATCTCTGTCTGTCTCTCCTTCGTCTGCCCATCTATCACTGTGTGTGTGTGTGTGTGTGTGTCTCGCATTCACGCACAATCACTCATTCTCTGTCTCTCTCTTTCTCTCCCTGTCTCTCTCTGTCTCTCTGTGTGTGTCTGTCACTCTCTGATTCCTCCCTCCCTCCCTGTCTCTCTCTGTGTCTGTGCCTCTCTCTGTCTGTGTGTCGTCGTCCCCGCCCCGCCCCGCCCCCACTCCCCGCGGAGTCTCCTCAGCCCGGCTCACCCGCCTTAGCCTGTCCCGCCCGCCCGGCCACCCGCCGTGCTTGATCGCTCGTCAGGCTCCTTCCAGGAGCTGAGAAGCCTCCGTGTGTGTGTGTGCGCGCGCGCGCGTACGTGTGTGTGAGGAACGGCAGTCCCTGGAAGACGACGAGTGGCCAGCATGCCGGCTGTGGAGGGAGGGAGGAGGAGGGAGAAAGGGAATCGGCAGAGCCCAGGAGTCCAACCATCGAGGAGGGTGAAAGAGCCAAACTCCAACGGCGCGAACAGCTCTCCCACGCATTCTGCTCAGGGGGCTGCCGAGGTCAAACGCGAGGTCAAACGCGCCCCCCTTTACAGAGCCCCACTATTTGAGAAACGCTGCTTTAACCACACACAAACTCTAAAACAGTGATAGTAAGAAAATAAATAGTCTTTACTTTGTAGCAACTAAAATACTTCTTCCGACCAGTGAGACTAACTTCTCAAACAATAACAGTCCTTCACCAAAACACAGAGTTATCTTACAGTGATGCAAAACAAATACTTCTTCTTTCTTCAGGCTTCAGCTTCAGCTACTCAGCGGCAAACAGTAAGCACAGGAATCAAACAGGAATCGAAAAGGGAATGAACTGTGTTTCTGAGCTTCCTTATGTGGTAGAGCTGAGAAGCACAGCCAATCAGAATTCAACATAGTTCTTAAAGCTACATATACTCTTTAAGAATACTGGCTTATATATATTGTCAACCCAACATAAGGATAAATATCCTAACACAAATCATCCATGCTTAAGGCGCCAAATGCATGTCATAACCCCCCACTCATTAGAGGTATGCAACGCATTTCAAATTTGAAACAATTTTTGAACATTTTTGATCTCATTGATCTCATCAACTTTCAGCCTGCTCTGTTGCATTCGAAGCAGGTATTTTGAGCACAAAATGAGGGCTTTTCAAGCACAGGACATTCCTAGTAAAGAGCTTAAAATGGAAAACAGAGCCGTATAGCAGTAGCACTTACTTATATACCGCTTTACATCCCTCTCTAAGTGGTCAGCATATATTGCTCCCAACAATCTGGGTCCTCATTTTACCCACCTGGGAAGCATGGAAGGCTAAGTCAACCTTGTGCCTGGTGAGATTCGAACGGCCAAATTGCAGTCAGCTGGCAATTAGCAGCCGTAGCCTGCAATACTGCACTCTAACCACTGTGCCACCGTGGCCCATGAAAGGCTAAAGGCTCCAATTCCGATGTTTCATGTACAACGAACCTGCAACTGTTTTTCACAAAACCTGTTTTCCCTTTAGTGTCAAATCCTGATACTGTTCAACAGTGTTTCTCAACTTTAAGATGTGCGGACTTTCAACTCCCAGAATTCCCCAGCCAGCATGCAACAGCTTAAAGTTGCCAACCTTAAGCAAAACTGCTATAGAATCCTACAGAATTCAAAGATTGCCCTGAGGATCCCATCAAATCAGAGGAATATTCTTATACGTCTGCACGTTCCCAAGAGGCCAAGTGAAAGATTTAGCAAGCAGGACCTGCTTCCATCAAGAAATGACTGCTGAGACTTCACCTGCCACAAGAGGTCAGGAGAACATGAGATCTGGTCAGCCCCCAATTCCTTGGTCTTTCACTGGGGCTCAAGCACACTCCAGAAATCATTTTTATCTTTTGTTCTCTTACACATCATTTTAAGTATACATTCACATAATTGTTATTCTTCTTTACATTCATCATTCTTAAACATTTATTATTTCATTTTATAGGTTATAACATACAGTTTGGGTTGCTTTATATACCATCCCTTAATTCTGTTGTAACACCACCTTGTTTTCCCTTTCTTTTCTCCCTCCCTTCCTTTTCTACTGTCTTCCTTCCTTCCTCCTCTCCTTCCCCTTTCTTCTTCCCTTACCTTTCTCCTACTCCTCTTCTTCTTCTTCCCCCTTCCTACTCTCTCCTTCTCTTTCTCTTCCTTTCCACCCTCCTTTCCTTTTCTCCCTCCCTCCCTTCTCTACTTTCTTCCTTCCTCCTCTCCTTCCCATCCTTCCCATCCTTCTTCCCTTACCTTTCTCCTACTCCTACTCCCTACCATCTCTCCTTCTTTTTCTCTCCCTTCCACCTTCCTCTCATATTTTCTTCCTTCCCTCTTCCCTTCCCTCTCCCCTGCTCCTACTCTTCCCTTCCTACCCGCTCTCCTTCTCTTTCTCTCCCTTCCACCCTCCTCTCCTTACCTCTTTCTTCTTCCCTTACATTTTTCCTACTCCTACCCTTCCTCTTCCCCTTCCTACCCTCTCTCCTTCTCTTCCTCTCCCTTCCATCCTCCTCCATCAAAGTCTTATACAGCCATTCCGTTTATGGTCAAGCTGAGTTTATAGACCACTCTTATACTTATGGCTCCGGATGGTTAAGAACCGTCACATTCCCACATGCTGAATGCTCTGCAGCATGGTTACGACCTTGCTTGCTTAATGACAACTTTACTGTGCTGTTAGTGACCTTCACAACAGGGCACACGCTCCGAATTTTGAGATTGCAACACTCCCAAGTTTCCTTCTGGCATCACTCAAGGCTACACAAAAAACAAAGAGGTCAACGACTGGAAATGACAGAAACGTCCTTGTGGAAACAGGATTGTTGGAGAAACTGAAATGTTTCTTTTAGATCCGACAGTTTGAACAGACTTTACAGGAAACCGAGGATCTGCAGGATAAAGCCATGTATTGCAGCCTGCTGGAGAAAAGGGACAGAGACCTGTTCTGTCCCACAGACGGACACATACAAGCTTGGCTGCTTGCCACTATCTCCTTGCCTGCGAGCCCTAACTCACGTAACAAATACAGACAAAGAATTGCAGACTCGAAAGACCAGAGAATTCCAATAAGGAGTTGTAACTGTTGTTTCCTGCAAATGACCCCTCCCCAAAGCCTTCATAAGCTCTCTTGGGAGGAGCCACTCAGCAACCAGCTGGTGCTCATCAGGGCTTACGTTTTGCCTCTTATGTAACTGTTGCCTCCTTTTCTCAGCCCTGCGTAATCTAGCATCAGGGACAAACTGCCCCTGATCCTCCCCACTGCTCCATGACCCAGGCGCCCCCTGGTGGCCAACCAGACTTTCTGCTTTCTCAAGGTCTCCCTCCCTCTTCCAGGGCAGACTCATAGGACTCTTCACTAGAAGAGTCCATCAGCAGCTCATCCGGAGCCGGCTGGGCCACAACAGAGACCTAAATGCCCTTTTCTCTCTCTCTGTCTCTCTTTCAAGATGTTTCCTTACTTGGGTAATATCTGCCAGAGGTTCTTCGTCCTGCACCAACATCTGGGCAAACTGCTGTCCTTGGTCTGGGCTGATCCGCATTACGTTTCTCAGGAGGAAGATCCAGTCTGGAGTGTAGCCAACCTAGGAAGGGCGTGTGCATGTCCAAAAAAGAAAGAAAGAAAGAAAAGAAAAGAAAAGAAAAGAAAAGAAAAGAAAAGAAAAGAAAAGAAATATTTTGTTAGCCTTGCATGCATTTTGTATGTCGGAGTGAGAGAATCCTGAGATTGTCTGGGTATGGCTTGTTCCCTTCCTAGACGGAAAAACGGAAAAAGCTCAACCCAATTTGTCTCCTAGCAGAGTTTGCAGACCCCAAGATGTTATTAATTAACAAAGGAGAATATTTACAACTTAGGGTTGAAATGAAGGGTTCTTGGTGCTCTCTAAGCTTGGTTTTTTAAAAAGTTTTTTATTTTATTTTCATACAAATAAACACATGTATACCATTACATCATAACCAACACTGTTTTGTATTATTCAATACTAGCCGTTCCCAGCCACGTGTTGCTGTGGCCCAGTCTGGTTAAATGGCCAACCAATCTGTGTGTAGATCTACACCTGCACACACAAACACGTACACACAACCACCGTATAACCCCCACCCTACCTACCTACTGTATTTCTCCCTCCCTCTCTCTATCCCTCTACCCACCTACCTACCTAATGTATTTCTCCCTCTCTCTATCCCTCTACCTACCTACCTACCTACCTACCTACCTACCTACCTACCTACCTACCTACCGTATTTCTCCTTGAAACTTATGGACAGAGTATTTTATGTCATAAAGGATGACATAATACCTGTGGCCCACTGCTCTCTCTGTATCCATCTACCTACCATTTTTACAATGTTTTACATTTCCATTGCATGTTCCTGGCACAGGTGTCACAGCTACACAATCTCTATATATACAGTGGTAACTCGGTTCACGAACTTAATTCGTGAACAGACTCTGGTCGCGAACCGAATTGGTTGTGAACAGAGGCACAGTTTCCCATAGGGTTTAATGTAAATCCAGTTAATCCGTTCTGATCTTTTTTTTGGTTTTAATTCTTGAACTGACTCTGGTCGCGAACCGAATTGGTTGTGAACCGAGGCACAGTTTCCCATAGAGTTTAATGTAAATCCGGTTAATCCGTTCTGATCTTTTTTTTTGGTTTTAATTCTTGAACTGACTCTGGTCGCGAACCGAAGCAGAGTTTGTGAACCAGAGCATATTTTGATGAATTTTTCTGTTCGTGAACCGAAGCGGAGTTTGTGAACCGAAGCGGAGTTTGTGAACCGGAGCATATTTTGATGAACTTTTCTGTTCGTGAACCGAAGCGGAGTTCGTGAACCGGAGCATGTTTTGATGAACTTTTCTGTTCGTGAACCGAGTTGTTCGTGAACAGAAGCGTTCGTGAACCGAGGTACCACTGTATATCATTGGTGCCGTATTTGGAAGGAACGTTGTGTGAAAATTTGGAAGTGATCCGTGCAGTACTTTCGGAGATTAGCGGTTTTGAACAAACTCAAACTCTATATAAATTTTTATTTATATAGATTATATCAATTCCTCTAACCATCAATCCCCAAAGACGATCATTTGCTCTTCTGCTTTCCATACTCCATATTTATAGCCTATGCATCTCTTTCTTGCCTCTTCTCCTTCTCTTTCCCTCCCTACCTCCTTTCTTCCCTCTATCATCCTTCTCTTCTCTACTTCCCCTTCCTTCTCTTCTCTCCATTCCTCCTTTCTCTCCTCCTCTTCTCCCCCCCTCTCCTAACGCCTCTCTTCCTCCCCTTGTCTCCCTTCTCTATTCCAATCTCTCCAATCTCTTTTTTTTTAAAGGTTTCAGGGAAACCTGTTAGGAGTAGACTCCTAGAGTTGTTGGGTAGGCCATATATAATACCATGATGACAAATAGTCATTGCTGCTTTAAGGATGTTGGAATGCGATTAGAGACTGTAATTATCTCCACAATAAGAGGAAGTCAGGAGAGCGCAATCTCTCTCTGCTAATTGCTCTCTCTGTCGGATCGTCTTGATGTCTCTACTGTTTTGCTATCTGCTCGTTTTCCGTGACTGACTGTGTTTGAAGGAAGAACGCAATTTGTTTATTTGTTAAGGACTTTGTTTGACTCACTTTACCATCACTGCTTGTTAAGCAGTGGTTTAGTTTTACAACACCAGTAAAGCTAATTGTTTTTTACTAGCAGTGTCTGGATTACTATTTGTGTCTTTACCAGCAACGTTTCTCTATCTGCATATTCCGCTGCACAACTTTTCTGTCTCCCAACAGAGATATCCCCCAACACAACCAATTACCTTCTTGGCGTACAGCACGATCTTCTGAACTTGTCCCGTTTCAGCAAAACACTGAATGACCTTATTGGGGACGTTAGCCCGTAAGTAGACGCTCAGGGCCAGCGTTGGGTCCACAGACTTCACGAGGTCTCCCAGTTCTTCAGAGCATTCCAGCTGTTTAAAAGCAAGCATTTCAGACATTGGTGTTGTTACCCAATAGGACGCTGCATGTATAAGACAAATCACGGTAGGAACTCTTTCCTACCTGTGTCAATGTGACAAGCGGTTGGGGAAACCATGCATCCTAAAGAAGTCTTCAAAATATAATATTCATTCTCAATGGTGAAAAGAGTAAGGTTCTACATTTAGGCAAGAAAAGCCAAATGCACAGGTACAGTATAGGTGGTACCTTGCTCAATAGTAGTAACTGTGAGAGGGATCTTGGCGTCCTAGTGGACAACCATTTAAATAGGAGCCAGCCGTGTGCAGCAGCTGCCAAAAAAGCCAACACAGTTCTAGGCTGCATCAACAGAGGGACAGAATCAAGATCAGGTGAAGGGTTAATGCCACTTTCGAAGGCCTTGGGAAGGCCACACTTCGAATACGGCATCCAGTTTTGGTCACCACGATGTAGAAAAGATGTGGAAACTCTAGAAAGAGTGCAGAGAAGAACAACAAAGAGGATTAGGGGACTGGAGGCTAAAACATGAAGAACAGTTGCAGGAACTGGGAATGTCCCGTTTAATGAAAAGAAGGATTAGGCGAGACATGATAGCAGCTTTCCAGTATCTCAGGGTTTGCCCCAAGGAAGAGGGAGTCAAACTATTTTCCAAGGCACCATAGGGTAGAACAAGAAGCAATGGGTGGAAACTAATCAAGGAGAGAAGCAACTTAGAACTGAGGAGAAATTTCCTGACAGTGAGAACAATTAATCAGTGGAACAGCTTGCCTCGAGAAGTTGTGAATGCCCCAATATTGCAAGTATTTAAGAAGATGTTGGATAGCCATTTGTCTGGAACGGCATAGGGTTTCCTGCCTAGGCAGGGGTTTGGACTAGAAGACCTCCAAGGTCCCTTCCAACTCTGCTATTGTATTGTATTGTATTTTGGTAACAGTATGTGATCTTTTTAAAAAACAACTAAGAGATCTATGCTGCATTACAGGAACATCTTAAGGGATGGGCTGTGCAACCATGGAAAGCCACAGATCTGCTTCAGCAGGGAAGGTGACGTTAGAAGAAGAAAGCAAAACCTCTTGCAGAAAAGCTGCCCTTGACAAGTCACCAAAAGGTCAGGTGATAAACCCCCAGATGAGAATGGAGGCAGATTGAGATTTAAGCTGGTGGCCCTTTAAGCTCATTCACTGTAAAACGAAAACAGCTAAGGACGCTTGTCAGGAAAAGAAGTCCTGCGTTCAGGAACTCAGCTTTTGTTTTCAGCTTTTTTCCTCATCCCAGACTTCCAGAAGAGAGAGGGAGAAGTGTGAAACTGAACTGAATCCAGAAATCAAGTTTAAAAAGTAAAGGTTGAACTGCAGGCAATATTTTAAGACTGCTTGCTTGCATTCGTGTCAGAAGCCCAAAAGCACTTCCGGGTTGAAAGGATTAGCCGGAAACATCACAGTTTACCTGGGAGACGCACAGTTGGGGGCATCTTTCGTATCCCTGGCAGTTGCTGGAGCAAAGGACGGGAGCTCAACCCTAACCCAGGAAGATGGGCGCTCAACCCTAACCCAGGGAGATAGCATTCAATCCTGCCCCAGAAGGATGGGCACTCAACCCTAACCCAGGGAGATAGCATTCAATCCTGCCCCAGAAGGATGGGCGCTCAACCCTAACCCAGGAAGATAGCATTCAATCCTGCCCCAGAAGGATGGGAGCTCAACCCTTCTGCACAAAGACGGGAGCTCAACCCTGTCCCAGAAGGACAGAAGCTCAACCCCTCCCCATGGCAGCACTCTGGTCTTGAACACGAGCTTGCTAAACTCAGCATCCTAATCTAGCCTAAGGCCCCCCTGCTCCCTATCTTAGATGATTTTAATACATTTTCTTGAGAGGTAGCTACATTTAGAAGTCCAGCTACAGAATTGCGTAACCTTTGACTCCAAGGAGTTAAGATATTAATAAGGGCCAACAGAAGGCGAAGGGATTAAATTAAATCCCGTAACAGAAAAAAAAAAATCTCTGAAAAAATACTTTTAGGATGCAACTAGGCCAAAGCATTCATTAAACAAGGACCAGCATGGCCCCAATACAATTTCTAAATGAGGGGTGTAATTCCAAGGCTGTGGCTCTGGATAACAAAAGAAGGACCTTGTTGCCTCAATTAACAAAAGACAGTTTTTAAAGATTCCTGCCCCATCATCCACACCCCGGTGTTGGGGGGGGTGGGGGTGGGGGTGTACCAAAATGTACCAAATGTTTGGAAATTTCAAATCTTGATTTAAGTTCAGAACCACAAAGATACATTGTCATCGGTGGTGGGGGTTAGAAACTGGTACAGGGCACTAGAGTCTTATCATGAATTTAGCTATTCTATTTGTGGCAAGATTTTGGACAAGTATCTTCTGATATTTTCACCAGTGTGTGTGTGTGAGAGAGAGAGAGAGAGAGGGAGGGAGGGAGGGAGGGAGGGAGGGAGGGAGATTTCTATTTTGGCATTAGACAGAAGTCATAATAGGCTTGCAGGCAAGCATCGTCCATCAGCTGGGAACAACTGACAGCTGAGGGAAAGGTCACTCATTTAAGGGCAACATTACGTAATTCAGCTAAGGAGCTGAAAGGCAATTTCCTATCCTTCCATTTGCCAGGAAATTCCAGCCAGGAGCCAAAGTCTTCCATGCCTAAGACGCTGCCGCCAAGGAAGCTGCCAATCTTGAGAGTCGGCATTTTTCACTGGTTCTCTAAGCTGCATTTCACAGGGGGAATGGAATCACATGAAGTGTTAATAACGCTTTGTAATGCCTTGGTGAGGCCGCACTTGGAATGTGGCATCCAGCTCCAGTCGGCAAAATATAAAAAAGATGTGGAGACTCTAGAAAGAGTGCAGAGAAGAGCAATGAAGAGGATTAGGGGACAGGAGGCCAAAACGTATGAAGAACAGTCGCAGGAATTGGGGATGTGCTGAGCTTGTTGATCAAAAAGGTTGGCAGTTTGATGGTTCGAATCCCTAGCGCCGCGTAATGGAGTGAGCTCCTGTTCCTTGTCCCAGCTTCTGTCAACCTAGCAGTTGGAAAGCACGTAGAAAAATAGGGACCACTTTTGGTGGGAAGGAAACAGCGTTCCATGCGCCTTTGGCATTTAGTCATACCAACCACATGAGCATGGTATTGTCATCAGACAGCGCTGGCTCTTCGGCTTAGAAACGGAGATAAGGACCACCTCCTAGAGTCGGGAATGACTAGCATGTATGTGCATGAGGAACCTTTACCTTTACCTAGTTTAATGAAAACAAGGACTAATTGTGATATGATAGCAGTATTCCAGTATCTGAAGGGCTGCCCCAAAGAAAAGGAGATCAATCTAATCTCCAAAGCACCTGAGGGCAGGACAAGAAGCAATGGATGGAAACTAATGAAGGAGAAAAGCAGCTTAGAACTAAGGAGAAATTTCCTGACAGTGAGAATGATTGATCAATGGAACAACTTGCCTCCAGAAATTGTGGGTGCTCCCAACGTTAGAGGTCTTTTAAGAAGAGATTCCATTTGTCTGAAACGGTTTAGGGTTTCCTGCCTAAGCAGGGGGTTGGACTAGAAGACCTCCCAAGGTCCCTTCCAACTCTGTTATTCTGTGATTCTCTGCCAAGGCACCAATCCCAAAGCAAAACTATCCAGCAGAAGCTACCTAACCTGAACTTAAAACCATTTGTAAAATTAATAGAATGAGAGAGGTAATTATGTAAATATTGGTATCAAATGGACAATTAAGGATGTAAGAGAATGACCCCTGTTTAAAATGAAGGAATATCAGCTGTAACTGAATATATGATGCATAAGGATAGGGATGTATTTATTTATATTGGATTGATATTTAGTGACTGCATATGTAATTGAAATATTGAACCACAAAAATCTTGTAACTGAACGACATGCTATATACATGCTATATACATCAGGGGTCCCCAACCTTTGCAACTTTAAGTCTGAAGGACTTCAGCTCCAAGACTTCTCCAGCCAGCTTTATATACATAACTGTATATACATAACTGATGAGGATGGTGTAAGTCTATATGTTTTGTTTGGTTTTGTATGTGTAAAAAAAAAACACACACCACCATTTCCATTTCTTTGGAGACAGATGGGTGGTCTTTGCACTGTTGGAGAGAGGTTTAATCCAGCAGAAAGGATGAAAATTTAGCTGTCAGTCACCACTAAGACAACCCCATCTTCAAAGATGCCCTATCAAATAGGTGCCTTACTTTGTCTTCTTTCAACCATTTCTCCAGGAGCTGCTTGCGTCCTTGCTGGAGGACCGGCCGGCAGAGTTCCAAGGACTCATACTTGTTCAGCTGCCCTTGATCTAGCAGAATTCCAAAATATTGAAGCAGAGGGGAAGTTTGTCCTGGTTGTGCTGGGACACTCTGGAACCGGCGGATGGTGTCTGGAGTGCGCAATATTCCCTATTTTTTTTAAAAGAGGTGGATAAAATACGTCATCTACCCGTTGCAAATCAGTCAAGATGGACTAACAACATTAGTAAAAAAAAAAAATGTTTTTTAAACTATTTGTAGACCCTTTAGATCAGAGTTCTCATTCTCGCGGCCCACAGGACGGTATCTTGTGGCCCCCACCTTGATATGAAAATATAATATTAGTATTAATATTAGTATTAATATTAATATAAGGAATCCCTTATGCGGCCCAGCCTCACCCAGACTCTGCCTCCAGCGGCCCCCAGGTAAATTGAGTTTGAGACCCCTGCTTTAGATCGATGTTCCTCAAATTGGAGATTCGGACTTCAGCTCCCAGAATTCCTTGAGCGCACTGGCTAGTAGGAGAATTCTGGAAGCTGAAGTCCTCATGTCTTAATAGCAGTATCGCTTAAGACTTATATACCGCTTCATGTCAGGATAGTGGGGAATGGAAGGATTTATACTCCTTGTTAGCAACTCTGGGTTCAGAACCAGTGTTACAACTCTGGTCTCGTAACCAGTGTTAGGGGTAACAAACACACCCGTTTGAAAATGAATGCGGAATAGTGTAATACACCGGACAGTAAAGAGATACGTTGCTTAACTACACACAAACTCTAAAACAGTGATAGTAAGAAAATAAATAGTCTTTACTTTGTAGCAACTAAAATACTTCTTCCGACCAGTGATACTAACTTCTCAAACAATAACAGTCCTTCACCAAAACACAGAGTTATCTTACAGTGATGCAAAACAAATACTTCTTTCTTCAGTCTTCAGTGGCAAACAGTAAGCACAGGATTCAAAGGGAATCGAAAAGGGAATGAACTGTGTTGTTCTCAGCTACCTTTTATGGTTGAGCTGGGAAGCACAGCCAATCAGATTGCAACATAGTTCTTAAAGCTACATATACTCTTTAAGAATACTGGCTTATATATATTGTCAACCCAACATAAGGATAAATATCCTAATACTCCTTGCAGACAGCTGGTCATTTGCATCCTTTTAGAGAGTCCCTGAGGCAACCTGGAGGTTTGTGTGTGTGCTCAGGGTCACCTTGAGTGGTGCAAATGCTGGCTCATTCAGGTGATCCTGAGGACACAGATACACCTCCGGGCGGCCTCAAAAACTCTCTAAAAGGATGCAAATGACCAGCTGTCTGCTAGGAATATAAAATCCTTCCATTCCCCACCATCTGGTCAGAGCTGAAGAAGCTTCTTGGATGAGAAGCGAAACGTCTTCAAAGAAAAACAAGGAAGTCCAATTGCCTCTTGAAAAAAAAAAAAACACCTTTGAGACAACCTGCATGATTGAGAATCTCCATAGACTTTTGCTTAGCAATGGAAATTCTGCTCCCCAACTGTGGCCATAAATTAAGGACTACTTGTATGCCATGGCCAGAAAACCGAACTAAAACAAACAGGCAGGAAACAAACCGAGGATTCAGACCTGAGTAGTAGATAAAACAGAGAAGACAAAGCATGGATCATTTGGGACGTATTCCATACCTTCGGGGCGTTTGCTGCGACTTTGGCTGCCTCCGAGTAGCTCCCTTGGGCGAAAAGGGTGTTGAATTTTCGGGCAAAGAGCTCTTCGGCCCCGGCGAGATTGTTCCGGACGGCCATTCGGAGGGCCAAGTCGGGATTCTGCAGCACATTGGTGATGTACGGGATGATGTTCTCTTCCTCCACGCACACTGAAAGCACCTTGAATGGAGGGAGAGGGATAGAGCACAGTTCATCATTAGGATCTCTTGCATTCTTGTTTCAATGATCGTTTTGTTACGTTTTATTCTCAAGATATAAAAGACCCCAGGAAAGTGAAGATATTGGGGGAAATGGGGGAAGAGAAAGGGAAGAGAAAGAACTGGAGGATAAAGGGCTAAAAAGGAAACGAAAGGATTGATTTCTGACTCTTTTTAAGTGCCAACTTTTAAGTAAAAAGTTGTGGCCTCAGCTTTTCACTCTCTGAGCTTGGTTATTTTCTTGCAAACTATCACTTTATCGCAGAAGTGAAATCCACTTCCCTTTGCTACCGGTTTGGTAGCAATGTGAGCGCATCTACGCACATGCGCAGGACCTCTCAACTTTTTGAAGCATTTTTTAACTACCGGTTCAAGAGAAGCTGTAATTTAAAAAAAAATGCTTTAAAGAGGTTTTTTTAAAGGTACAATGATCAGCTGTGCGACAATCAGCTATGCCACGCGATCGTGGGAACCTTTTTTTTTTTTTTACTTTTATTAGCACTTTTACTACCAGTTCAGGCAAATTGGCCCAAATCGGTAGCATTTCATCCCTGCTTTATAGTCATCATCAACTAGCAATAGCACTTAGACTTATATACTACTTCATAGTGGTTTACATCCCATTTTTTTACAGTTTTACAGAGTCAGCATGATGCAGAGCTGGCTGAGGAATTCTGGGAGGAAGTCCATAAGTCTTAAAGTTGCTAAGGTTGGAGACTCCTTCCCTACACCATTTAATTAAAAGAAACATTGCAATAGAAATATTTTTGGGCTTCTATCAGTGCCTCTTCCAGGCTGATAACAGTTGTGGCCCAGCCGGCTCAGGATAAGCTGCTGACGGACTCTTCTAGTGAAGAGCCCTATGAGTCTGCTCTGGAGGAGAGAAACCTGGAGGAGGGCTCAGCGTCAGAGCAGGACTCAGGGAGGCTAGTTGGCCACCAGGAGGCGCCTGGGTCATGGAGCAGTGGGGAGGATCAAAGGCAGTTTGTCCATGATGCCAGAGTGAGCAGGGCTGAGAGGCAGAGGCAGCAATTACATCGGAGGCAGGCTCGCCGGCCATGATTCAGAGCCAGGTGGTTGCTGAGTGGCCCCTCCCAAGAGAGCTTATAGGTGAGACGGTGGGAGGGGACATTTGCAGGAAGCAACCGATTGAACTTCAGTATTCCAGAAAGCCTGAACCTTCTAGTCGTGTTTGGGATTACGTGAGTTGTCTGGGCTCTTAGGCAAAGCATTTGCCTATCTCGTAATTAAGCAGTGGCAAGCAGCCAAGCCGGTGTGCTGGGTGATTCAGCATGTGGGACAGAACAGATAACCATGTGGCAGATGGTTCCTTTCCCCTCCCCTCCTTTTGAAGGAGCTTACTAACAGATTAACATGATCAGGGGAGTGATGATAGCTCTTGTTAAAGTGATGTTTAATCTTAATGGAATTCCAGCACCAGCAGCATGCTCTGGCTTCAGAAGGGATTTTTAAGATCATTAATCTTGTCCCTTCCTCTTTTCCTACCCAGAAATGGGCCCTAAGTAGTATCATTTTCCAGTGACTTTTTTACTTTTATCCCTCCTTTGTTATTTATGGGTGGGACGGCTCAGTTGTTAAAGACACTGAGCTTGTCAGCTGGAATTCAAACCCAACCGCCAGGATGAGCTCCCATTCCTTGCCTCAGGTTCTGCCAACCTAGCAGTTCGAAAGCATGCAAATGCAACTAGATAAATACCATGTTTTTCCTAAAATACGACCTACCCAGAAAGTAAGTCCTAGCTTGATTTTTTACATGTCTGCCCAATATAACCCCCCCCCCAAAAAATAAGCCCTAATTAAGACCCTGCCCACTCCAGGGTGCATGGCAGAGGTGGATTGCTCCCAATTTGGCCCGGATTGGGCAAACCAGTAGTAGCGGCAGCAGCAGGCTCTACCCACTTGCGCGTGAGAGAGCGCACCCGAACGGGTAGTAAAGAAATTGGCAACCCACCACTGGTGCCTTTTCTGACGGCCCCAAAAAATGTAACTCAGGGGCTTATTTTGGGGAAAACACGGGTAGGTACCACTTTGGCGGGAAGGTGTCTACATTCCGTGTGCCTTTGGCATATAAGCATGCTGGCCAAATGACCATAGTCCTCGGACGGCGTTGGCTCCTTCAACTAAGCAAACAGTAATGAGCACCAAGGAGTTTCACCAAGGATGCTCACAGGCTCTGCAAATTTCTGTGGCATCTGAAGAATGTGTACTTTCTCCCTTATCACGTGCTTGGTGACCAAAGAGCATATTTGCCCTAAATTGCAGTTGAGGATTACCTACCGGGAGGCCTGCTCTGGCATCAGAGAGTGAGTGAGACTATAACACAGTAACAAGAGAAAACGGGACGCATGGATTGTCTTGTGTGTTCTTCAGGAGACCCAGGCTAAGAGGTAGCTTCTGGATCAAAGAACTATGAAGCTTCAAGATAGGCCTCCTCCTTAACCCCAGACACTCCATCTCTCTCTCTCTCTCTTTCTCTTCTTTCTCTCTTTCCTCTTCCTTTTTCTCTCTCTCTTTTCTTTCCTCTTTTTTCCTCTTTTTCTTTTTCTCTTTCCTCTTTCTTTTTTTTCTTTTTCTCTTCCTTCCTTTCTCTCCTTTCTTTTCTCTTCCTTTCTTCCTTTCTTTTTCTTCCTTTCTTTTCTCTTCCTTCCTTCCTTTTTCTTTCTTTTCTTTCTTTCTTTCTCTTTCCTCCTTCCTTTCTTTCTTTTTCTTTTCTTTCTTTTTCTTTCCTCTTCCTCTTCCTTCCTTCCTTTTTCTCTACCTTCCATCCTTCCCTTCCTCTTTCTCTCTCTCTCCCCCCTCCCTCCCTTTTTTTGCAGGAGAAGAAAATCTCACAACCTGCACTGAACCAATTTGGCAGCTCCAATTCCTGGCAGGAAAGCAGCCATCAACAGCACTGAACTGAAAGCCAGCATCATCTGATTAAGAAAGATCTTTCAAGGTTGACACTGTTAAATATTGCCAAGAGAGATTGAACAGCTTTTCCACAGGCTGTGAACTTCGACCTACTACAACTATTCAAATACAAACCTTTTGACTTGTTTTGTAGAATGGAACAGCCCACCAAGGTTTGATGGTGGACCTGTGCCCAAATTACTACATGAAGTTTTTAGTAGTCAGCTAAATGTCCCAGAAAAAAAGCAACATTTTAAAAAACCCTATACAATACAATAGCAGAGTTGGAAGGGATCTTGGAGGTCTTCTAGTCCAACCCCCTGCCTAGGCAGGAAGCCCTATACCATTTCAGACAAATGGCTATCCAACATCTTCTTGAAGACTTCCAGTGTTGGAGCATTCACAACTTCTGGAGGCAACTTCTGTTCCACTGATTCATTGTTCTCACTGCCAGGAAATTTCTCCTCATTTCTAAGTTGCTTCTCTCCTTGATTAGTTTCCACCCATTGCTTCTTGTTCTGCCCTCAGGTGCCTTGGAGAATAGTTTGACTCCCTCTTCTTTGTGGCAACCCCTGAGATATTGGAACACTGCTATCATGTCTCCCTTAGTCCTTCTTTTCTTTAAACTAGACATACCCAGTTCCTGCAACCGTTCTTCATATGTTTTAGTCTCCAGTCACCTCATCCTCTTTGTTGCTCTTCTCTGCACTCCACATCTGGTCCTTGATGGTCCTTGACTCACAACCGTTTGTTTAGTGGCCATTCGAAGTTACAAAGGTGGCTGGGAAAAGTGACTTAGGACTGTTTTTCCCGCTTAGACCATTGCAGCATCCCCATGGTCACATGATCAAAATTTAGACACTTGGCAACTGGTTCATATGTTTGACGGTTGGCGTCTCAGGGTCATATGGTCACCATTTGAAATCTGCTGACAAGCAAAGCCAATAGGGAAGCCAGACTCATTTAACAACCGTCCCAACTAACATAACTGCCACTTGTGACATTGTGCTGTGGCAAGAAAGGTCACAAAATGGAGCACAGGGCCTTGCTTAGGAATGGACATTTGGGGCTCAAGGATTACCAGGACAGGTAGAGTCATACACACACCTGGCCCAGGGGTGCGTTCTGGCAGGCACTACTGCCAGTTTGCGCACCGCGTGGAGATGCAGGTTTTGCATGCGCTTGATGCACGCTGTGCATGCATGCATGCGCAGTGCAATAAAAATTGCTCTGCGCATACGCAGAAGCAAAAAACGAGATGGCGGCGCAGAGAACCAGTCTGGGGGGGTCTGGCAGGCCTTAGTTGCTGGAACCGGCTGAACCCATCACTGACCTGGCCTCAATCCATTCACATGCACCACCTCCTGTTGCGGCCCAGCCAGCTCCGGATGAGCTGCTGATGGACTCCTCGAGTGAGGAGGAGTCCATCAGCTCTGGAGGAGGACGACGACCTTGAGAGCAGAGAGCCCGGCTGGTCATCAGGAGGCACCTGGGTCTTGGAGTAGTGGGGAAGATCAAGGCCAGTTTGTCCCTGATGCTAAAGTGAGAAGGGCTGAAAAAAAGGAGGCTTCAATTGCATCAGAAGCGAACTCGAAGGAGTTGAATTAGTCCCAGCTGCCTAATGACTAGCCCCTCCCAAGAGGGTTTAAAAGGAAGTCTTGGCTAAGAAAGTCCTTGCCGAGAATAACATTGGATTTCTAGGTTCGTGTTTATTCGTGTTGATTTTCAGGTTCGTGTTTAGTCGAGTTAGGAAGCTTCGTATCTGTTCAGAGTCATTCAGGCAAGCAAGAGAGTTAGTGGCAGGCAGCCAGTCTTGTGTTAGTCAGAGAAAGGGGGGGTCAGAACACCTCCTAAGCCCAGGGGTGGGATTCAGCCAGTTCGGGTGAACCGGATGTTAATTTTACAAACTGGTAGTTGCAAGGACTGGCTGGCCCCGCTCAACCCAACCCACCCCTCCCAGGAGTCTCCACGCGGCCCATTCATCATGCCAGGTAAGTGCAGGGCCTGCGTGGAAGCTCTGGGAGGGTGAAAAACGGGCCTCCCAGAAGTTCTGGAAGTCCAGAAACGGGCCTATTTCTGGCCTCCAGAGGCCGGGTGAAACTCGTTTTTGCCCTCCCGGAGCCTCAACAAAAGCTTCCGGAGCCGAGGGAGAGTGAAAAACGAGCCTTCCAGAAGTTCTGGAAGTCCAGAAATGGGCCTGTTTCCGGCCTCCAGATGGCCTCTAAAGCCCAGGAGAGGCATTTTCGCCCTCCCGGAGGCTCAAGGAAAGCCTCCAGTGCCAGAGGAGGGCAAAAACGCTTCACACACACACACACACCACCGTGGGTTTAGGAGCCCGAGTAGGCCACGCTCACCATGGCCACGTCCACCCAGCAACAGGGCAGAGAACCGGTTGCTAACGTTTTTCAATCCCACCCCTGCCTAAGCGCCCCCCCCGAACATCAAAGCCGCTCGTTACCTGTCCTTTCCTGTTGACCCCAATGATTCCAGCCGTGGCTTCATGTGGCGCAGTGACGAAGATAGTTTCCCCACTGATTCTGTTCATGTAGATGCAGGTGCCCGTTTCAAGGTCGTACAGATGGATGTAACCGTATTTTGTGATCAGGAAGACCACGTCGTGCTTCTCGCTAATCTACAAATAGGAAGAGGAGGGGGCGGGGGGGAGAAAATGGTAGCCACCTCGAGATGAAGTACTGTAGTTGAAAACCCACCAAAGGCAGTTCAATGTTATGCCATAGATGCCGAACAAGTTAGCATGGTCTTCGGTATCAAACTTCAATTCTAGTCGTGGCCACAGCTAACCTGCATTAAATATATCTTATTCGCGCATCCCCAGATTTCAAAAATGTTAGTACACTTCATCTCGGTCCTGTGAGTTTAAAAGGCTTACAACAGCCTGTATGGTGTAATGGTTAAGGCATCAGGCTAAAAGTAGGAGTCTGTGAGTTCTAGTCCTGATTTAAGTGTAAAAGCCGCCTAGGTGACTTTGAGCCAATCACCAGGAGACTCTTGAGTTCTATTCCAGGGATTGGCAACCTTAAACCTTCAAAGAGCCATTTGGACCCATTTCCCACAGAAAAGAAAACACCGGGAGCCACAAAGCTCCTAACCCAGGGGTGTCCAAACTTGGGAACTTTAAGACTTGTGGACGTCAACTCCCAGAATGGGGAATTCTGGGAGTTGAAGTCCACAAGTCTTAAAGTTTCCAAGTTTGGACACCCCTGTCCTAACCGGAAGTCCCCTGTTCAATTCTGGAGCTGACCAGAACTCCGGTTCCCCCACCATTGAGTCTTCTCCTAGTATGGCATCCTTTTTCCTCTACCTGTCATAACCAAAAGCCTTATTAATGTGGAGCCAACCAGAAAACCCGCCCCTTGCCATGGAGTCTTCTCCTGGTGTGCTGTGCTTCTCCCCGCTGTCTGCAATTTGGCAGTTCGAATCTCACCAGGCTCAAGGTTGACTCAGCCTTCCATCCTTCTGAGGTGGGTAAAACGAGGATCCAGATTGTTGGGGGCTAGAGGCTGACACTGTAAACCGCTTAGAGGGAGCTGTAAAAGCACTGTGAAGTGGTATCTTAAGTCTAAGTGCTATTGCTATTGCAGGCTAACTCTGCTCGCTGCCAGGAGTTCGATCCAGAATGGCTCAAATTTGACTGAGCCTTCCATGCTTCCGAGGTCGGTAAAATGAGGACCCAGATTGTTGGGGGCATCATGCTGACTCTGTAAACCACTGAGAGAGGGCTGTGAAGCTCTGTAAAGCAGTATAACAATCTAAATGCTAGTGCTATTGTAAAAGAATCTTGCAAGTCTGGATGTATTTCCCTCCCCCTCCACCCTTCCCCTTTTATTTTCAGGTGGATTTGAGGGGGAGCTGGCTCTCCGGGATGCTTTCGTAAACCATTTCCTTGGCCTGGGTTCAAGCTTCATCCTTGTCTGGTAACAGATCTTCCCTGTGTCCTTCAAGGCCCTCCACCTGGCTCACTACTCTCTCCTCCCACCGTGTTCCTGCTTTTCTGCAGATAATTTTAAAAGAACGCAATCAGACTTTTTGGATAATGAACTCTGCTCTTCTAAAACCAGCCAAGGCGTGCAGAGTCCCAGTTCATCAAAAACACGGTATGTTCATATAGATTGTTTGAACTGTCCAACTGTCAAGTTGCAAAGCTACTCAGACTAAGGATCAAGAGGCCTACAGAAGCCCCTGAACACCTGAACTTTGCTCTATAAAACACAGGTACAACATTAAATGCAAGGCTGGGAGCAGGGAATCCTTAAGCTTTGCTAATTCTTTTAGGGTCTTGACACAATTCCTTTAAGCTCCTCTGCCTTTTTTTTTTACTTAAGTCATTTGTATCCCACTTGATTGCTTTTACAAATAACCCAAGGCATGAAACATACCTTCCGCCTTGTTTTCTCCACAACAACCCTGTGAGGTGGGTTGGGCTGAGAGTGAGTGACTGGCCCAAAGACACCCAGCTGGCTTACATGGCTACGGTAGGACTTGAACTCAGAGTCTCCTGCTTTTTAGCTTGGTGCCATAACCACTAGACTGTTCTGACCGAGGCTTCCTGAGAGCATGAAGCAAGCTTCTTGTCCCAACAAAAAAACCCTTTTATTAATTTGCTGTTTATTCTGCTCATTCACATCCAACGAAGTCTTTCAAGGGAGGATTTACAGTCACAGAACTTATCTGGCTTGGAGAGCTGCCAGGCTGATATCTGTAGAACTTGGCAAGGAGCCTCTGAGAGTCACCAACCAATAAAGCGAACTAATGGTCTCCTGCAAACTCCACTCCCCTTTTGCTCCTCTTTTATTTCCTCTGGGAGGGGTCATTCATCCTCCACCTGTGGCTTTACTCCCAAGTTGACCCGTTCTTTAAATGTTCTCTTCGTCTGGCCAGCTGTTCTTCTGCCTCACTGATGTCTGGTTCTGAAGGCAGCTGATAACTGTCAGACAGCCCTGGCCCTCTCTCTGCCTCCAACACAGAGCCCTCATCAGAGCCTTCCCCAGACTCCAGGACTGGCCCAGGTTCCTCCCCAACCTCCTCACTGTCCGAATCTGCTGCCATGTCCAGCCTTGGCAACTTGAAGACTTGTGGACTTCAACTCCCAGAATTCCCCAGCCAGCACAAGTGTTAAAGTTGCCAAAGTTAGATACCCCATTAGACCAAACTGGATCACACACGGCCAGCTGGCCTGCTTATTCTAAGGAGGAACACCTAAAGGCTGTTCCTTGTTAATATACCATACCTGCATTGCTACTGGGAAGTCATTCTGGGCTTCCGGTGGGAAGAAGACGTCCACGGCTTTCTTAGGGAATGGCTGGTTTCCGGTGGGAGGTGCCCCGACCTCAATAATATGCAACTGTACAGAAAGAAAGTCAGGTTGGAGGCCATCTTTAGAAAGGGCTCCATCATTGCCAGTACTTGGCTTTATCAAACAAGAAGAGGAAGCCGCCCCATGGCTGAAAACAGACCACAGGTAGCCCTCGACGTACAATCACAACTGAGCCCAGAATGTATGTTGCTGAGTGAGAAAATGTGTTAAGTGAGTTTTGCCCCATTTTAAGACGTTTCTTGCCACTGGGTGTTAGGTGAATCACTGCCTCTGTTAAGTTAGTAACAGTGTTTGTTGTTAAGTGAATCTCACGTCACCCATTGATTTTGCTTGTCAGGAGATGGCAAAAGGGGATCATGTGACACCCCCCCTCGAGTCCCTCTGGGGAGAGAGAGCGGGTTAGAAATAAAAAAATAACCCCCCCCCCCCCCCAGGAGACTGCAACCGTCATAAATATGAGTTGGTTGCCAAGCATCCTGAATTTTGATTATGTGACTATGGGGGTGCTGCGGTCATAGGTATGAAAAACGGTCGTGCGGTCACTTTTCCAGAGCTATTGTAACTTCGGTCACTAAATGAAATATTGTAACTTGAGGTGAGGATGACCTGCCTGTTTCACTCTAATCATCTAGAGCAGTGGTAGTCAACCTGGTCCCTACCGCCCACTAGTGGGCGTTCCAGCTTTCATGTTGGGCGGTAGGGGTTTTGTCCGATACTGAAGCACTTTCCTTTTTTTTAATTTAACTGACTTCTCTACTTTATCAATCACAATTACTGTGAGACCAGTGGGCGGTTAGAAAATTCTACCACTAACAGAGATACAAAAGTGGGCGGTAGGGATAAAAAGGTTGACCAACCCTAATCTAGATTCTGGTCAGCATACAATAAGCAAATCATGTCCTGCATTCAGATGTTAAGAGAGTTGTGCAGTGGCCTAGAGGTGGAGCTCTCGTCTCACAATCAGGAGGCTATGAGTTCCATCCTAGGTAGGGGCCATGATATTTCTCTCTCTGGGCATGATGAGAAACTATCTGCTGCGAACTCCGCATTGGCGACAGGAAGAGAATCTGGCCAGTAAAGACTCAGCTCCATTCGCTTGTCTAGATTCCACCCTGTAAGGGATTATGGCAAAGGTTCCCAAACTTGGCAACTTTAAGACTTGTGGACTTCAACTCCCAGAATTCTCCAGCCAGCTAGAATTCTCCAGCTGGCTGGAGAATTCTGGGAGTTGAAGTCCACAAGTCTTAAAGTTGCCAGGTTTGGGAACCTCTGGATTATGGGGTCCTTGAGATGATGATGATGATTCAGATGTTAAGACCTATATGCCTTCTGTTAATCAGGATGGGATACAATACAATAGCAGAGTTGGAAGGGACCTTGTAGGTCTTCTAGTCCAACCCCCTGCATGGGCAGGAATCTTATACCATTTCAGACAAATGGCTGTCTAACATCTTTTTAAAGACTTCCAGGGTTGGGGCATTCACAACTGCTGGAGGCAAGCTGTTCCAGAGGTTAATTGTTCTTACTGTTAGGAAATTTCTCCTTAGTTCTAAGTTGCTTCTCTCCTTGGTTAGTTTCCACCCATTGCTCCTTGTCCTGCCCCCAGGTGTCTTGGAGAAAAGTTTGACTCCCTCTTCTTTGTGGCACCCTCTGAGATATCGGAACACTGCTATCATGTCTCCCCTGGTCCTTCTCTTCATCAAACTAGACATACCCAGTTCCTGCAGCCGTTCTTCATATGTCTTAGTCTCCAGTCCTCTAATCATCTTGGTTGCTCTTCTTTGCACTCTTTCCAGAGTCTCCACGTCTTTTCTACATCGTGGCGACCAAAACTGTATGCAGTATTCCAAGTGTGGCCTTACCAAGGCACTATACAGTGGCATTAACACTTCACGCGATCTAGATTCTATCCCTCTGTTGATGCAGCCTAGAACTGTGTTGGCTTTTTTGGCAGCTGCTGCACACTGCTGGCTCATATTTAAATGGTTGTCCACTAGGATTCCGAGATCCCTCTCACAGTTGCTACTATTGAGCAAGGTACCACCTATACTGTACTTGTGCATTTGGTTTTTCTTGCCTATATGTAGGACCTTACTTTTTTCACAATTGAATTTCATTTTATTAGACAGTGCCCAATGTTCAAGTTTGTCTAGATCCTTCTGTATCTTAAGCCTATCTTCTGGAGTGTTGGCTATTCCTGCCAGCTTGGTGTCGTCTGCGAATTTGATGAGTTCCCCATTTATCCCCTCATCCAAATCGTTGATGAAGATGTTAAAGAGTACTGGGCCTAAAACAGAGCCTTGGGGGACTCCACTGCATACTTCCTTCCATGTAGATGCAGTTCCATTGAGGACTACACGTTGAGTGCGGTTGGTCAGCCAGTTACGAATCCATTTGGTGGTGGTGCTGTCTAACCCACAATTTTCTACTTTATCTAATAGTAGGTTATGGTCTACTTTATCAAATGCCTTACTGAAGTCCAGGTAAATTATATCAACAGCATTCCTCTGGTCCACTGATTTTGTTACTTTGTCAAAGAATGCAATTAGATTCGTCTGGCATGATCTGTTTTTGACAAACCCATGTTGGCTTTTGGCTATTACTTTGTTTGCTTCTAGGTGTTCACTTATTTGTTGTTTAATTATCTTTTCCAGAATCTTTCCTGGTATTGAGGTCAGGCTGATGGGTCTATAGTTTCCTGGATCTGTTTTTTTTCCTTTTTTGAAGATGGGAACCACATCTGCTCTTTTCCAGTCTTCTGGCAGTTCCCCGGTGCTCCAGGATCTCTGAAAGATATAGTTCAGTGGTTCTGAGATCTCGTCTGCCAGTTCCTTCAGAACCCTGGGGTGTAATCCATCCGGTCCTGGTGATTTGAACTCGTCCAGGGCAGACAGGTGCTCACTTACCATTTTCTTCTCTATTTCAACTTGTGTTCCTAATCTGATATTTGTGGTGCTGTTTTTGATTGATTGGACTGTTTTATCCCTTTGTGTAAAGACAGATGCAAAGAAAGAGTTAAATAGTTCTGCTTTCTCCCTGTTGCTTATCATCTTCTTGCCATTTTCTCCCAGCAGTGGACCAATTGTTTCCTTAACTTTTTTCTTATTTTTAACATGTTGGAAGAAGCTTTTTTTGTTATTTTTTACTTTTTTGGCAAGCCTTTCTTCATTGTGAGCCTTAGCTTTCCTCACTTCATCTTTACAGGCTCGGGCTATTTGCTGATATTTTGCCTTGGTTATGTCCCCCTTTTTGCCGGATGCAAGTGGATGCTCTTCACTTGCATCCGGCACCTGAGGCAAGCTTGCCACAGTTTATGCTGCCTGCTGAAACGGAGAGGTTGAATTCTGGTTGCTCAGAACTACATGCCTCGAAGCTGAGATCCGACTTGTAAGTCTTCAACTTACGACCATTCATATAGTGACCGTCTGAAATTACAGCAGCACTGGGGAAAAAATGACTTACTGTGGTCAGAGGGTCAAACTTCCCATGCTTGGCATCTATTTACAATGACAGTGGCATCCTGGGCTCACACAATTGCTATCTGGGACCTTCCCAGATGCCAGGTTTGCTTAACGACCACGGGACTCACTTAAAAACTTCAGTGATTCGCTTAACAAGCACGGCAAAAAACCCAACCTCAGGTGCGACTCGCTTAACAACCGACTCGCTTTAAAACAGGTGTCCTGGTCCCAGCTGTGGTCGTAAGTCGAGGACTTCCTGCGTAAAATTAAAAAACTCACTGAAGGCCAAAGTCCCCTCCCCAGAGATGGATGAACGGAGATCGGACCCACAGGCTCACCTTGCCTCCGGCTTGCCCCCGGACTGCGAAGCAGAACAGAGTGGATTCTTCCGTGTTGCCTTCCATCTTGAATTGGGCAAAGCTGGCAGCGTGGCCTTCGATGGGCTGCGACACTTTCCTATCCACAGAATAAAGTTGCATGGCTCCGACGACACGGTTTTGCTTTAAGAAGGGAAGGGGAGGGGTCGTGAGAACATTGGACCTACAGCATTGAACTAACAGAACACTTTAAACCGGAAGTCTCCCAACCTGGCCGCTTTAAGACATGTGGACTTCAACTCCCAGAATTCCTCATCCAGCCATGTGGGAATTGAAGTCCACCAGTCTTAAAAGGGCCAGGTTTCATGCTCTCTGAGGAATTCTGGGAGTTGAAGTCCACCAGTCTTAAAAGGGCCAGGTTTCATACTGGCTGAGGAATTGTGGGAGTTGAAGTCCACCAGTCTTAAAGCAGCCTGGTTTGGAGACCCCTGCTTTAGACATCTGTACATCTGAAGAGGGTTCAAATCTTCTTCAAATGGCCAGGAACAGCCCTTTCCCCCCCTCATACATCCCTTTTTAATTTGGGGCTCCTTTCCTTTTCTGAACAGACGCTCACCCTGGGTGGTTCCTGAAAAGCGACAAGACACTACCGAATTGAAGAGCGTCTAATTTGGCTCAGATTCGCCCAGATTGGTTTCCTGTGGTGCTCCTTCTATCTGGCCATTACTTGATTTCTTGGTCTCTTCTTGCCGTGTTCTCGCCATGCACTAAATAAATACTTACAACAAGTGATGACCTAATACAGGGGTGTCCAAAGTTGGGAACTTTAAGACTTGTGGACTTCAACTCCCAGAATTTCCCAGCCAGCTATGCTGGCTGGGGAATTCTGGGAGTTGAAGTCCACAAGTCTTAAAGTTCCCAACTTTGGACACCCCTGACCTAATACATATTCAGTGATCCAGAGGGGGGACGGGGTGGGGACACACAATGGTTTCGAACAGGCATGTCCAACGTCCAGCCTGGGGGCCAATTTCAAATTTCGAGCGGCTGCACCAGAGTTATTTGTTTAGTCTTATATACAATATACAATGGCAGAGTTGGAAGGGATCTTGAAGGTCTTCTAATCCAACCCCCCACCTAGGAAGGAAGACCTACACCACTTCAGACAAATGGCTATCCAACATCTTCTTAAAGACTTCCAGTGTTGGGGCATTCACAACTTCTGGAAGCAACTTCTGTTCCACTGGTTAATTGTTCTAACTGTCAGGAAATTTCCACTAGGACTCCAAGATCCCTCTCACAGATGCTACTATTGAGCAAGGTACCACCTATACTGTACCTGTGCATTTTGTTTTTCTTGCCTAAATGTAGAATCTTACTCTTTTCACCATTGAATTTCATTTTGTCATAAAATAGCTCATTTACATTTAATTTAATATTTAAATTTCTATACCGCCCTTCTCCCTTCCGGGACTCAGGGCGGTGTACAGGCAGCAGTAAAATCACGAATAAAACATAGAAAACAATTAAAAACCTATTAAAATACATTAGATAATGAGTTAATGATGCAAAGGACGTGAGGCTGAGTGGTCAGCCCCACACATTTTCACCTCACCAAATCTGGCCCTCCTTGCAAAAAGTTTGGACATCCCTGGTTTAGAAGGACGAGGCCTTCAGTGGATGTGGCAATGAAAGAAACACAGCTGTGTCACGTCCATCATTATTTCTACCTCAGATTTCCCACCGAACCAAACTTCTTTGAGCAAAAATGTATTTAACATTTTTAAAGGCTGGGCTGTTTCTCATTTCTCTTACTTTGGGAGAAGGGTTTTCTATTTATTTAATCAATCAATAAATCAATCAAATTTAGGTACTGTTCCATCTCGCTCCCAGAGTGACTCTGGGCGGTGGCACAATTTAAAGCATTTTTTAAAAAAAAAATTTAAAAATTCAATACATCAATAAAAGGAGCCAGATTAAAAACAAAAATAGGTTAGAACGGCACAGGGAGGGGAGGGTTTTTTAAAAACTGTCTTTAGGATTTATGCAATGATTTTCACCATTTCGGAACTTGTGTCAGGTGCAAAAGATCAGCTTCACGCATGAAGGTCTAATAATTAAAATGATTTATTGCTAAAGAGCCTATGCACAGGAATCTTTTCAGCTAGTTAGCTAAGAATGCACAGCATTCAAGGGAGGTTGGATTCACTCCGCTTGTGGTTACATAGGGATATTAGTCTGATGCCTCTTTTAACTCCTGCCCCAGACTCCGCCATTCCTTCTACCACAGAATACTGGAAGTGCACAGATACAGTATAGGTGGCTCCTTGCTCAATAGCAGTAACTGTGAGTGGGATCTTGGAGTCCTAGTGGACAACCATTTAGATAGGAGCCAGCCGTGGGCAGCAGCTGCCGAAAAAGCCAACACAGTTCTAGGCTGCATCAACAGAGGGATAGAATCAAGATCACGTGAAGGGTTAATACCACTTTATAAGGCCTTGGGAAGGCCACACTTGGAATACGGCATCCAGTTTTGGTCGCCACGATGTAGAAAAGACGTGGAGACTCTAGAAAGAGTGCAGAGAAGAGCAACGAAGATGATTAGGGGACTGAAGGCTAAAACATATGAAGAACGGTTGCAGGAACTGGGTATGTCTAGTTTAATGAAAAGAAGGACCAGGGGAGACATGATAGCAGTCTTCCAATATCTCAGGGGTTGCCCCAAAGAAGAGGGAGTCAAACTATTCTCCAAGGCACCTGAGGGCAGGACAAGAAGTAATGGGTGGAAACTATTCAAGGAGCGAAGCAACCTATAACTTAAGGAGAAATTTCCTGACAGGAATCTGCGGGATCGGATTCTGCCTCATACTTCCTCACGGCCGATTCGCTCCCACAGAGAGGGACTTCTCCGGGTGCCGTCCACTAGACTTTGTCAGCGGGTGACGCCCAGGGGAAGGGCTCTCTCTGTGGCGGGCCCTGCCCTCTGGAACGACCTCCCCCCCGATATTAGAACTACCACGGACCTCCGTTCCTTCCGCCTGAAATTGAAAACGCACTTTTTCTGCCTGGCCGGCCTAGGGTAGCCTCTTACCATAGTATTATAGGGTTTAGGGTTTTAGTGATTGGTTTTGGGGAATTTTAGCGCAGGGTTTTATTGTTTAATGTGTTTTTTAACTGTTTTGTATATTTATGTATATTTATTGTTTTAATTTCCCTGTGCACCGCTCCGAGTCCCCTTGGGGAGAGGGAGCGGTCTAGAAATTAAATATATTATATATTATTATTAGTTGGAACAGTAAATCAGTGGAACAGAAGTTGCTTCCAGAAGTTGTGAATGCCCCAACACTGAAAGTCTTTAAGAAGATGTTGGGTAGCCATTTGTCTGAAATGTTATAGGGCTTCCTGCTTAGGCCAGGGGTTGGACTAGAAGACCTCCAAGGTCCCTTCCAACTCTGCTATTGTATTAAGTGATATTTAACCAAGTAACCAATTTCATTGTAATTTTTACAATGACAATAAAGATTATTATTATTATTATTATTTCTTTATTCATAGGTCACAAGACATCAGCCGAAGTACACTTAGTTGTACTCTTAAATGACAAATTGCCTCATTTCATTTCATTTCATTACTGATTCCTGAGGGCCTTTTTAAAATGCATGTTTAAAAGAGAGACAGAAAAGACTGAAGGCCACACAAGGCAAATGTTAGCAGTGCAGCCATCAAAGCTACCACAACAGGGTGACTATCCCTCCCCTGATCATTGTGGCATGGCATTATTAAACTAAAAACTTATCTCCAATGCATTTGAAACAGCCCAAAATCTCATTGCATTAGGTGTCTCGGGGAGGCCAAAACCTTAAGGGAGTTGAAATTTGGGTGCAGAAAGTAAATAATGTGGTTCTTCGGAGGGTCTTCAGAAACAGAGTCTGAAACCTGGATTTTAAGACTGGGGGGTTTTACATCAAGGAATTATTTAACCCTTAACCACAGACCTGAGGTCATAGTGACTGCAACAGTTTCCCAAAATGTTCAGAGCACCCCTAATTTTACAAATGGACTGTTCCGGTTGCGAATAGAATTTATAAAATGTGTTAATTGATCAATAAATAAAAATTGTAATGATACCAAGTAAAATTAACAACAAGGTGTTGACGACCATCTTCAAATCGCTCCATGGCTCGGGGCCTAGCTATATACGAGACCGCCTCCTGCCCCATACATCCCTTCGTCCGATCCACTCTCACAGAGAGGGTCTTCTCCGGGTGCCGTTGGCCGGGCAATGCCGGTTGGCGACACCCAGGGGAAGGGCCTTCTCTGTGGCGGACCCAGCCCTCTGGAACGACCTACCCCCCGACCTACGCACTATCTCGGACCTCCACCTCTTCCGCCAACGTCTTAAGACGTATCTATTCCAACAAGCCGGCCTGGCATAGCCCCCCGTTTCTGACTTTTTATACATAAATTGTAATTAGCAGGGTTTTAAATGGGTTTTTAGCACGGGTTTAATAATTTAATATGTTTTAATGTTATATATTGTTTTTGTTATGGCTTTTAAAATGCCTGTGCATTTTAAAATGCCTGTGCCTTGTTAGGACCCTGGGTCCTAACAAGGAGAAGGACGGGGTATAAATCCGAAATAAATAAATAAATAAATATCCCACCTATTACTGTTTTTTTTTCAGAGTATAAGACGCACCTTTTTCCCTCAAAAAAAGAGGGTGAAAATCTGGGTGCGTCATATACACTGAATACACCATTTTTTGGCCTCTTGAAATCCCACCCCCTTCACCAAAATGGCCATGCATAGCCTTTAAGAAGCTTCCAGAATGCTCCTAGGGGCTGGGGAGGGCAGAAATGAGCGAAAAACAGGCTGTTTTTCGCTCACAGACCTCCAATTTTGCCCCCCTAGCCCCTAGGAGTATTTTACAAGCCTCCTAAAATCTATCCATGCCCCTTTTTTGGGGGGGGAAAAAGTGGGCCCTTTTTTAGCAGGTTTGCAGAGCGCAAAAACGATTTTTTAAAATTTGCCTCTTCAAAACCTCGGTGCGTCTTATACTCCGAAAAATACGGTATTTTCACAGATTAAGGAAATTGTATGAATGGCCACTATGACCTCATGTCTGTAATAGCGTGGGCGAAATAGCAGGTCTTGTGGTTAAGGGTTAAACTAGGAATCACCGCATACAATGAAAATCGGAAATGTTTCTCTTTTCATTCGCCCCGAGCAAATTCTGCCTGCAGGATGTGTGTCTCCTTTTGTGTAACCAACTAAATTTCAATGTGAAGTTTAGAGCAGGGGCTCCTTCCCCTACGAGAGATCAGCCGTTGAGGCTTTGCCAACGCTCTGCAGAGAGATCAAGGCTGCGCGGGAAGCGGAACTAAAATGGGTCACGGACTGGCCTCGGAGACAAAAGATTTCAATTTTGCTACAACAAACAGCTCTAGAGGGGAATTTTGGCTGTTTTCTCACAGAATGTACGTGAGAAAGTAACCACCTTCTCCCACGTCCTCTAGCAGAGATCCCAGCTTTAATTAAGGCAATGCTCATTCCCTTTAGGCTATAAAAAAAGTAATGGAGGCCCTGCGGATTTTACTGCGTTAGTTGTTGCCGACTGTAGGGGGCCGTTGCTCATCCATTCTAACCAGCGCTCTATGAAGGCATTTCCTCGGTCATGGGGCCAGTATGATGTCACAGAGCGCTGTCACCTTCCCATCATAGTGGTACCTATTTAATCTTCTCGCATTTGCATGCTTTGGAGCTATATCATTTCTTTGAAATGATATAGGGCCGTGATGGCGAACCTATGGCATGTGTACTGGAAGTGGCATGCAGAGCCATCTCTCCGGACACAACCGGCCGTCCCATGTGGCTCTTCTCGGTTCCAGTGCATGCTGGCCAACTGGCCTTCACACACGCACCAGAAACTGGAAGATCAGGTGGCTGGCGCGCACGTGCGTGCAAGACACCACAAGGTCAGCTTTCCGGCATGCACATGCGCGCGCCAGGGAGCTACTCTTCCGGTTTCCAGCATTCCCACACTCATGCCAGGGAGCTGCTGTTCTGGGTTCTGGTGCTCCCCCGCGCGTGCGCTCCCGTTTTGGCACTTGGTGCCGAAAAGGTTCACCAACACGGAGATAGGGTTTCCTGCCTAAGCAGGGGACTAGAAGACCTCCAAGGTGCCTTCCAACTCGGTCATTCTATTCCATTCTATACTCTACTCTAACTCTACTCTCTATTCCCTATTCCTATCCAGTTGGGAGGAGCTGGGGCAAGCAGTGGGTGCTCACCCTGTCGCTTGGTGCTCGGGTCGTGAACCCAGGCTGCCAGCTTTTCAGCTTACGCTGAGCCACCGGAGAGCCTTCATGTTCTTACCTGCGCCGAAATTCCAGTCAGAAGCAGCCATTTCTGCTTGGCATCGGTACGGTAATTGATAATCTGGCAACCCGCGAGACTGGAATGACGATCAAACATTTTGACTGGCTGAGACTCTCCTTCCATGCTCCAGTGGTACACAGCGTTGTCGGTCACCAGCGCCACGGTGTTCAGGGAAATCCACTTCCAGAAGGTGACATCATCCGTCATGGTGTGAGCCTTCATTTTGCTCTTCATCTCAATGTTAAAAATCTGAAGGGTCTTCCCGGCTAAAGACAGGAGCGTGCATTAATTGAGCGGAGTTCCTCGGGATGGCCCGGTCACTTAAGAGCCTACAGATGTTTAAGCCTGCGAAGGTTATGTGGACATCCAAATCCCAACCCAGGGAAAGGATCATGCACGGTAACTTGACAGTCAAAATGGCCAGATTCTCAGGGGCCATTCCTGTCCTACGTGAGTCCTAAGAGAGCCAAGGGCTGAACTGATTAAGGGTTTCCAAAGCCAGTTGCAGCCACAAGTGTTTTTCTCTCATGATGCTCAACATTCATGCAAAGTAACTCATCCTTAACCCAAGCAACTCATTTCACGTCTTGCTTGAGAAGATTAAAAAGTACACCAAGACATACAACATCAGTGCAACACACACGTTAATAATAATGTCCGTATCTAGGAGAAATAGGGGGGATCGCCCAAGGTTAGCTGCCCTGTCTTATCTGGCAGGCACTTTCGTAGATGGAGTTGTTAGTTTAAGCTTTTTAAACAAACCGCTGCCCTTAACGCATACTATGGACTAAAACATACAGCAAACACAAAAAGGAGGGGTTAGAAAGGGGAGAGAGTATTTACAACTAGGAAGAGTGGGGGTGCAGGTCACCGCAAGGAATACCCCAAGAACTAAGGAAGAGTGAACATTCAATATGGATCATGCTGCCGACTTTCAAAGTGGTGTCCTTGGGAATCTCTGAACGGGGTTGCTTTCTTGCAGACGTTTCATTACCCAACTACGTAACCTCATCCGTGCTGAAAGGAGAGGAGGTAAACTCTCTGTTTATCTACCAATGGCTTACCCTGCCAGTGTTGGTGAGAACGTTCCTGCAAGTTCCCCAACAACAGCCTCGTCAAGGAATCGCCATGAACCATCCCACCAATACTGTCAGGACAAGCCATTGGTATATAAAATGAGAGAAAACCCCACTCCCTCCTAGCACTGATGATATTGCCTAGTTGGGTAATGAAACGTTTTCTGCAAGGAAACAACCAAGCTTAGAGAGTACCAAGAACTCCACTGTTCAACCCTAATAATCTCTTCTACTGGTACTTTCAAAGCCCTTCCTATGTGTGGTGTTAAGTGTGCTTTAGCCGAGACCCACAAACCAGGCAAAAGTGAGTCTGAATTCCTGTGTGGGTGTTCAATTTCAGGAAATGGCCTTCCGTATAAACTAATCTAACCTCTCTAATCTGCCACACAGGATCTAAGAATAAAACGAGAACTCCTCTGAAGATCTTTGAGGAAAATGGATAGAGAAAGGATAAAACACAAATACCCAGGACCCCGTGAAAATACCCCCCTTATAGGTCAATTTCTGTAAAGCAAGAGGTGGGGACCTAGGGCCCTTTTATGATTTGTGGACTTCAAGTTCCAGAATTCCTCAGCCAGGAAGTTCACAAGTAAGACTCAGGAATTCTGGGACTTGAAGTCCACAAATCATCAAAGAGCCACTTGTGAACTTCCCGGCTCAGGAATTCTGGGACTTGAAGTCCACAAATCATCAAAGGGCCACTTGTGAAATTCCCGGCTCAGGAATTCTGGGACTTGAAGTCCACAAATCATCAAAGGGCCAGTTGTGAACTTCCCGGCTCAGGAATTCTGGGACTTGAAGTCCACAAATCATCAAAGGGCCAGTTGTGAACTTCCCGGCTCAGGAATTCTGGGACTTGAAGTCCACAAATCATCAAAGGGTCACTTGTGAACTTCCCGGCTCAGGAATTCTGGGATTTGAAGTCCACAAATCATCAAAGGGTCACTTGTGAACTTCCTGGCTCAGGAATTCTGGGATTTGAAGTCCACAAATCATCAAAGGGTCACTTGTGAACTTCCCGGCTCAGGAATTCTGGGACTTGAAGTCCACAAATCATCAAAGGGTCACTTGTGAACTTCCTGGCTCAGGAATTCTGGGATTTGAAGTCCACAAATCATCAAAGGGCCATTTGTGAACTTCCCGGCTCAGGAATTCTGGGACTTGAAGTCCACAAATCATCAAAGGGTCACTTGTGAACTTCCCGGCTCAGGAATTCTGGGATTTGAAGTCCACAAATCATCAAAGGGCCCTAGTTCCTCACCCCTGCTATAAAATATTGATGATGGTCGTTTAAAAGGACAAGAACAGGGAAAAGAATATACCTCTACGTAAAGATATGACATTTGTGGAAGAGAAGGAGAAGGCCGGGAAGGGGGGGGGGGGAGGCTAGAAGCGAACATACTGGAACAAGGGGAGAACAAGCTAAAAAGGTGGGGGGTGGGAGGACTAAGAGATTGAGCTACAGATACTTCCAAGGACACTACCAGCCCCACAAGACTGCACCACCTTCAATCCAAAGGAACACAAAGCAACTGAAACTATGCAGGTAAAGACTTTCAAAGCTATTGAAACACTAAATTTGAGGGTTAAAAAGACTCACACTTGTCCACCAAAGAGTTAGATTCCATATTCAGATGTTGTCCTTTAAATAGAAGGTTAAGCTGATTTTTTTTTTTTAAAAAAAAAGCAACAACAACAACAGCAACCCTACATGATCGTGGATTTCGGGAGGGTAGTTTTTAACAAGGGAGGTGGCTAGGGAACTGCCTTGAATCCTGAACGAATGGGAGAGGGGGGCATAAATCAATATTTATATACATAAATCAAGAGGCTAAGACTCTGTTCCTTTTTTTTTTTCTTTGAAAGCCTGAAAGGCTTCATTCCAGCCCCCACCACCACGTTATATATATCTATATATATATACAGAATAAACACAAAAAGCAATATACAGCCAGATATGATATTGTAAGTCTCTGTCCCGTTTATAAAAAGTCTTGCAGGTTCTATAGCATTCCGTTGTTATTTCCCCTCCCCCCCCCCAATTGTCACCGAGTGCTGGAAGCCCAAATTTCACACGGCATGAAGAGAGATTCTTGCGAAGGGATGCGCAGAGCTGACTAATCCAGGAGATGCTCCGGAGCGTCCCGAAGCATCCCGTTCCTGGATCACTGAGTTTTTGCACATCGGGCAGCCCCTTCGTCAATGCAGCCGACGTTAACTTTGGAAGCCTTCCCATCTTGGTGCATTCTCTTTTCATAAAACAGGACAAAGGCAAATACAATCTGAAACAGAGGTAACTCACCATCTGCACACACAAGAAAGCATTAGGAAGTGTGACAAAAATAGTGATAAAACATTAAAGCCGTCAGAAAAGAGGACGCTGCTGTAATGAGACAGTTGAGAGCTTAAGTTTATCCATTATAGGGAGTGGGGGAATAAAAACGTGGCAATCTGTGGACATTACTGGAGGCAGATTTGCTGTGCTTCGGGGGGGTGGGGGGGGGCAGAGAAAAGAACTGGTTTATCCGAGACATTTAGCATCCACTGTAAAGATACCGTGTTTCCCCAAAAATAAGACAGGGGTCTTTTCTTCTGATCCCTGAAATAAGGGCTTGATTTTATTTTTGGGGAGATCTTATTGTTGTTGAGGTGGTGGAGGAGGCGGTGAGCGTGGTCACCTCGTGGCTGCTGCTGTGTTGCAATATTTTCAGGGAGGGCTTATTTTCAGGGAACAGCTTATTTTAGGGCGAGGGTCTCCAACCTTTGCAACTTTAAGTCTGAAGGACTTCAGCTCCCAGGCTTCTCCAGCCAGCTTTGCCCCTCCAGGTAGCTGATAATACAGGTAGTCCTTGACTTAATAACCATAACTGAGCATGGAATTTCCATTGTAAATCATAACAGTTACAATTTTGAGCCACCAACATGACGAGATCTGATTCAGTGGCTGTTTTTTTTGCGCCCATCATTCAGCGAATTTGGTGGCCGTTTAAGCCAGGGGTCTCCAACCTTTGCAACTTTAAGTCTGAAGGACTTCAGCTCCCAATTCTGGGAGCTGAAGTCCTTCAGACTTAAAGTTGCAAAGGTTGGAGACCACTGTTTTAGCGCATGCGCTCCAAAGCCCGATTGGGCTTATTATTCGGGGAGGTCTTATTTTCGGGGAAACAGGGTAGTTCAAGTTGGGACGAGAGTTGGGACCATAAGAGACCTAAGATAGAATATAACTATAGTCGCGTAAGGCAGAGGCCCCCAAACCTTTGGGCACTAGGAGCAAGTCCCGTGGGGAGAGGCCTTCTGTGGAAAGGAGGAGGCGTGGTTTTGCATGCTGCCTGCATCCTGCAGATGGGGCTTTGCTTGCTTGCGTGGACCAGTTGTTGGCAATGCAGATCTACGGATTGGCAGTTGGGGACCCCTGGCATAAGGAGTCCCTGAGAATTTTACCCCTCTAGTTGTTGCTGACTATAGGGGGCAGTGCTCATCTCCCTTTCAAGGCTCAACAGCCTTGACATTTCCCTGGTCACGTGGCCAGCATCACGTCACAGAACGCTGTTAATTTACCAACAAGGTGGTACCTATTTATCTACTCGCCTTTGCCTGCCCGTCGAATTGCTAGATTGGCAGGAGCTGAGGGGAGGACGGGAGCTCATCCGTCACGTGGCCCTCGGGTCTTGAACCTGGGCTGCCGGGTTTCCAACCAACAAGCCCTGCATCCTAACCACCACGCCACCCCCATAGTTAGGTAAGATGAATTATTTCATTTTGATTTACCCCCTACAATGATCTAGATCAGGAGATATTCGCAGGGGTGGGCTGCTGGGGATTTGAACGGGTTCGGGCGATCCTCTAGCTAGGATTCTGCCCAGTTTGGTGAACCCACAAATGACACTCCTGGCTGGCCATGCCCCACCCATCCCAGGAGTCTCCACGTGGTCCATTCATCATGCCAGGTAAGTGTAGGGCCTGGGTGGAGGCTCGGGGGGGGGGGGGGGAGAGAGGCCTACCGGAGGTCCCGGACCCAGGAAACGGGCTTGTTTCCAGCCTCCGGAGCCCGGGGGAAGCAGTTTTCGTCCTGCTGAAGCCTCAAGGAAAGCCTCCAGAGCCTGGGGAAGGCGAAAAACTCCCCACCCCTGCCCTGGTGCAGGAGGCCAGCTAGGACACGCCCACCCAGCAATGGGGCACCAAACCCATTGCTGCAATTTTTGAAGCCCACCCCTGGATATTCGGCATATAACGGTAGGAAATTTGTGCATGCCTTAGGAAAATAAATGTCATTGTGTTTGCAGGAAGTATCTACATCTTTGCCCTGAAATATTTTAACAAAACCTCCATGCTGCTTCTTCTCCTTTTTTTTTTTAAAGGACAGCACCTTTTTTTTTTTTCCAATTGCCACAGATTAAAAGCGCACATTTTACGATAGGATAATGCCGAGATGGCCGAATGCTTGGGAACTAATCAACCCCATTAGTTTTCACACCATTATTGTTGCAAACCCCGGGCAAAAGCACAGCCTTTCGTTGCTGTCAGGGGAGAGAAAATGAACATTTACGCTTATTTCATTAGCAACTGTGGTTCCAATAAGGAACCTGGGACGCTAGGGCACCTCAGCAGACACATTAAAATCCAAGCCTTGGAATCATGAAAAGGGGAAAATCGGCTGGAAAACAGTTTCCGTACCTTTGAGGGCAATCACTTTGCTAGCAGGGTTCATGATGGCGCTATCGGCCGAAATTGGCCGGCGGATCGGATTGTTCGCGTCGTTCATATCAATGATGACCACCTGAGCCTGCTCTCCCACTTTCTCTCGTATGCAGATGAATTTGTCCGATTCCATGGTCAACGTACTGAAGCCGATGTTGGCTGGGTTGATACCCAGGTTCTGGAGCTAAACAAAAAACAACGGGAGGAATATTAAGGTTTGAATGAGTATTTCAGCAAACCCTCTTTCGTGGTTACTAGTAATAAGAACAACAACAGCAGCAACTGTCAATTGCAAAATGCAGTTTTACTTGGAACAACTGACGTCCTGCGACAATATTCTCCAAAGCACCTGAGGGCAGGACAAGAAGCAATGGGTGGAAACTAATCAAGGAGAGAAGCAACTTAGAACTGAGGAGAAATTTCCTGACAGAAAATCCATCAAAATAATAATTCCAGGAATACATAATAATAATTCCAGAAATACATTCAATTTCTGCAAGGTAGCAACAACCAACGAACCCCAATCTATCCACTGATAGTATGATATTTGGCCAGCAGTAGCAGCAGCTATCTGACGCATCTAGAAAGAGTGCAGAGAAGAGCAACAAAGAGGATTAGGGGACTGGAGGCCAAAACATAGGAAGAACGGTTGCAAGAACTGGGAATGTCTAGTTTAATAAAAAAGAAGGACTAGGGGAGACATGATAGCAGCCTTCCAATATCTCAGGGGTTGCCACAAAGAAGAGGGAGTCAAGCTATTCTCCAAAGCACCTGAGGGCAGAACAAGAAGCAATGGGTGGAAACTAATCAAGGAGAGAAGCAACTTAGAACTGAGGAGAAATTTCCTGACAGTGAGAACAATTAATCAGTGGAACAGAAGTTGCCTCCAGAAGTTGTGAATGCCCCAACACTGGGAGTCTTTAAGAAGATGTTGGATAGCCATTTATCTGAAATGGTATAGAGCCATGATGGCAAACCTATGTCACACGTGCCACAAGTGACAGCAGAGCCCTCTCTGCGGGCACGCGAGCCATTGCCCCAGCTCAGGTCCACCATGAATGCATGTGCCCTGAACTGTTGTATTTATGGACTACTTGTGTTTATGATAGTTGAATGTCCTGGAGATGTTTGTTTGCTATTTGCAATCTTTCCAACCAGCTTCCGAAAAGAAATGGGGGAACCTAGATTCACTTAACATCCTCGTGATTCACTTAATGTCTGTAGTGATGTGTTTCCCAGCCATGGCCAAAAAAAAAAAAAGCTCATAAAATCCTGCACAACTCCCATAAAAATGCCTTTGTTAGGAACAGAAATTCCACCGCCAATTATGGCTGTAAATTGAGAATTTACTACAATGGCCAGGACTTTTTCCTCTAACTGATGAAAGATTGTTTCTACTTATTTTAAAAAGCTGCCAGGCACTAAAACTTTGGGAGAGTAGCCAGCTAATCTCTGCTACTGCTCAAACATCATCACTTATCCTGGTCAACTAGGATCAAGGCATAGTGTCGATTGATGTAAAATAATAATTTGAGCTACTCAACAGCTAATGAATAGCTCAGGGGTTGGCAACCCCCAGCTCTGGAGCCGCATGTGGCTCTTTCATCCCTCTGCTGCAGCTCCCTGTCGTCAGTCGGCTCCACAATTGATAGGGCTTTTGGTTAGGACAGGTAGGAGGAGACTCTATGGTGGAAGAATTGGACTTCCGGTCAGCAGAGGAAAAAGGACGGCGCACTAGGAGACTCTATGGTGGGGGAACGGAACTTCCGGTCGGCTCCAGAATTGAAGGGGGGGCTTCCGTTTAGGACCTTGGTGGATCTTTTAAGTGTTTAAGGTTGCCGACCCCTGGAATAGCTATTCAAAGATATAAGGCAGTGGTAGTCAACCTGGTCCCTACCGCCCACGAGTGGGCGTTCCAGCTTTCATGGTGGGCGGTAGGGTTTTTGTCCGATGCTGAAGCACTTTCCTTTTTTAAAAATTAATTGACTTCCCTACTTTATAAATCACCATTCCTGTGGAACCGGTGGGCGGTTAGAAAATTTTACTACTAACAGAGATACAAAAGTGGGCGGTAGGTATAAAAAGGTTGACTACCCCTGATATAAGGTCCGGAAAAACTACAAAAAATTATGCCCTGAATAAGTTTTCCGCTTTCACCAGCTTTGAGGGCTGCCTGTTTATTTATTTTGTTTTTCAGCTAAGACAGAACAGTTTCTCAACCATGGCAATTTTAAGATGTGTGGACTTCAACTCCCAGAATTCCCCAGGCAGCATCTCCATAATGCCTTAAATTTGCCAAGTTTGAAAAAGACGGTTTTCGAATTGATCAAAAGTAAAGGAGAGGGGTGTTTCCCCAGGAAATACCCATTTGTGCTAAGCCACCACTCTTAAATAAATCACAGTTGGCTTGTGGCATGTGCCTACCAACCATAAACCCCAATGGCTGGGTTTATAGATTTAAGATGCGAAGGCAACAGCAAAGCAAGCTACTTTTTGCTTACTGGAGGACGAGGCCTCCTTTAAAAAATGGAAAGCTAAAAAGCTGGCGTTCCACATTTGTTCTACTTGGATGGCCCCTTAAGCAGCAATTACTAAACACCCCAACATTTTTTCCTACTTCAACAGGATTTAACCACCGCTGCATGTGGGGCTTAGGAATCGGCCATGAAGTTCAAGACGACCGAAAGCAGTTTTCAGCACCATTATTCTCTTTCCTAAAAGCCATGTTGAAGCAACTACTACCCGATTGTGGTTTGCAGTAAGGGGGTCTTAACGTTAACTTCCTACTTAGCTGTGAGGCCGAGGACAGTCATTCAGCCAGCGAAAAATCAGCCTCCGAGGGCCTTTTCTTTCGAAAGAGATTTCCCCTTCTGTAGCAATTTCCCTGGAAGTTTCACTTCCACACTTATGCAAGTTCGTCTTTTTACCACCCCGGAGTGATTCATTCAAGGCAACCGGTTCGCGTTCCCACAGACGTTTCTCTGGAATCACTCCCCTCCATACGGATGCGAGAACTCGGGGCCATGAATTCATTGTGTCTTTCCATGCAAAACTACTGGCGAACCAGTAATGGTATCCTATTATCTTCACTACCGGTTTGGAAACTACCGAACCGGATGTCTGGGCATGCGCAGAACGTTTCTGGGCATGCACACAAGGTCCGTGATGACATCTGGGTGGGTGGGCGGGGCCTTGCACTGCCGCCACTGATGTTCACCCGAACCGGTGTGAACCGGCAGAATATCTCTGCTTCTACCGCTTCACCGTAGAG
This sequence comes from Rhabdophis nuchalis, assembly GCA_039707465.1. Lineage (NCBI taxonomy): Eukaryota > Metazoa > Chordata > Lepidosauria > Squamata > Natricidae > Rhabdophis > Rhabdophis nuchalis. Next base: position 400,779,118 of record CM077643.1, on the reverse strand, counting down.
AGTATTTTAACTTGCTGCACCTGTGTCTGGTTTGCCAATTGCATAGTGGCAGATAGGGCAGCGCTCCAGAGGGTTAAACGTCATTGCCCAGAGAGTCATGGGTTGCCCTCTCCCCTCCTTGGAAGAGCTTGATAGTTCCCGCTGCCTTAAGGAAGTTCAAAACTTTCTTAAAAGATCCATCTTATCCTGGGTACCCCCCCCCTTTTTTTTTTTTAACTATTACCATCTGGCAGACGGTACAGGATAATAAAAACAAGGACAGATAGGTTGCAAAACAGCTTGTATCCCAGGGCAGTAACCATATTGAATTCTATGGTATAGTGAAATATTAATGCAATATCAGGGGTTTTCAATTCAATTGTATATAGCATGTGAAGGATGCGTGTTTGTGTTTGTGTTTTTATAGTTATAATGTAGTTATAATGTACACTGGAGATGGCATATAATTTCGTTGTACAATGTGCAATGACAATAAACTAAACTAAACTATTATCAGTGACATTTCATGCCTCTTGCAAAGGGTCCGCCTTCTCAAATTCTGTTGGGTCCTTCCTTGCAGCCACTGATAAGGGCAGGGTGGGCCACTGTTAAAGGGCTGTGGCCTTCTCTTGTGTGGCCAGGACAACGGCAGGCAAGGCTAGATGCTAAGAGCAATCTTCAAGGTGATATGAAGCCTTCTAGATATTTGGGACTGGAGTTCCCATGATTGTTGAACATCAGGCTTGGTGACTGGGTTCTGCGGATATCAATGGTCTCAAATATTCCAAAATATTTTTGACCAGGATGGTGTTGTGACTAAGGCTTCCCAAGAACATGAAGCAAACTCCTGGTCCCGATAAAAAAACCCTTTTATTAAGTTACTGTGAATTCCTCTCATTCACAACCAGCGAAGTCTTTCAAGGGAGGATTTACAGTTACAGACCTTATCTGGCTTGGAGAGTTGACAGGGAGATATCTGCAAAACCTGCGAAGGAGCCTCCGAGTCATGAACCAATTAAGTGAACTTATTGTCTCCTGCAAACTCCACTCCCCTTTCGCTCCTCTTTTATATCCTCCACCTGTGGCTTTACTCAACTCAACCCTGATTTCTTAGTATAACATCTCCTGAATTGAGCCAGGGGTTAGACTAGAACAGGGGACCCCCACCCCTGGTCCATAAACCAGAAACCGGGCTGCGCAACAAGTGAAACCCCATCTGCGGGTCCTCAATGCCCAAAAGGTTTGGGACCTCTGGACTAGAAGACTTCTTCGGTCCCTTGCAGCCCTATAATTTTATGTTGTACGAAATACAGATAGTCCTCGACTTACAATAGTTGATTTAGTGAGCATTTGAAGTGACAACAGCTCTGAAAAAAGGGACTTATGACCATTTTTCACACTTATGACTATTGTAGCATCCCCGTGGTCACATGATTTACATTTGGATGCTTGATAAGTTTCTATTGATGACTGGCGCAGTGCCAGTGTGTGTGCGTATGCTAGATATTCAACCTTTACCAGCTATATACATACATACATATTTAGGGAAAGACTTCAGGTATGTAGTCTGCCGCCCTGGGTCCATTTGGAGAAGGGCGGGGTATAAATTTAATAAATAAACAAATAATTGTCCCCTATACCCATGAGAAGGAAACCAAGAAAGTATCATTTATTTGCAGAATTCTCCTTAATGCATAACCACCCATCTCTATATAACCAAAAATTTTGATAAGTTATTTGGGATACCAAGCAAACAAAAACATAATATAACATGACTCACCAAATATTTTGTCCTGACAACAACACATACTAGATTTATAGAGTGCACTAAGGCATAGTTTGGTGAATAAGCCACTACATTATTTAATACTCTACCATACAACCCAATAGAAGCCAAATTCAGGTAACATTCTAACTGACATAGTTAAAACTACCCATTGCTTACTGTGATAAAAATAGTATCACACTAGAAGTCCATGAATAAGTCTTTAAGGGTATTTAATGTACAGAATGGCAAACACCAGTGGCTTCTAACTAACATTTTCTTCAAAAGCACACTAAAGATTTTTCTAGTTTTTATTGTGGCACAAATCACTGTTCAACTACAATTCCCACTTTAGTATTCCGACAGACTGGGGTAAGAAATTAAATAATTCATAGCCTCTGGTGGGAAAGCATTGTATAGTATGGAACAGACTCCGGCAATAGGTAATCAATACTAATAACTAGCATTTGTAGCAACAGTTAAAACACTTGACATGGAATATTTTAAAATCAGGACACTTTAGCTATTGAGCACCTTTGTGGAGCAGGATATTAATTTAATTTGCATGCCAACACTAAGCCATTCTTGGTTTCACTATGTCTTATTGATTAAACCAGACTGGTAATGCATACACAATACGCCAAACCTCTATCCATGGTTTACAAACCACAATGCTTAGGCTCATGCAGCTGCATCCCAGGAAACTGTGTTGCGTTAATAATAATTTATTAAACTTGTCTGCCACCCAACTCTCCCTGATTCAACTATTAAGTTATGCCCTAACACAGTGCTTCTCAATGATTTCACCCCCACAAACCTGGGTACTTACGAGACCTGGGTACTTACCCAGAGATCGCCTTCTGCCACCGAGAGCCTCCCACCGGCCAGTACGCTCCCATAGAGAGGGTTTCCTCATGGTGCTGTCAGCTAAACAATGTCGACTGGAGCCACCCAGGGGGAGAGCCTTCTCCGTGGGAGCCCCTGTCCTCTGGAACGAATTGCCCCCGGAATTAAGAACTATCCCTGACTTACGCACCTTCCGCCGTGCTCTCAAAACGAATTTTTATTAATTTTAATCGGGGTTTGTTTGGTTTTTTAATTTTGAGGCCAAATTATATAATATGTTTTTAAAAAACTTTTTTAACTTTTATATATCTGTTTTACTTTGGCTGTACACCGCCCTGAGTCCTTCGGGAGGGGGGGGGGGTGTATAAAAAACTAACAAAACCTAAAACCTAAACAAACCGCCTTTAAATAGTTTTTGTGGCCAAGGACTTAAGATTTAAATAGCATTGTTTTCAAGGCTTCACGGGACCCCCTGTGATGACACCATGAGCCCCTCCCCAGGGTCTGCAGACCACAGATGGAGAATGACTGCCCTAAGATCGGGTTTGGGTCTTACCATTTGTAAAGACATGGTTTGGTAAGTCACAAATGGCTTTGTTTGCCCATAACGTTAATAATAAAAGCACTTTAAGGCAGGGGTCTCCAACCTTTGCAACTTTAAGTCTGAAGGACTTCAGCTCCCAGAATTCTGGGAGCTGAAGTCCTTCAGACTTAAAGTTGCAAAGGTTGGAGACCCCTGCTTTAAGGCATGGATGCAGGCTATCTGAGGAGCTGTCATGTGCCCACTCACTCAGAAGGAGGGAAGAGTCAAAACCTAGTTTTGCCAGTTGGCTTAGGGCAGGGGTGTCAAACTCAAGGCCCAGGGGCCGTATCCGGCCCATTGGGTGCTTAGATCTGGCCCACAGGGCCGCCCTGAAAACAGCAAAGGAACAGCCTGTGGTGTCTCTGCTGGCGAAAACGGGCTCCTGAGGTCCGTTTTCGGCTGCGCCAGCCTCCTGCAATGAAAACAGAGCTCGGGAGTGCAAGCTCCATTTTCACTGGCAGAGGGTTGCAGGAGGCCATCGCAGCCGAAAACGGACCTCAGGAGCCAGTTTTCACTGGCAGAGCACTCGGGCCACCATAGGCACCTGGGGCACAAGTGACATTGAGCTAGCCATGCCCACCCCGAGGCCAAACACAACCCTGATGCTGCCCTCAATGAAATTGACTTTGATACCCTTTGCTTAGGGCCTCAAGGGAGGCACTCAATGCTGGAGGTGGTTGATGGGTTAAGAAAAGGATCTCGTCCCCATGCCATCCGTCTCCGTGGCCCTAGTTTTTAATACAATACAATACAATAGCAGAGTTGGAAGGGACCTTGGAGGTCTTCTAGTCCAACCCCCTTGCCTAGGTAAGAAACCCTATACCGCTTCAGACAAATGGCTATCCAACATCTTCTTGAAGACTTGCAGTGTTGGGGCATTCACAACTTCTGGAGGCAATTTCCTTTTCACTGATTCACTGTTCTCACTGTCAGGAAATTTCTCCTCAGTTCTAAGTTGCTTCTCTCCTTGATTAGTTTCCACCCATTGCTTCTTGTCCTACCCACTGGTGCTTTGGTGAATAGTTTGGCTCCCTCTTCTTTGTGGCAGCCCCTGAGATATCGGAAGACTGCTATCATATCTCCATTGGTCCTCCTTTGCATTAAACTAGACCTACCCAGTTCCTGCAACCGTTCTTCATATGTTTTATCCTCCAGTCCCCTAATCATCTTTGCTCTTCTCTGCTCTCTTTCTAGAATCTCCACATCTTTTTCTACAAAATGGCGATCAAAACGGGATGCCGTATTCCAAGTGTAGCCTTACCAAGGCCTTACAAAGTGATATTAACAATAATACAATAAAATACAATAGCAGAGTTGGAAAAGACCTTGGAGGTCTTCTAGTCCAACCCCCTGCTTAGGCAGGAAACCCTATACTAGTTTAGACAAATGGCTATCCAATATCTTCTTAAAGACTTCCAGTATTGGGGCATTCACAACTTCTGGAGGCAACTTCTGTTCCACTGACGAATTGTTCTAACTGTTAGGAAATTTCTCCTCAGTTCTAAGTTGCTTCTCTCCTTGATTAGTTTTCCACCCATTGCTTCTTGTTCTGCCCTCAGGTGCTTTGGTGAATAGCTTGACTCCCTCTTCTTTTAATCTAGCTCTTTAAAATATTAATATTTAATTAATTAATATTAATTAGCAATATTCTTTCCACCGTTTCTAAGCAGCCCAGAGTAGGTAAGTGAAGCAGTATATAAATTTGATGAATAAATAAATAAAATCAGTTTTTGCTACACCTACAGGGAGGATAAGACAGGTGCAGGGCTGGTTGATGTGAGACCCAGGTAGTCCTCAACTTCCAACAGTTCATTTAGGGACTGTGCAAAGTTATAACAGCACTGAAAAAAAGGTGGCTTGTGGTCATTTTTGTGCGCTTATGATAGACCTTTGTTGCAATCCCATGACCAAAACTGAGATGCTTGGCAACGGGTTCATACTTACGATCGCTGCTGCTACCCACAGTCACGTGATCCCCTTTTGACAAGCAAAATCCATGGGGAATCCAGATTCACTTAACAACCATGTTACAAACTTAACAGCTGCAATGATTCACTCAACAGCTGTGGCAAGAAACCTTGTAAAATGGGGCAAAGCTCACTTAACAAATGTCCCGCTTCGCAAAGGAACTTTTGGGCTCAGTTGTGGATGTAACCCGAGGACTACCCACCTGTAGGTCATACTTGGATGAAAGCACCTTGAATTGTAGCTTCCTCAGCCTGTTCCCCAGCTGACTGAGGAACTCTGGGAGTTGAAGTCCACAAGTCTTAAAGTGGCCATGGTTGGAGAACCTTGCTCCAGGACAGAGCAACGGTCATAAAACCCCTGTTGCCAAGTGATCACGTGACCACAGAACATTGTGTGGACACAGCGATGGTCTTAAGTGTGAGGAGCAGTCACGAGCTGCTTTTTCCAGAGCCGTCGTATCTTTGAATGGTCACTGAATGAATGCTTGCAAGTCGAGAACTAACTGCTGTGCATTGTTCACTTAGTGCACCTCCTTAATTTTCTGCATGCTGGAAGTAGCTAGTGCTACTTTCATGGCTGCAATTTCATAGTGGTCAGACTGGTGAAAGAAAAACAGACTTTCAAAAAAAATGGGGGAAGGTTCATAGTGCTTTCCTGTTCTCCTTCCTTCAAGCCGCTTTCCCGGATATTCCGTTCCTTACTCTCTATTTTAACAGCCTGCAAGCAATTGAGAGGCAATTGACAACTGCTCAGTTAAACTGAACTTAAACCCAGGGACAGGTAATTGATTTGGACTCAAGGCCGTCTTCTACTGCCAGGCGTATCAAAACCCCTGCAGTGATCTCCATACATGCTGTGCTAGGAAATAGAATAACAGAGTTGGAAGGGAGCTTGGAGATCTTCTAGTCCAGCCCCATGCTTAGGCAGGAAGCCCTACACCACTTCAGACAAATGGTTATCCAACATCATCTTCAAAACTTCCAGTGTAGGGAGAATTCACAACTTCTGGAGGCAAGCAGTTCCACTGATTAATTGTTCTAACTTTCTCCTAAGTTGTAGGTTGCTTCTCTCCTTGAATAGTTTCCACCCACTGCTTCTTGTCCTGCCCTCAGGTGCTTTGGAGAATAGCTTGACTTTCTTAATCTAAGGATTAAGAAAACCCCTCGACTTGCAGATTTGAAAACAAAAACAAAAACAAGGCTGCTGGAGTCTAATTGAACCAGGTTTTGCTTTTAATCTTGGGGAAACCAGTTCAGAAATGGGCGTCGTTTCCTTCTCTGTGATCTTTCTGACCTGCATTTTGTCACTTAGATCAACAAGTGCAGATCTTCGTGCCGCCTCTGCCAGGGATCAGGAAATATGTCGTGTCCACAAATATCGCAGCGACGTCTTTGACCATTGATGGGATCAAGTAAGATCTTTGGAGATGTTGATCTTGTTTTGACCCAGCCTTAGTTTAGTTCTAGGTTGCTTCTCTCCTTGAATAGTTTCCACCCATTGCTTCTTGTCCTGCCTTCTGGTGCTTTGGAGAATAGCTTGACTCCCTCTTCTTTGGGGCAACCCTTGAGATATTGGAAGACTGCTATCATGTCTCCCCTCGTCCTTCTTTTCATTGAAGTAGACATACCCAGTTTCTGCAACCGTTCTTCATATGTTTTAGCCTCCAGTCCCCTAATCCTCTTTGTTGCTCTTCTCTGCACTCTTTCCAGAGTCCCCACATCTTTTCTACATCGTTGCGACCAAAACTGAATGCAGTATTCCAGGTGTGGCCTTCCCAAGGCCTTATAAAGTGGCATTAACACTTCAGGTGATCTTGATTCTCTTCCTCTGTTGATGGAGCCTAGAACTGTGTTGGCTTTTTTGGCAGCTGATACCCACAGCTGTCTCCTATTTAAACGGTTGTACACTAGGAAGAAAGATTGTCTCCCCTTGGTCCAAAGCATCCTTTCCTATCTTTCAACCTTCTCTCTCTGTTCCCCCATTCTGATTCGATAATGTTATAACTGTGGCTGCTTTCCTCAAAAGGGTTACTCCTTGCAAGCCCATGATCAGTGAGCTTAAAACTCTGGACATTCTTGCTTGCTTCCACATTCAAAAAAAGAAACCTATGTAGGAAAAGAGCAGACAGAGCCCGGGGTGGAGTCAAGAGAGGAAACAGCCTAGAGCAGGGCTGTCAAACTCCCAACCCGCTGGCCAGATGTGTCACGCGCTGGCCATGCCGCCTAGTTACCAAAGGGGGGAAAAGTCCCAAAACGTCATGTGATGTCGTCGGTATGAGAGAGGTTTACAGCCCTGGCCTAGAGCCTTTACATTTCCCACTCATAGTCAATGTCACGGGTGTCAAACCGCCACATCACATTGCCGTCATGTGACATTTCGCGATGGTTTTCCCATTCATGGAACTGGGATGGGTGTGGCCTGTGTGTGATCCGGCCCGCGGGCTGTCTGTTTGACACCGCTGGTCTATGTCCAACCTCTCTTGAATTCTGTGTACTCATATCTAGTGCCAATTTAGTGGTGACCCATTAGTTGACTAGATTCTGGTGTAGAAGCATGAGCAAATACATTAACCTAACTGGCACTTAAATGTGTAGTCGTGATTCTTCCTGATGGATAATCTAAGAACACTGGATTTTGCCCAATTAAAGTCAGAAACAGCTGCTGTACTAAGAACAGTGAGGAAGGTGACTCAAGTTGCATATGTTGGAGACCCACCCCTGCCCTACCTCAAAAAACCTGAAACTTCCTTCTCCACCCGAGTCTCTCACAGTTCTAGGCTGCATCAACAGAGGGATAGAATCAAGATCACGTGAAGGGTTAATACCACTTTATAAGGCCTTGGGAAGGACACACTTGGAATACGGCATTCAGTTTTGGTCGCCATGATGTAAAAAAGATGTGGAGACTCTAGAAAGAGAGCAGAGAAGAGCAAGAAAGAGGATGAGGGGACTGGAGACTAAAACATAGGAAGAACGGTTGCAGGAACTGGGTATGTCTCGTTTAATGAAAAGAAGGACTAGGGGAGACATGATAGCAGTCTTCCGATATCTCAGGGGTTGCCCCAAAGAAGAGGGAGTCAAGCTATTCTCCAAGGCACCTGAGGGCAGGACAAGAAGCAATGGGTGGAAACTAATCAAGGAGAGAAGCAACTTAGAACTGAGGAGAAATTTCCTGAAAGTGAGAACAATTAATCAGTGGAACAGAAGTTGCCTCCAGAAGTTGTGAATGCTCCAAACATTGGAAGTCTTTAAGATGATGTTGGGTAGCCATTTGTCTGAAACAGTATAGGGCTTCCTGCCTAGGCAGGGGGTTGGACTAGATGACCTCCAAGGTCCCTTCCAACTCTGCTATTGTATATTGTATATTAAGCTGGTGTCAATTCTTAACCACCCCACTGATACATTTTTCGCCATGATTATCAGCCCCTAAAGCTAGTCCTTCAAGTGGGTTAGGATCAGGGGTGGGCTTCAAAAATGTTAGCAAGGGGTTCTCTGCCCGATTGCTGGGTGACCATGGTGGGCGTGGCCTAGTCGGCCTCCAGCACCATGGCGGGGGAGCGGGGCGTTTGCCCTCCCTGGGTTCCAGAAGCTTCCCTCAAGCCTCCAGGAGACCAAAAATGGCCTCCCCAGGCTCTGGAGGCCCAAACGTCCAGTAGGCCTCTTTTTTGCCCTCCCTGAGCCTCTGTGTGGGCCCTGCAGTTGCCTGCATTCCAAAACGGGCTGCGTGGGGATTCCTGGAAGGGGTGGAGTGGGCAGGGCCAACTAGGAGTGGGATTTGGGGGTTCTCTGAACTGCACAGAATCTTAGCTAGAGGTTCTCCCAAACCCCTGCAAACCCCCAGCAGCCCACCCCTGGTTGAGATCGCAAGAGCACCCTGTAAGGCAGACAAACCATGGGCTGTGTAACACATGCCGTCAACTCTGATGTCATCTGAAGAGTGAGTAGTACTACAGCTTGTCTGAACTTTCTACTTCCTTTCCCCGTAGGAATCTGATTACAACTGTGCCATCTAGTTCTGTGCCAGAGCCACACCCTCCAAATAATCCTCCGTGGGCAATTAGTAATGCGCCACTCCTTTTATAGTAATTCACTTGCCAATGAAGCCCTTAAATTGCTGGAATAAAGAGATGCCCTTGAACCCTTCCTTAAAGGCTTAGTTTTCCTATCTTCTTCCCCAGAACGTCCAACCGGTCAACTGCTTTCTACACAAGGTGGCCAAGTCCTTCTGAAGCACAAAGCAAGTCTTGGAAATACTTGCCCACCATACCCATATATACAGATTCTCCGTATGTATGTATGTATGTATGTGTGTCGCAACACCCTGTTAAGCCCCAATTAAGGGAGGAAGCATACTGCTTTCCTTTTCTGCCTTTCGGCTCATCACCAGAGACCATCTAGACAGAAAGCTCTTAAGTTTCATTGTGCCTATTTTTTACATGTGTGTTAGGTTTTTGAACTGATCAATAAATAAATCAGGGAGACTAGGATAGATCTATTTCCAGCTTTTTAGCTCTCATCTGCTTCCTCTCTTAATTGGGGCTTACCAGGGTGTTGTGACACAAGGATATGCTTATTTCCCCTGTCTCAGCTGATCAGGAGAACCTAGTGGCTTAGTGGCTAAAACATCTGCCTAACATGTTATACAGCCCCGGTTCAAATCCCAGTAAGGGTATGGCTAGCTGATGAGAGCTAAAAAGCTCGAAATAGATCTATCCTAGTCTCCCTTATTTATTTATTTATCAGCTCAAAAACTTAACATATATAAGCCATAAGCCATTTTATGTGGCATAATGCATATTTCTCGGTTTCAATCTTTTTCTTACACCATGACATACCGATCTGTTTATATTCTACAGAATTAGATCCATCACTTAAGGTACATGCTAGTCGTTCCTGACTCGTTTCAAAGCCGAAGGCGCACAGAACGCTGTTCCCTTCCCATTCAAACGGCTCAACTGCCGACCTTCTGATTGACAAGCTCAGCGTCTTAGCCACTGAACCATCGTGTCCCACACTTAAGGACTCCCAATTGATAAGTTTGGAAAGTGAAAGGTGATTAGTATAGTACTGAATTCCAGGAAATGCAGGTGCTGGGTCCAGTGGTCTCTTATCTATATCTCAAATGCCTAGTGTCTTTCTTCCTTAAAAATTCTTTCTACCTGGGTTAATTATAAAATTATGGAGTCCTAGGGCTGGAAGGGACTTTGGAGGTCTTCTAGTCCAATCCCCTGCTCGAGCTGGAGATTCTATAGTACTATTGTGGAAAAACAGCTGTCCAATTTCTTCTTACAAACCTCCAGAGGTGGAGCACCTCTGGAGCCTTGGGAGGGTGAAAAAAGCGTGCCAAAAGCAGGGGGTCACACACATAGCATTATGGGTGTGGCACGCCCACACACAACCCCCCTGGGCTCCCCCCGCTTTTGGCACATGAGCCAAAAAAGGTTAGCCATCACTGCCCTAGGGCCTTAGCAACAGTACTAGCACCCGCTCCTGATATGTTATCAGCATTTAACAATGGCTAATTAGAACATTACTGGCTGTACCAATCCGTTCGCTTTTTCAGTTTACTCCAAATATTTTCGAACTGGAGCCTAGCAGCCTCTCAGTTATACTGTTAGAGTGCAGCCATTCTTATTCCCTTTCACCATTTCAGTAACCAATGCAGGACAAACACCAAGAGTTATCTATGTCAGCGGTTCCCAATCTTTTGGGTGCCTGGGAACAGTTCCATGGAGGGTAAGTTTTTTGCGAAGTGTATCCTGGATCTTGCATGTGCATTAATAGGGCTTCGGTTGCTCGCATGGGCCAGTTCCTGGCGGGCCAGGGAACGGGGCTTGTTCGCGGCCCGGGGTTGGGGACCTCTGATCCATGCAAAGAGAAGGTTTAGCCACGGTTTAAACCACAAACCGCCCATCCCAAATATAGTTGTGCTTTAATTAGAGCCCTCTGTTAAAAATAACTTTTTTTTTGGTAGAATATCTGTTAAGAGAAGCTTCTCTAACCTGGTGCCGTCCAGAAGTGTCGCATTTTCAATTCTAAATCCCAGGGCCAAAAATGACCCAGACAGGCAGCAATCGACCAAAAGTTACCATATTTTTCAGAGTATAAGACGCACCCTTTTCCCTCAAAAAAGAGGCTGAAAATCTGGCTGCGTCTTATACGCTGAATACAGCATTTTTTGCCTCCTGAAACCCCACCCCCTTTGCAAAAATGGCCATGCAGAGCCACAGGCCCATTTTCACCAAAAAAAAGGGGCAGTTTTTTGAAGGTCTGCAGATTGTAAAACCTTTTTTTTAATTTACCTCTTTTGTCTTATACTCCGAAAAATACGGTAATTTAAATGCTATGGACCGACAAACGGATTTTAAAAACAAAAACTCAACAAATATATACGTTCTACTTCTTTAACCCCTAGAGACCGAGCTATAACCACAATATCTTGTGGCTGAAATCTCATTTTCGCTGTAGATGTTTCTAGGCGGCTTTCTGTGTGTGTCACCATGAGCCTCAGTCATGCTCTGCCCTGTGAGAGGATAATAGCATGTAATCTTACAGAAGTACTGTAACAATTGTAATTAGATATTGTTCTAAATGTTTGAAAAAGCTCAGCCCAGTGGCACGCTGTTAGACATCAAGACTCTGGCCCACGCTGGGTGCTGAGGCTGGAATATCTCCTGTTGCATGCAGAAGAGTGGGATTCTCCAATATGCGAGAACACCTGGCAAAAACTTCATGGTCACCTACAAAGATATTTATTACGCTGACAACAGAAATTCACCTGAGCCCGTGCAAATGTGAGACATGTACACACGCCATATGGAGCTACAGCTGGTCTGTGAAGTCACCTTCAAGGTACAACAAGCGCCTGTGGTACCATCCACGGCACCTGGGGCCCACGAATCCGATCGTGAAAAGAAGGAAACAGTGGCCCTTTTTAAAAATCTGACCGAGGTTTCCCAATTTAATAAAATATTGAAAGTCGGGCAGTAGCTTTTTTTCATTAATGATGCTGCTTCAGAGCTTTGGTCTGTCGGAATAAAGACCCTCTCAATGCCCCGATCCACCCATCTCTTTTCTAATTTACCGCTGTCCATTAATATTTTCCCCTCCCCTGGGCGAGCCACCGCCGTTGCTTTAAAAGAGAGAGAGCGAGAGCGCAGAGTAAGCAGAAACCGTCCCTCCTCCTGCTTGATGTCCCATGCGATGGGCTCAAAGGGCTGGATACCGGCTAGAAACCTACAACCGCTGCGCTAAAAAGATTTGCAAAGTTAAAGATACTATTATTGAACGTTAAGGCCTTAAACGGCTTAGGAGGGGGGATTATCCGCTGGACTGGTTCTCCTGCTATGAACTCATCCAGTTACTTAGATAAGAAGCAGGACAACCCCTTCTGGAAATGCTTCCCCATATCCAGAGCTTGACAGTTAGGCGAAGCGGCAAAGGATGCCCTCTTGAACGGGAACACTATAGCAGTGATGGCTAACCTTTTTTGGATCACGTGCCAAAAGCGGGGGGAATGTAAGGGGGGGGGGGGTCATGTGCGGGTGTGCCACACCCATAATACTGTGCGTGCGACCCCCAGAGCACGCAACCAGCACTCCCTCCACTTTTGGCGTGCTTTTTTCATCCTCTCATCCCGCTTCCTAGGAGCCTGGGGAGGGCGAAAACAGCCTCCCCCACCACCATCCTGGTGGCTCTCCAGAGGGCAGAAAACCATGGGTAAACCGGACGTTCGGGAACGAACTTCCGGTTTGCTTGTAGAGCCGTTTTTTGCCCTCCAGAGCCTTCAGGGAAGCCTCCTGAAAGCTCCGGAAGGTGAAAAACGGCTCTACGAGCAAACCGGAAGTCCATTCCCAAACTTCCGGTTTGGCCATAGGACCAAAAAACTGCCCCAAAATAAGGCCGGTCAGCTGGCCAGCGCACGCATGATCGCTGAAGCTGACAGAGTAACAGTTCGCATACCCTAACACCATGATGGCGAACCTATGGCACGGATGCCACAGGTGGCACACAGAACCATTTCTTAGGGGACGCGAGGTGTTGCCCTGTCAACTCTAGTGCGCTTGTGTGTGCTGGCCAGCTGATTTAGGCTTTCATTTGAGGCTGTTTTTCACCCTCTGGAAGCTTCAGGGAAGCTCCTGAAGCCTCTGGAGGTGGGGGGGGGGGAGGCTGTTTTCACCCTCCCCAGGCTCCTAGAAAGTCTCTAGGGCCTGGGGAGGGTGAAAAAAGCATGCCAAAAGCAAGGGGTCGCAAACATAGCATTATGGGTATGCACAACCCACCCTGTAGTCCCCGCTTTTGGCACACAAGCCAAAAAAAGATTAGCCATCACTGCCCTAACAAATGGCTCCGCGTACAACCTGTGGCACGCATGCCATAGGTTCGCCATCATGGACCTATAGGATTTCAATTCAACAATTTTGCATTATGCAAGCAGAAGGAATCAAGCTTCGGAGGAGCAACACGTGCTCAGACATGCCAGGTTTTTTCATAAAGGTACTCAATCTGCATTTAACAGAGTGTGTTCTCTCACAAAAGGACTTTCTAACAAAAAATGCAGCTGAACTGGAAAGAAACTGGAAAGAAACCCCACGCAGAAAACAGAGAAGCAACCTAGAACGATGACGAAAGTTCCTGACAGTGAGAACAATTAATCAGTGGAACGACTTGCCTCCAGAAGTTGTGAAAGGGGGTTGGACTAGAAGACCTCCAAGGCCTCTTCCAACTCTGTTATTCTATTCCAACATCCAAGTCACTACAATAGCCTAAATCATAACCTCATTTGCTCACAACAAAGGCCCTTTGTTGTGGCAAATTTGTATTTGACAAAGAAAATCCAAAATCAGCTATGTTCTGGATTGGCACATTTGGCCAAACCCTCTTAATTAATAAAGATTTGTTATTTTTATTTATTAAATAAACTAATATGCCAGCCATCTCCCTGTCGAGCACACTGTGTGGCTTACAAAAGTATCTTCAGTTCAAGCCCCATCAAGGTTAACTAATATGTCTAATATGTCTAACTGGGTACGTCTAGTTTGATGAAGAGAAGGACCAGGGGAGACATGATAGCAGTGTTCCGATATCTCAGAGGGTGCCACAAAGAAGAGGGAGCCAAACTATTCTCCAAGGCATCTGGGGGCAGGACAAGAAGCAATGGGGGGAAACTAATCAAGGAGAGAAGCAACTTAGAACTAAGGAGAAATTTCCTGACAGTTAGAACAATTAACCTCTGGAACAGCTTGCCTCCAGAAGTTGTGAATGCCCCAACCCTGGAAGTCTTTAAAAAGATGTTAGATAGCCATTTGTCTGAAATGGTATAAGATTCCTGCCCACGCAGGGGGTTGGACTAGAAGACCTACAAGGTCCCTTCCAACTCTTGCTATTGTATTATTAATCAAGAAAAAGATTGTGTGATTTTGGAGAATTGCAGAGTGAAAACATCCGAGGGATCACTTCTCCCCAGTTTATCAACCTGCCCCATTAAATCTTGCAGACAGAGCTTGTTGTAGATTCCTTTGGCGAGGAAACTACATTTGGTGGGGCCCAGGAGACATAAATCCAAAGAAAAATGACGGGGAAAGGGCTAGAGTTTGCCTTTTGAGGGTTTTATTTTATTAATATTTGTCGAATGATGGACATGTGTTTATCCCAAGCACATTTAAACACAGTTGCTGATGACTGACCCCACTACCTCTGCCGGAAAGTCGGTTCCAAGCTGCCTACTGTTTTTCGTGTAAAGTCATCCTTTCTAACTTATCTTTCGAACTTCCCTCCTGGCAGGTTGAGGTTATGCCCTCCACATTTTTTATTTGTGCTTAATATTGTTGTGGTCCACCAGTAGCAGTAGAGCTGACAGCAGATTCGGACAGTGAGGAGGGTTGGGGAGGAACCTGGGCCAGTCCTGGAGTCTGGGGAAGGCTCTGAGGAGGGCTCTGTGTCGGAGGCAGAGAGGGGGCCAGGGCCCTCTGACAGTTATCAGCTGCCTTCAGAATCAGACATCAGTGAGGCAGAAGAACAGCTGGAGCCCGTTCCCAGTGTGCGCACGCGCAGAGTTGCCAGACAAAGGGAACAGCTAAAGAACAGGGGGCAACTTGGGAGTAAGGCCACAGGTGGACGATGAATGGCTCCTCCCACAGGAAACAAAAAAGGCGCAAAAGAGGAGTGGAGTTTGCAGGAGACAACTAGTTCCCTTAATTGGTTCCTGACTCTCTGAGACTCCTTGCCTAAGTTTTGCAGATCTCGGCCTGGCAGTTCTCCAAGCCAGATAAGGTCTGTGACCGTAAATCCTCCATTGAAAGACTTTGCTGGCTGTGAATGAGCAGAATTCACAGCAAATTAATAAAAGGGTTTTTTTGACGGAACAAGGAGTTTGCTTTCTGCCCTTGGGAAGAAGAAATATTGAAAATACTGCCTTGTAGAACAGTATTCACATTCGTAATATAAAGGTGACAATCATGTCCCGTCCCTCCACTTCTCTGGCGTGATGCCTGGCTTATGGGACATCCTTCCTCCCAAAATAAGATTATCTCCATTCCCTTTTGATATTCTGAAAGGACCTCAAGGCTTGGTGCCATTATCAGGCCCGAGGCTCGGAGTTTTTCTGATTTGCGGAGATGCCTTTACTGTTAACCTGACATCTTTATCCTTCTCAATGCCTAGGGCAGGGATGGGGGACCTATTGGCGTCAGCCTGTCAAATAATTTGGAAACCACCTAATTTGACTCTGCCGGTGTGTCTCACACATACGGACACACAAAAAACCAAATCTTTTACATTTTGATGTATTTATTTTTTTAAATGCGGTCCAATTATGTGTGTGATTCCCCGGGAATTGGCGCGTGGCAATTGCCTTCAAGCAGTGTTCTCTTTATTTGGCAGGGCCCTGAGCTTACTCGAGGCAGCTCCGAGTCGCACAAAGCTTTTTGCTCTTGACATGGCTTCAGAAAATGCTCCATCACAGCCTGTGCAGGCCAGGAAAATTGTGAGAACGCACCCCCTGTTCCTGCACTATTTTTGGAGGCTCTGGGGGCTGCACGAGAATACCCCCCCCCCATAAATGTGCAGCCTCTAAAAATCACACGAGAATGGGACATATGTTCAAGAGTAGTTGTTGTCATGTGTTGGTGAATGTTGGTATGTCACCCAAAACATTGGGATGTGTCACCTTTGACACAGGTGTGGTAGGTTCACCATCACTGGCATAGGAGCTCCGGAAGGCAGGGTGAGAAGCAATGGGTGGAAACTAATCAAGGAGAGAACCAGCCTAGAACTGAGGAGAGATTTACTCACAGTTGAAACAATTGATCTGTGGAACAGAAGTTGCCTCCAGAAGTTGTGAATGCTCCAACACTGGAAGTTTTAAAGGACAGATTGAATAACCATTTGTCTGAAGAGGTGTAGGACTTCCTGCCTAGGCAGGGGATTGAACCAGATGACCTCCGTCTCTTCTAATTCTGTTATTTTCTTAGATAGTTGGGTGGCATTTGTAGTTTCTATAGAATACTTTAAAAGGGACGTAGCAGCTCAGTGGCTAAGGCGTTGAGCTTGTCAGATCAGAAAGATTGGCAATTCGGCAGTTCGAATCCCTAGCGCTGTGTAACGGAATGAGCTCCCGTTACTTGTCCCAGCTTCTGCCAACCTAGCAGCATGAAAATATGTAAAAATGCAAGTAGAAAAATAGGGACCACCATTGATGGGTAGATAACAGCGTTCCATGGGCCTTCAGCATTGGGTCATGCCGGCCACATGTCCAGAGAGACGTCCTCGGACAACGCTGGCTCTTCGTCTTTGAAACAGAGATGAGCACCGCCCCCTAGAGTCGGGAACGACTAGCACATATGTGCAAGAGGAACCTTTTCCTTTTCCTTATAGAATACTTTGTCAACTACACCTTGTTGAAAAATAGTTTGGCTCCCTGGGGAATTCTGGGATTTGATCCCTCCCACCCCCTGGGAGCCAACGAGGTGTGGCGCTGCGGAGAGCGACAGACCTGACAGGGCAATGCGATGAGGATCAACGGTGAGAAGGGGAAAGGAGTCACGGAAAAAATCAAAGTGTCAAAATAAAGAAATTAGTTCAAGGAAAATAAATTTTTTGCAATATTCAAACAGCAAAGCTGCTAAATGCGTCCGAAGAACTTGAACTGAATTGAAATAACTGAAGGATTGTGGGAAAGGAGGGCGTGACAATCCATTTCAATTCAGTCCAATGGGCAGCGGAGCTGACATAAACCCTTCCATGGACACTCTGAGCAGTGCACCTGAGAACCCATTACTTCCTAAGGTGTTTCTAAAGATAGAGAAGAGAGACGCAACCTAGAACTGAGGAGAAATTTCCTGACAGTTAGAATCAGTGGAACTTGCCTCCAGAAGTTGTGAATGCCCCAACACTGGAAGTCTTTAAGAAGATGTTGGATAGCCATTTGTCTGAACCAGTATAGGGTTTCCTGCCTAGGCAGGGAGTTGGACTAGATGACCTCCAAGGTCCCTTCCAACTCTGCTATTGTATTGTATTGTATCAGTGTTTCTTAACTTTGGCGACTTAAAAATTATGTCGACTTCAACTCCCAAAATTCTCCAGGCAAGAAGGCTGAATTCTGGGAGTTGAAGTCCAACGCATTTTAAAGCTTAAGCAGCATTGGTCCAGATTTTTAAAATGCAACCAGCCAATGGTTTTTTAAAGGAAATGAAGGCAGTGTACAAATTGGTATCTCTGCTCAAAATACCTACACGCTGTAATCGCATGCAGCCAGAACTGCACCGAGAAACAGCTTAGGAGGCTAAAATGGAGAAGCAACACTTTCTGGAAAATCTGCTTATTGTAAAGTATTATAAGGTCTCCCTCCAACATTGCTGTGTGGAGGCCCCATGTTCCCGCTAGAATCAAGGATTTCCGTTCTGTCATAGGCCTCTAACTGCTTCCCTAAGCTAAAAGACAACTTCTGCTTCCCCACTTCGTAGTACTGAAGCTTCCAAGAGGTTGCAGTTGGTTTCCGATCAACGGTTTCTGATCCCCACGAGCAGGAATCCGGCTGCCTGGCTTGTGAGTAAACGGTCTTTCCGGTAGGGAAAAGAACATAATGCAAACGTGTGCAAGCTGAGCTGTGAGCAAATCCAAAACCAGCTGGCAACAAAGTCCACAGCTAAGGATCAATTTCTGTGTCAGGATTTAAGACTTGTAGGAAGTTCTGCAGTGAAAGCTGATGATTAATAAAAGAGAATTTGCTTACAACAGAGCCATCTGGATAAACGGATTCTGTTTTGACACTGATCTTTAACTTTGATGATTTGGAACCAGGAGACAAGCTTAAGATACAGAATGATCTCGACAAACTTGAACATTGGGCACTATCTAATCAAATGAAATTCAATGGTGAAAAGAGTCAGGTTCTACATTTAGGCAAGAAAAACAAAATGCACAGGGACAGTATAGGTGGTACCTTGCTCAATAGTAGTAACTGTGAGAGGGATCTTGGAGTCCTAGTGGACAACCATTTAAATAGGAGCCAGCCATGGGCAGCAGCTGCCCAAAAAGCCAACACAGTTCTAGGCTCCATAAACAGAAGGAGAGAATCAAGATCACGTGAAGGGTTAATAGCATTTTATAAGGCCTTGGGAAGGCCACACTTGGAATACGGCATCCAGTTTTGGTCACCATGATGTAGAAAAGATGTGGAGACTCTAGAAAGAGTGCAGAGAAGAGCAACAAAGAGGATGAGGGGACTGGAGGATAAAACATATGAAGAACGGCTGCAGGAACTGGGGATTAATGAAAAGAAGGACAAGTGGAGACAGGATAGCAGCCTTCCAATATCTCAAGGGTTTGCCACAAAGAAGAGGGAGTCAAGCAATTCTCCAAAGCACCAGAGGGTAGGACAAGAAGCAATGGGTGGAAACTATTCAAGGAGAGAAGCAACTTAGAACTGAGGAGAAATTGCCTGGGAGTTCAAACAATTAATCAGTGGAACAGAAGTTGCCTCCAGAAGTTGTGAATGTCCCAACACTGCAAGTCTTTAAGAAGATGTTGGATAGCCATTTGTCTGAAACGGTGTAGGGCTTCCTGCCTAGGCAGGGGGTTGGACTAGAAGACCTCCAAGGTCCCTTCCAACTCTGCTATTGTATTGTATTGTATAATTAGGAGCACCAGAACCTGGATCAGTACTTCAAGACTTTCCCTGCCGGATCTGACAATTTGCCGCAGTCAGCTCGCCATGGCCAACTTCACTGCAGGGCAAAAGCCACACTAAGATCAAAGAAATGGTGGAATAGAATCATTAAAGAAAAGGATGCAAAAGGAGGAGCAAAATGAAATGGCAAAAAATTAAAATAATTTTAAATTTATCTGAAAGAATGAAATAAAATTGTTAAAATTGTCCCCGCAGTAAGTAGACTGATGACCGTTTTTCACAGTTACCGCCTTTGTAGCAGCCCTGTGATCATGTGATCAAAATTTCGTTGCTTGGCAATTGGCGGGTTGTTTATCATGGTTGTCGTGTTCCGGGAGTCATGTGATCACCGTCTGCCACCTTCTGACAAGCCAAGTCAATGGGGAAGCCAGTTTAATTTAACAACCGTGCTGGGCGCGTGCAAAAATGTGAGCCTTCCGCGCATGCGCTTTGCCCGTGCGCCTTTCATGGATGCCTGTGCCCTTCGGCAAGTGTGCTTTGTTGGCACAGGCGGCTTGCACCCATGCGCGCGGCTTAGAAAACGTGGCTAAATAGGGCAGCCTAGCGCCGTGGTGGGTGTCTGAAAGGAATATAAATCCTTCCATTCCACACCATCCAGTCGGAGCTGAAGAAGCTCCTCGGATGAGAAGCGAGATGTCTTCAAAGAAAAAAAAACAAGTCAAGATGCCTCCTGAAAAAGCACCTTTGGAATATACAAATACAACCATAAATGTAACATAACATAAAAAAAAAAAAACAGCAAGCACACAATTTGCTGCCCAATGTCTGATTCTATGAACAGCTTAAACATCTTAAAACGCACTTATTCCAACAAGCTGGCCTAGCATAACCACCCGATATGGACTTTTATTAGTTATAAATTTTAATTAGAGGATTTTAATATGTTTTTAGCACGGGGTAATTTAAATTTAATTGGGTTTTAATAATGGTCTATTTATGTATGTTGTGATTTTTAATTTTCCTGTGCGCCGCCCTGGGTCCTTTTGTAGGAGAAGGGCGGGGTATAAATTTAATAAAATAAATAAATAAATAAATAAAGCTGGACAGAAGGAAGGAAGGAAGGAAGGAAGGAAGGAAGGAAGGCACACGCACGCACACACTAGTGATGGCTAACCTTTTTGTCATGGTGTGCCAAAAATGTGCATGCACACCCATAATGCAATGCGTGACCCCCTCCCATGTGCCCTGTGCATGCACATGTGACCCATGTGCACATGACCCTCCTCCTCATGTGCCTCGCCCCCACACATGCATGCGTGACTCCCTGCGCTCCCTTGCCCACTGAGCATGCATGCACAACCTCCCCATGCACGCACATACGTCTCCCATATGCGCCTGCCCCCAGAGACCCAAAAGTCAGCTAGCCAGCTGGAGGCATGCATGCAAGTGCAGTGAAGCTGAGCTGGGGTGCCTGCAAAGAGGGCTTTGCGTGGCACCTGTGGCACGCGTGCCATAGGTTCGCCATCACAGATACACACACACACACACGTATATATAGTTCAGGTCCCTTCCCCTCGAGATCCCATAGCTAAAGAGCTAAGAATAAGCCTGATGCTTGTGGAAACTGTATTTTGATATTCTTGTCAATGAACCTCACCAGCTGAAACACAATTAAGGGGGGGGAAAGATGCTGACTATGGCAAACCCGCTGACCTTTTTCTTGCTAGGTAGTCAGCATAATTTCCTAGAAGAGCTCGCTTTCCAAAAAGGAAGCGCGCAAAAAATGCTGAAAATGCAGACTGTTACTAGTTTTGATAATGCACAACTATAAGTAAGCCATTGTTCTGTTACCGGACAAAAAGGAAAAAAAACCAGGTCTACAACATACTTTATCTCAACCAGACCTCTAACAGGATACTATCGTCAGGGTGTGAGTTTGAATACCAAAACAGGAAGCATCTAGGTCATTGTAGGCTGCATTAACAGAGGGAGAGAATCAAGAGAAAGTGAAGTTTTAGTGTCGCTTTACAAGGCTTTGGTTAAGACCACGCTTGGAATATCGCCTCCAGTTTTGGTCGCCATGAAATTTTTTAAAAAATGTGGAGACTCTGTAGAAAGAGTGCAGAAGAAAGATAATTAGGGGGTCAGGCGGCTACCGCATGATGAACGGTTGCAGGAACTGGCTATGTCTAGTCAAACTGAGAGAAGGGTGGTCAGAGTAGAGCTGGAAGGGACTTTGGAGGTCTTCTAGTCCAACCCTCTGCTCAAACAGGTTTTATACCCGTGATGGCGAACCTGTGGCACGCGGGCCATCACCAACTGCTCTTCTGGTTTCTGGCATGCACGTGCGTACCGGCCAGTTGGTCTTCACGTGTGCCAGAAACCCGAAGAGCAGCTGGCAGAGGGCGCATGCGTGCACCAACCACTTGGCCTTTAGGTTTCCAGTGCACGCCTGCGCACCGGCCAGCTGGTCTTCGGGTTTCCAGCACTCCCATGAATGCATGCATTCCAGTTGGGCCACTCGGTGCCGAAAAGGTTCATCATCACGGCCCTATACTGTTTCAGACAAATCATTTGTTTCTCCTCAAAAACCTCCAGTGAGGGAGCACCCATAATTTTTGGAGGCAAGCTGTTCCACTGATAATAGTATCATATGGCTCAAAGGGACCTTGGAGGTCTTCTAGTCCAACCCCCTGGCCAAGGTGGAAGACTTTATATCATCCTGGTTAGGGGTGACGTGATTTAGAATTAGATTTAGATTTATTGGATTTATATGCCGCCCTTCTCCCAAAGGACTCAGGGCGGCGTACAACATAAGAGACATATAGTACAAAAGTTAAAAAATATATATTAAATTAAAAAATCCAATAAGCAATAAATTAATAGACATTATAAAATAAATTAAAATTGGAATTAAAATCAATACGTTATTTTGTTCAGGGCAGGGGGGCTTGCTGGAAAAGCCAGCTTTTTAGGGCGTGCCGGAAGGATGGGAGGTCGGGAATTATGTGAAGCTCCGGGGATAGCTCATTCCAAAGGGAAGGCACTCCGACAGAGAAGGCTCTCCCCCTGGGGGTCTCTAGCTGACACTGTCTGGCTGACGGCACCCTGGGGAGGCCAACTCTGTGGGATCGTACTGGACAATGGGAGGCTACCGGTGGCAGTTAGGTGGTCTCGCAAGTACCCTGGGCCTAAGCAATCTTCCAATACTTGAGGGGTTGTCACAGAGAAGGGATGGTCTACCTGATCCCCAAAGCACCTGAAGGCAGGACAAAAACAGAGGAAGATCATTAAAGAGAGGCCCAATCTAGAAATAAGGACAATTTTCCTGACAATGATAACAATTAATCAGTGGAACAGCCTGCCTCTAGAAGTTATGGATGTTCCAACAATGGAGGTTTTTTAAGAAGAGGTTGGACAACCATATGTGCAGAATGGCAGATAGTTTCCTGCTTGAGCAAGTGGACTAGAAGACCTCCAAGGTCCCTTCCAAATGTGGCATTGTTATTCAATTACATATTTCATGAAATCAGATACAAAACTTTACATCTACCTCTAGATAGCTATATATCACATTGGAAAAAAGTCGAAAACAAGTGTGCATTTTTAAAATATTTCTGTATAATCTGCCTTGCAAGTTATAATCCTAGAAATTAGTTTAAAAATAGTCGAAGGAAAACTGGCATATAATTCTGATGAGCTGGTTTCTTCTCTACCAAAAAACCCTTGTAATCGAATAAAATCCTTAGAATGTCACAAGACAATCAACACAGGAAGCCAGAGGAGAAAAGCACTGCAAAAATTTGCAGGAAGAGTTCAGTTTTAAAAGCCAGAAACCGAGAGGGGGAATGAAGCAAGCAAAGGCAGACATGCTCAGCTATATAATGTGGGATTGTATGAAGCACATTTTAAACAAAATGTTTCAGAACCGAGTAAATTGTAGCATGCTTGCATAATCACACATTACAAGATAGCCTATTTCTCCCAGATGAAAGGGTGTGTGCGAAAATGGGAGGGCTGGGATATACAATAAAAAATCTTGTGTAATTGTTGCTGCAGAATGACTGAACCTTAACAATGCCTTGTTTTAAAATTGTGTAACCATACACGTTGTTAAAATGGTACACTTAATTTCTCAAAACTTAGGTTTGGTCCCTCAGATAATGGGGACATACAGGTTTATTTTAAGAGTGCCTCCTACCAGCTTTGTACCTATTTATTTATTTTCAATCTGTGGTTGGCTACCCATCTCAAAGATATGATTTGGGCAGCTGATAGGGAATAAAAATAAAATAAAACTGTAACAATATGTACAGCAATAGCAATAAGACTCTAAGCGGTTTACAGAGTCAGCCTCTTGCCCCCAACAATCTGGATCCTCATTTTACCTACCTCGGAAGGATGGGAGGCTGAGTCAACCCTGAGCTGGTAAGAGTTGAACTGCCGAAATGCAGCTAGCAGTCAGCTGAAGTAGCCTGCAGTACTGCACTCTAACCACTGTGCCACCTCGCCTCAAGGTATACAGGTGAAACCATAATCATTGCAATTATGACAAATCACGGCTTGAACTATCTTGCTTTGCATGTAATGAGTCTTATCTCATATATTAGTTTCACCTTTTAAGTTGCGTTACTGAAATAAATGAACTTTTGCACGATATTCTAATTTTTTGAGTTTCACCTGCTTATCGGCTCAATATAACAAACGAAACTCCGCACTGGTGACAGGAAGGGCATCCAGCCAGTAAACACCTTGCTTACTCCAGCTGCCCAGACTCCACCCGACAAGCAAGTAGGGAGTTGTTAAAAGAGGATGGCAACAATACATTTAACAAATAAAGTAAGCGAGATAAAACAATATAGCATAATTTTTATTGTTGCAATGTGCCTAGATTACTTCCACAGCAAGATAGGTGGCAAATAAATTTAACAAATACAAATAATCAACCTTTCTTTATTAAATTTATATGACACTCCACCCAATAGGGTGGCTATGGGCAGCATAAGCAGTATTCTATCATCGCGATCCTAGCCCTATGTTTGGCCAACCCAGTACTTATTTTTTTTACTGCTGCTTTCTGAGTTCCCATCCCTCCAAAAAGCCATTAAATGAGAGCCGAAGTCCAACCTAAAACACTGGCGGGGGTATAATCCTATTATAAGTAAGATTAGTTTTCAATCAGCCACCAGGCTACTTAATTTGCACTGCACAGTCCTTTGCGTATCAGCGTAAGTCCATCCCTTGGCACTGATGACCGAGCCTCTTCCCATTCCCAAAGGTTTTGTTGCTTGATGGCTACAAATTGGAGCTAGAATAGAGGGAGAACTGAAGAAGGAAGGGGATGTTTTACAATCGTGTGTGGGGCGCCCCAGAGAGAAATTAGCAAAGCTTCCAAAGTGTCTTTCTGCAGGCAATCATTTCTTTGTCAGAGACAACTAGTTCTTTCATTTTTCAGTCGAAATTGTAGGACAGTGTTTCGCCACCTCGGCAACTTTAAGCTGTGTGAACTTCAAGTCCCAGAATTCCCCAGCATGTGCTGGAAAACACACCACAAAGAGAGAAGACCCCCTAGAACATAAGCATGTCTCTTAAAAACTCCTTTTACAACCCTATAATCCCTTAATTCGAGATGGAGTTGGGGAGACTGAATGGAGCTGAGCATTTACCGGCCAAATGCCCTTCCTGATGCCAACATGAAGTTCACAGAAGCATTTTTTCTTTGTATCATAGGAGAGAACCATCGGAGAGATATCCTACCTAGGATTCAATTCTCAACCTTCCAAGTAAGAGGGAAGAGTCTTCACCACTAGGCTACCACGCCACTCATAAGCACGTCTCTTACACGACAGGCAAAGTAAATAGCTATAGGTAGAGGTTCATCCACAGAATCTTCCCTGTACAAAAGAGGCCACCTTTTTCTTTTTACACACCTGAGAGGACAGGCCACTACCCAAGCAGCCCTGAAAATGAACAGCGATGTCCGTTTCCTTTGTCGCCAAGACGCTGGTAGGTACCATTTGAATAATGCATTCCTGGTCTGCTGAAAGGTCGAATTATTTGGCAGGCAAGGGACGTTTAACAAGTAGGTCATCTGCAGCACCTGAAAGTACTTTCCTTGAAATGATCCACCCCGCTGTCTTTTTCTCCCTGGGGGATCCACAACGGGAAAATGACTGAACTAGATGGGTGCTTATTCTCACTGGTTCCCCCGCTGTCTGCCCTATTTTTGCAAGCTGTACAATTGCAAAAGATTATTATTAAATTAGATTTTGGGAGATGTTTATCCCACTTTTGTTTCTTTGTAAGTAACTCAAGGCGGCAAACATGGATGTCTCCAATTTTCCCCACAACCATCCTGTGAAGTGTGTTGGATTTAAGAGTGACTAGTCCAGTGGTGGGTTCCGGATCCTGTTGCAATCGGTACAGTGCAACGGGGCCCGGCGTCCACCACATGAAAGCGTGCAGCGCGCGCATGCGTCTTTACCGCCTGTGACGCTCCAGCTCTTCGGTGGAGTGTCGCACAGGCGCCATACGCTCCGTGCGTGGAAGCGCCATAGAGCTCAAATACTGGTAAGGAACGCAGGCAGGCAGGCGGGCCCTCCGGAGCACCGTACCAGAACGATACCTGGTGCTCCTGGCAGGCACTGGTATGCCCGTAAAGAGGCGTACCGGTCGTAACCCACCACTGGACTAGTCCAAAGTCACCCAAACAGCTTTCTTGCCTAAGGCCCACCCGCCCAGCCTCTTTACCTGTCTTTAAGCTCTTTGGCACTTCTGTGCACGGCAAATACAGCGCCTGCCCGATGCTCCGCCAAGCAGCTGGAGCATCGCGTCGCTGGATGGTAAAATGCATGTGCGGCTACGACGACACTTGTGGATGACACCATGTGGACGATACTTGGCCCTTTCCAACCGTACCGGTTGGAACAGGATCCATAACCCACCAATGAGCGGCATTAACACTTCACACGATCTTGATTCTGTGCCTCTGTTTATACCACACAGGATTGCATTAGCTTTTTTGGCAATGGTGGCTACGCACTCCCGGCTCATATTCAAGTGATCGTCCACTAGGACTCCAAGATCCCGCTCCCAGTTACTGTTTTTGAGCCACAGCACTGCTCCTGGCCTTGCCAACTCCGAATAATCGTCCTTTATTTATTAAATTTATGAGCTACTCATCTTACACTGCAATGAGACTCTGGGCGGCATATAAATTTAGCAAATAAACACATGGTACGTTGTACAGAATCGCAGCTTCACATGGTATGCGCTGCTGCCTAATTGCCAACCCAGGACAAAAATTTCCCTCCCAATTACAATTACGCCAAACACAAAGCAAAACCCCTAAACTATCATGGTTTATTCAAACCTGAAGGTTTGAATTAAAAACATGTAAATATTGTTTCTAATATTTAAAACACAGGACGTTGCTCGGCAGAATGATCAAATCATATATGCCAAGATCAATGTCGATTTGAATTAAAAACATGTAAATATTGTTTCTAATATTTAAAACACATGACGTTGCTCGGCAGAATTATCAAACCATATATGGGTCTTGACAAGTGCCAAGATCAATGTCGAACACAATTAACAGACTGCTGAAAAGATTCACACCAAGCCTGTACTGAAACTGTAATGAATGCCAAGTGTCCCTCAAACACAAAATCAGATTTCTGGGTCTGAAATTCTGTCTTGCCGGTTTAGGAAGCTACCAGGACATGGTGGTGGGGGTGTCCAAAGTCAACAAGATGGCAGGAATGGTGCCAGGATTGAACTGCTACCCTTCTGTACCGACAGATTTTCTGTAGGGCAGATTATGTCCTTTGGCACAGATATCTCTGCTTTGAACGCTTATAAAAAGATCGCATCCTACCCCACACATCCCTTCGGCCGATTCGCTCCCACAGAGAGGAACTTCTCCGGGTGCCGTCCACCAGGCAATGCCAGCGGGTGACACCAGGGGAAGGGCCTTCTCTGTGGCGGGCCCAACCCTCTGGAACGACCTTCCCCCCGAACTTAGATCTATCCCGGACCTCCGCTCCTTCCGCCAGCAACTAAAAACCTACTTTTTCCAACAGGCCGGCCTGGCCTAACCTACCGTACCTAGTCTAGTTTTTTAGCAGAGAAATTCTACATTGGGCTTCAGGGATTAGTTTTTAATGGGGTAGATTTTAGCCCATTAAAATTTAATATAGTTTTAAGTATTTATGTATTTATTTTGTGATATATTGTGTTTTTATATTTAATATAAAGTGTAAATTTAATATAGTTTTAAGTATTTATGTATTTATTTTGTGATATATTGTGTTTTTATATTTCCTGTGCACCGCCCCAAGTCCCTTCAGGGAGAGGGGGCGGTTAATAAGTCGAATAAATGATGATGATGAATGATGATCTTCATATTAATACTTTTTTTTGCCCAGGCCAGAAGGAAAGGGCCTTCGCTGTCAGTTCCGGTCTGCTGTATAATCTGCACTCCTTCTGCCTCTGGATAAATCCTTCTCGGCTCTGTTCAAGAGAGGTTGCGGGGTTTATAGGCCGCAAGTTGTCTTTTTCAATTATCTTTTTCATTCCGCTGTCTTCACAGGACATGGAATCATAAGGCTGGAAGGGAGGTCTGTCTTTCGCTCCTATCTACTAACAGGGATTGCTTGGATAGGAGGATATTAATATAACAATTGCATCAGTAATCTCACTCAATGATGACATGCCCATCTTAAAAGATGGGCATCGTCTATTCACCGCGTAAGAGATAGATCGGATAATTGCACTTAGGGAGCAAAAGTAAAATGGACCTGCTCTTTAGGACACCAGAAAGGTAACTAGAAAAACAGGGCAGTGGAAAGTTTTCCAGAATACAACACATTAACCATTAATGACAACCATTCTTACCAGGCAGTCCACTTGGAGCTCACATTTACTAACACGTTTACAGAACGTCTAACAGCTTGATACAATTTCACCAAGGTTGCAAACGGTGAGCCACCACAGGGACTCTAAATTGTCTTATATTTACAGGTAATCCTCGACTAACGAACACAATACAGACCCAAATTTCTGTTGCTAAGCGGGACAGTTGTTACGTGAGTTTTGCCCCATTTTATGATCTTTCCCGCCACAGCTAAGTGAATCGCTGCAGCTATTATGTTAGTAACACAGCTGTTAAGTGAATCTGGCTTCCCCATTGACTTTGCATGTCAGGAGGTGACAAAAGGGGATCACGTGAGATCTCGGGACACTGCAACTGTTGTAAAGATGAACCAGTTGCCAAGCCCCTGAATTTGGATCCCGTGACTATGGGGAAGCTGCAACAGTCGTAAGTGTGAAGAACGGTCGTAAATCACTTTTTTCAGGGCTGCTATAACTTCAAACAGTCACTAAATGAACTGTTGTTAAGTTGAGGACCGCCTGTTTTAAACAAATTCATGTAGATGCCAAACTCACGAGATAAGTGGATGGCACTGTTGTTGTTAGTTGCAAGCCGTGTCCGACCCATCGCGACCCCCATGGACAACATTCCTCCAAGCCTTCCTGTCCTCTACCATCCTCTGGAGTCCATTGAATGTCACGCCGACTGATTCAGTGACTCCATCCAGCCCCCTCCTTCTCTGCCTTCTTCTTTTGCCCTCCATTGTTCCCAGCATGAGGATCTTCTCCAGGGAGTCCTTCTTCCTTCTTCCTTCTCCTTAGGTGGCCAAAGTCCTTGAGTTTCCTCTTCAGGATCTGGCCTTCTAAAGAGCAGCCAGGGTGGATCTCCTCTAGGACTGACCGGTTGGATGGCCTTGCAGTCCAAGGGACTCAATGCAGGAGTCTTCTCCAGCACCAGAGTTCAAAGGCCTCCATTCTTTGGTGCTCAGCCCTTCTTATGGTCCAACCTTCACAGCCATCCATTGCAACTGGGAAAACCACAGCCCTGACTAGACGCACTTTTAACTAAAAGCATTTTTTAAAAAATAATAGAATAGCTTTGGCCTGCAAATTGTGGTGCCTGTCCTGTTATCCTTCGAGTGTTCTGAGAGTTAATAGCCAACATATTTGGAGGGTGCAACAAAGGGAAATATCCACGTACGCCCTGTTAGCTGCGTTAATAATCATCCACGTTTCAAACAACTCCTTCATTTTATCTGTTCGGTGTCATCAAACGTGGAGCTTAAAAGGCTACTTTCCTACAGAGAGTTCACAAAGAATTCCTTATCTATTACAATTTCACCTTGCTTTTCCTATACCTTCCCCCTTGAATGTCAATACCTGGATTTATTTATTTATATTTCCTATTTCTAAACCGCTTATCTCCCTCAGAGAAATAATACAGGTAGTCCTCAACTTACAATAATTCATTTAGTGACCGCACAAAGTTACAGCGGCACTGAAAAAAGTGACCGAGGACCATTTTTCACATTTACAATCACTGCAGCCTCCCCATGGTCACGTGATCAAAATTCAGATGCTTGGCAAGTGGTTCATATTTATGACCGCTGTAGTGTCTCAGGGGTCACGTGCTCCTCTTTTGCGACCTCCTGACAAGCAACGTCAATGGGGAAGCCAGATTGACTTAATGACCACGTTACTAACTTAACAGTGGCAACAATTCACTTAACAACTGTGGCAAGAAAGGTTGTAAAATGGAGCAAACTCACTTAACAAATGTTTCACTTAGCAACGTAAATTTGGGGCTCAATTGTGATCACAGTAAGTCGATGAGTACTTCTCACAATACCCAAAAGTTAATTGTTTCCCCAGAGTTCATGTAGAGCAGTGTTTTTCAACTGAGACCACTATAAGATATGTGGACTTCATTTCCCAGAATTCCCCAGCCAGCACTGTTGACTGGGGAATTCTGGGAGATGAAGTCCACACATCTTAAAGTGGCCAAGGTTGAAAAATACTGATGCAGAGTTTCAAGAGTTCTCTTCTGGGATATGTAGACTATCCTGAGTAATCCCTAAGAAATCCCAAATTGTCCTAAATGGCGATTCCCACACCTTCCCATTAGCCATATCGAGAGTAACTAAAGAAACCAGAAGCTGCAAAGATCCGGAGAAGAGGATTTTACTTTACTTTTACTTTTATTCATACTTTTATACCGCCCTCTCTCCCAAATGGGACTCAGGGCGGTGAGGATAGCGATCGATGATTCTGTGACGTCAGAGCTACTATTTCAGGACAAGCCCATCACATTATCCTTTTATTTCGTATCTCAGAGAAAGAAATTATCTCCCTCACACAAACACAAGATATATGGTTGGTTCCAACCTGCAGACTTTTTGGTTAAGACTTGGCTCTCCCTCTTGGACCCGAGTTCGAATGAGTCCAAGTTCCTAACTGGAGAGGCCCATATGCATTACTTTGGATCATCGTTTAATTGGTGCATTGGGCTTTAAGTGGATTAACATTGATAAAGGTTAGAAATAAATGACCATAAGATTGTATAGAAGTGTCAATTTTGTTGCGACTGAGCTGGTAATTATTGGTTGGGAAGATTACTTGGGAACCCTATGTTACTGGAAAGTAATATAATTTTATAACAGAGTTGGAAGGGACCTTGGAGATCTTCTAGTCCAACCCCCTGCCTAGGCAGGAAACCCTACACCACTTCAGACAAATGGCTATCCAACATCTTCTTGAAGACTTCCAGTGTTGGGGCATTCACAACTTTTGGAGGCAACTTCTGTTCCACTGATTCATTGTTCTCACTGTCAGGAAATTTCTCCTTAGTTCTAAGTTGCTTCTCTCCTTGATTAGTTTACATCCATTGCTTCTTGTTCTGCCCTCAGGTGCTTTGGAGAATAGTTTGACTCCCTCTTCTTTGTGGCAACTCCTGAGATATCGGAAGACTGCTATCATGTCTCCCCTGGTCCTTCTTTTCATTAAACGAGACATACCCAGTTCCTGCAACCATTCTTCATATGTTTTAGCCTCCAGTCCCCTAATCCTCTTTGTTGCTCTTCTCTGCACTCTTTCTAGAGTCTCCACATCTTTTTTACATTGTGGCGACCAAAACTGAATGCAGTATTCCAAGTGTGGCCTTCCCAAGGCCTTATAAAGTGCTATTAACCCTTCACGTGATCTAGATTCTCTCCCTCTGTTTATGCAGCCTAGAACTGTGTTGGCTTTTTTGGCAGCTGCTACACATGGCTGGCACATATTTAAATGGTTGTCTACTAGGACTCCAAGATCCCTCTCACAGTTACTGCTATTGAGCAAGGTACCACCGATACTGTACCTGTGCATTTCATTTTGTTGCCTAAATGTAGAACCTGACTCTTTTTTCCATTGAATTTCATTTTATTAGATAGTGCCCAATGTCCAAGTTTGTCAAGATCCTCTCTCCCTCTATTTACAAGATGTAGATTGTTCATACATGCACACCAAAGTTACTTTGTGTGCAACAACACTTTCCCGTAACATAAATAGGAGCTTAAGGCTCAGGTGTCAGTACTGAGATGTCCAGAAATGTCTATTTACTCGATTGGTTTGTCTCTTCTGCTAGGGAGACACAGCCATATTTGCAAATCTGGTGTTTAATGCTAAATAAATGTAATTAGGTTTTCAAGCAAATTAGCAACTCCAGAAAGATTCACGCCAAGTAACCTTTTTAAGGACGGAATTATGGATGCAGTGTTTTATCTTATTTTAGAGGAATCCAATCACAAGTAATAATAATTTAAAAAAAAACAAGTGCGATAATACAGTATGAGCAGCACTGCCTCTCATCAACATTTCCTATGCATACATTTTGCTTTATCATTCTATGCAGACTTCTTGGCAACAACTTTGGCAGAAATCACACAGGAATTTTCCAGAAATGAATACTGTATAGACTCTTTTCCAAAACAGAAAACCAAAAAAAGAACCTGCTCTGGAAAGCAAAGTGTCTTTTACAGCTCATCAAGCCTAATCCATTCAAGTATGAAATAAAGGGTCTTGGTTAGAAAAATGCCATTTATAGATATATATTTTTTCAAACCGAAATGGTTTTACAAGATTGGAGCACCTGGAAATTTCAAAGGTCTGAGCCAGCCAGGATGATGTGATACAGGCAGCTAGATAAATTGAATAGAGATGCGACTGGCGTTTAACTCTCAATAGCAGTGTTTTCTCAACCTTGGCAGCTTGAACTTCAACCCCCAGCATTCCCCAGCCAGCAATTCTGGGAGTTGAAGTCCACACGTCTTCAAGGTGCCAACATTGAGAAACACACCCCTATAAGCATCTATAATAGGGGTCTCCAACCTTGGCAACTTTAAGACTTGTGGATTTCAACTCCCAGAATTCCTCAGCCAGCTTGGCTGGCTGAGGAACTCTGGGAGTTGAAGTCCACAAGTCTTAAAGTTGCCAAGGTTGGAGACCCCTGATCTATAAGACAGGTGGTATCAAAGCTGAGAAGCTTTGCAGATTTTTTTCCCCTTCTACTTGAATGGAGGATATTTATTTAGAAAATGAGTAAAAGTGAATAGCAAAGAGGAAGAATTTTTCCTACCCAACAAGAATAAAGAGGGTGTTTTTGGAGTTGGTGTTTGTTAAACCCCCTGACATAGGACAGAATGCCAAGTTTGTGTGGAGACAAAGAAACACACAAAGAGCATATTCTTGTTAAGGACACCCACAGTCTGTTCTATGCAGAACTGCTATCCTGAGACTCAAATGGTTCTATTAAAACCCTTAAGCTAAAGGTTTATATATATATGTGCAAGTCGTTCCCGACTCTAGGGGGCGGTGCTCATCTCTGTTTCAAAGCTGAAGAGCCAGCACTGTCCGAAGATGTCTCTGTGGTCATGTGGCCGGCATGACTCAACACCAAAGGCGCACGGAACACTGTTCCCTTCCCACCAAAGGTGGCCCCTCTTTTTCTATTTGCATTTTTTATGTGCTTTTGAACTGCTCAGTTGGTAGAAGCTGGGGCAAGGACCGGGAGCTCACTCTGTTACATGGCGCTAGGGATTCAAACTGCCGATCTTTCTGATCGACAAGCTCAGCGTCTCAGCCACCGTGTCCCTTATTAAAACCCTTATCACTGCAATAAAAGCACACCTTCCACAAAGTAAAGTACAACATGCTTGTATTCCAAGAGAAAGTATCTGAACTCTCTCCAAGACCATCTGATAAAGTCTAGTTAAACCTACACCCACAATTCTTCATGGCACAGCAAAAAATATATATTTAACCCCCTCAAATAGACAATGACTCTTTAAGTATAGAGTCAATTCTGCAATTCACAGGCTTTTTCAAAACAAAACAAAACAAAGCAAGCTGAATAGAACGAGCCAAGAGCCATATATGTCTGTTTGGGGAAAGGTCTGTAACTTCAAGACAAAGCTGAGGAATTCATTTTTTTGTTGAAAGACGAGGCGGTTTTGCGGGCGAATCCTAAAACCTTTTTCCCTGCTCACTTATCCTTTGATGCGTCTCCCAGCAGGCAGCTTTAGAGAAAGAGCTGTATCCCGCCCACGCAGCAAGGAAGGATTAGATAGATATTCAGGATTAGATATGCACTTGAAGTTCCAACAATACGGAAGGATGGCGGTACAGGAGGTGCTTTACACCCTGTCCTTACACACACATGCGCTTGGACCTTCCTGCAGACACATTCCTGAACGAAGTGGAACGTGAGAACCAGGAAGTCAGAAGAGCCAAGCAAAAGGGATGGCCCAACTCTTAAAAGGTGGAAGGAAAGCATCGAAGTACAGTATGGAAGGTTAAACCTACATCTCTTTCACCAGCGAAGTCAACAATTGACTCCCTAAAAACAAACTGTCCTCGGCAACATACACTGGGAAATTTGCAGAAGCAGACAAGTTATCCTCTAACTACTGCAGGGGTCTCCAACCTTATCAACTTTAAGACTTGTGGACTTCAACTTCCAGAATCCCTCAGCCAGCCAAGCTGGCTGAGGAATTCTAGGAGTTGAAGTCCACAAGTCTTAAAGTTAATAAGGTTGGAGACCCCTGAAAGACTGTACTATAGGTCGGGGGTCCCCAACCACCGGGCCGCAGACCGGTGCCGGTCCGTAGCTTGATAGTAACCAGGCCAGAATGAGCAGCAGAGAGAGTAGCGCAACTCTTAGGAAAGTGTAGTAAACGCTCTGGCGGCTGGCCAGGGCGCTCCCCGGGGGCAGGACAGGGACAATGGCCTGCATTGGGGGGGTTCGGGGCACCCTGCGCGGGGGGAAGGGGCTGCTAGGCCCTCCTGCCCGGGACGCAACCCATCCTTCCCTGCCCCAGCCAAGGATCCTTCGCCCGGGACCCATGGCAGCTTTCCTGCCCGGTTGCACGTGACCGCCGAACGCACGCATGTGACTCGACTCACTCGCTGGAGGCTCCCACCGGTCCGCGGAATTTTTTTTACATGAAACCAGTCCCTGGTGCCAAAAAGGTTGGGGGGCCCTGCTATAGGTTGCTCCAGAGGTTAGGGATCCATGTCTATAACAGTGAGGGTGGGTTCCCCCCCCCCCCCCACAGTACTTTGGAAACTCTTGGAATTATTTCTGGGACATATGGAGAACATAGCTGCATCTGTTCCCATCATTAGATTTCTTGGACTGCATTCATAAAGGCAAGCAATATTAACGAGTCTTCAAAACCTCACTCAAAAAAGGAACTGTCAATGTATCCCTTACACTTAAAAACCTAAGCTAATTTATCAATTCCATGCTGCAAGGGATTAAGTATCCCCTCCCCCCCACACACACACTTAATAAATCTCAAAATGAGCAGATGCCACGACATCTGAGTTTTTAAAACTCTCATTGCAATACACCATCAACTTCTTACGTTTGAGCTGCTGCTACACTTTCTGAACTCCAAAAGATTGCAAATAATTTTCAAACTGCTCCAATTTTCACATTGTTGCTGCCCTCCCCCCATCCCAGCTCACACCCATCCTATCCTTCACTGCCAATCCCACTATTATCCCTCATCAGATTCAGTCTTAATGAACCAAGAGATGCAAAAAAATCTTTGACATGCTGAAAATATAAACAGAGATGCCCGATAACTAAAAATAAACCTCCCTAGGTTGGATCATCCATGTTTATCTCTGATTCCTAATTACCGCTCTTAGCTAACCTGTTATACAAGCCTATCTACCTGCCTCCCATCCAGTGGCAACTCACACCTCTCCCCCTCAGTTTTGTGTTCCTAATTCCGCCAGTTCAACTCATTCCCCCATTCACTGTTTCTTTAATTTGCTTTCCCTCCAGATCTGCAGGCATCAAGCTGGGTTGTGCAGAACTCCCCTTGGCTCCTTTGCCAAGGAGAAATAAGGAAGTCAACTCCCCAGTTATTCTTTTGTCTTCAATTTCTGCTAAAGTACTCACACCCATCCACCTTCGTAATGATCTCAACCTCTCTGAATTACTTCCCTAAGTTTCAGCCACCACACCTGCTCCAATCTGCACCCAGGATACCACACACACACCTTTTGAATCTAACATCTTTTCTTTCCATCTTAGCTGCTTCCAAATTAAAGGACTTTAACCTGAAACCTTCCTCGTTCTCACACTTTGCTTCGTCTAATTTGCTCTGCCCACTTTAACCCAGAATAAATACCCTCTTCTTTTCCCATAAGGGGCCCTTCCCCACTCCAACTCACACGGAGACCCGAAATTGGGAGAAGGAAACCAGGAGCCTGCCTACCTTCACCTACCATCCTGTACACACCTGTTGAAAGTCAAGGCCCGGTGAAAAAGGAAACCAGCATAGGAGGCAGGATTAAATGGAGATATCAGGAAATCAAGCCAGGTTTGTTCAAGTATGTGCACAAACACCCAGAGCACCCAAACAGGCTTCCCTCCCTTAAGCCCAGAAAGCCATTTTAGTTCTCCCATTAAAAACAACATTTAAACCCTCAAACTGTCAACCTCCACTGTTATGGCTTCTTTTGCCACAGCAGAGCCATGATCCAAAAAACGCCATAATACAGGCAGGCAGGCAAAAATGACATGTACACATTTCTAATCGTCCTGTCCCAACTCATCAGGAGGAGAAAACGAGGGGAAGGGGGAGAAAGGCGCCTGCAAAATGCGAGTAATTTAAGCCTAATTTGAATTAATTGGAGAAGAAAGACTAGAGTATCCAAGGTAGCCATTCAAACTCCTGGTCATTCAAATGCCCTGGTCATTTAAGGTGGTCAGTTCAAACTCCTGGTCATTCAAGCTCCCCCCCCCCCCAGCCACTCCAATTCCCTATTTACAGTGGCAACTGGCCATGCGTGGATACATCTATTTTTGCTTAATAAAGGAATAAGCCCTGCTTCCCGGGCTGCCCCTTCAACCCCCCCCCCACTTCATTCTACCCGAGAACTGAGTTTATTCATTTATTGAGCAAAAATAGATGCATCCACACATGGCCAGTTGCCATTGTAAATAGGGAATTGGAGGGGGGAGCTTGAATTGACCAGGGGTTTGAATTGACCACCTTAAATGACCAGGGGTTTGAATGACCACCTTAAATTGACCACTTTAAATGACCCAGGGATTTGAATGATGAGAGATTTGAATTAACCACCTTGAACTAACCACCTTGAATGACCCGGGGGTTTGAATGACCCCCTCGCCCCCAACTGTCAAACCCGCAAGCGGGGGAGGGGGAGGAAAAAAAGCAGCCTCTGGAGTCGAGGGCCTCGAAAGAGCCTTCACACGTTCTCCGCGACACGTGTACTCGGGCTCCCGCACGACGACGAGAACGACGACGCCCCCACCCCCGCCGCCCACCTCCACCACGTCGACAGCCGCCGCCGCCGCCGCCCCCCCCGGTGGAGGTTGGAGGGGTGTCAGGCCGCCTCACCTGGAGATGCTCCTGGAAGCGGATGGGCAGGATTTGAGCCATGGCGGCGGAAGCGTTGTTGGGGTTTGGGGGCTCCAGCCCGACGCCGGGGATGGGGCGCTGGCCTTTCCTCAGGAACGCAGGCGGAACGGAGGGCGGAGGAGCCGGCGAGGGCGGCTCGTAATGGCGGGGCAGGCCGAGGAAGAGAGAGAGACGCTGAGGAGAAGCAGCAGCAGCAGCCCCCGCGAGCGATCCGGAAACAGCTCGCGCGAGCGGAAGGACACCGACGGGCCTCCTGAGGTGAAGGGAGCGCTGCGGCCGCGCCTCCGCCTTATCCTCGCTCTGCCTGCGCCTTCACCTGCCGCGGATTAGCCCAGCGGCGGAAGGATCGCGCCGAGCGGGAGGAGGAAGAGAAGGACGAACGCAACCCGCGTAAAGGGAATCAATGGGATCAGCGGAAGGATACGGAAAGAAGCCGGAAGGGACTTTATTTCTCTCGCTCGCTCTCTTCCTTTCGGCCGGCCCGCGTCTTCGTCGTGGTTCGTCGTCCTAGCCCGGAGCCCCGCCCTCCCTCCGAAGATCCCTCCCTCCCCACCTTTTTTTTGCCACATCATGCGA
Organism: Rhabdophis nuchalis; assembly: GCA_039707465.1. NCBI lineage: Eukaryota > Metazoa > Chordata > Lepidosauria > Squamata > Natricidae > Rhabdophis > Rhabdophis nuchalis. The sequence continues at coordinate 400,741,464 of CM077643.1, read as the reverse complement.
CATGGGCGGGGGAGGGGAGACGTCAGTTCCGTTCCCATCTGGGAGGGAGGGGTCACATGGTCGGAGGTTGGAAAGGGAGAAGAAGAAAAAAAAAGATCCGCAAGGTGGACGTTCTAGGGCGGAGGAAGTAGAGCACCTTGTTCGCTTCCTCGGTGGAATGCTGAAGGAGCCAAGTCCACCGACGGCGCTCCTAATAGAGCGGGAGAGGGGGGGGGGGGGGTTAAAGAGCGAATTGTGGGTTGGAATCCCGCCTGCACCTCAGGTGACGGTGACCTTGAATCGGTGACCTTAGAAAAAGAAAGTGAAAGTAGAATGAAAACCGTGACGTGTGTGATATTATATATATATATATATATATATGTATATATATCAGCTCATAAAACTAACGTGTGTGTGTGTTAGGTTTTTGAGCTGATCAATATACAAACATTACGAAAGCAAATATATATATATGTGCATTTGTACTGATAGATAAATAAATAAATAGAGACTATGATAGATCTATTTTGAGCTGTTTAGCTCTCATCAGATAGCCATACCCTTACTGGGATTCAAACTCAGGTCGTTTGCATGTCAGGCAGCAGCCTTAACCATTTGGCCATGAGTTCTACTCCCTTGTCCCTGGCCCAGCTTTATTTATTTATCTATCAGTACAAATGCACACAAAATGGTTTTCTGCCTGGAAGGCTCCTAGGTTGGAGCTGAAAGGCAAAATGGGTAGCAGTAAGCTCCCTTCCTCCCATATTTGGGCATACCAGGTGCTCTGACATAAACATATGTGTGTGTGTGTGTGTGTTAGTTTTATGAGCTGATCAAAAAATAAATCAGACTAGTATAGATCTATTTTGAGCTTTTTAGCTCTCATCATCTAGCCATACCCTTACTGGGATTCAAACCGGGGCTGTATTGCATATCAGGCAAGAGCCTTTAGCCATTCAGCCAAGCCAGGTTCTCCCATTGCATCAGCTGAGACAAGAGGATTCGAAGCCCCGGTTCAAATCCCAGTAACGATATGGCTGGCTGATGAGAGCTAAAGAGCTCGAAATAGATCTATACTAGTCTCCCTGATTTATTTATTGATCAGCTCATAAAATTAACATATATATTATGTTAACACAAATATTACAAAAAAATTACACAACGGAACTCATGGCTTTCTGTCTAGATGGTCTCTGGTGATGAGCCGAAAGGCAGAAAAGGAAAAGCAGTATGCTTCCTCCCTTAATTGGGGCCCTAACAGGATGTTGTGGAACAATTATATATATATATAATAGGGCCCCAATTAAGGGAGGAGACATACTGCTCTCCTTTTCTGCCTTTCGGCTCATCACCAGAGACCATCTAGACAGAAAGCTATGAGTTCCGTTGTGTGATTTTTTTATATGTGTGTTACGTTTTTGAGCTGTGTATGTGTGTATATATATGCGCACATACACACACACACTATCTATCTATCTATCTATCTATCTATATATATATATATATAGATATAGATATATGTATATGCTATATATATATATATATATATATATATATATATATATATATATATATATATATATATATATATATATATATATGCTATATATAGATATATATATATGCTGGCATAGCTGGCTTCGGGGATTTTCCCGTGTATAAGGCATAGAAAAGTTGTTGCAACGTTTCGACAAGATCTCACTTGTCATCATCTTGTCGAGATCTTGTCGAAACGTTGCAACAACTTTTCTATGCCTTATACACAGGAAAATCCTCGAAGCCAGCTATGCCAGCATACCTACACCCGTGAAAATCTACGAAAACACATATATATATATATATGTATGTATGTATGTATGTATGTATGTATGTATGTATGTATGTATGTATGTTAGATTTTTAAGGGCTGAAAATAAAGAGACCAGGATGGATCCATTTCAGGCTTATTAGCCTTCTTCAGCTGGCCATACTCCTTCTACTGGGATTTGAACCGGCGCTCTCCAGCATATGAGGCAAGCCTTTCTATGCCTTGAGCTATCCGGTATCCCTGATACCTCAGCCAATTTACAGGACTCTTTTTTTATTTTTATTGAAAAAGTTTTATTCACACAGATTTTCCCCCTTTTTACCCCCCCCGACATGTAATATAAATCACATACAAATACTATACCCCCCCTCACCCCGTCTTAAAATAAGTTTCTCATTCAGATATTATACCCCCTCGCCTCCCAGCAGACACAATATAAGTTTCTCTTAGTATATTAATATCCCATTAACACCATCTTCTAAGTTAATTAAAAATATAAAAAACATAATATAAATTTCTCTTTAAAAAAAAAAAAAAAAGGCATGCCTTGAGCTATCCGGTATCCCTGATACCTCAGCCAATTTACAGGACTCTTATTGAGAGAATATTTTCACAGCTCCTGTTCAAGGTCCCTTTAAGGGGAGGAGACTTAACGTCATCCCTCTCTGCCCTTTGACTCAACCTAGAGATCATCCAGACAGAGAACCAATTAGATTACTGCTGTGTGAAATTTTTTAGATATGTGTTAGATTTTTAAGGGCTGAAAATAAAGAGACCAGGATGGATCCATTTCAGGCTTATTAGCCTTCTTCAGCTGGCCATACTCCTTCTACTGGGATTTGAACCGGCGCTCTCCAGCATATGAGGCAAGCCTTTCTATGCCTTGAGCTATCCGACATTGAACAGGAGCTGTGAAAATATTCTCTCAATAAGAGTCCTGTAAATTGGCTGAGGTATCAGGGATACCGGATAGCTCAAGGCATAGAAAGGCTTGCCTCATATGCTGGAGAGCGCTGGTTCAAATCCCAGTAGAAGGAGTATGGCCAGCTGAAGAAGGCTAATAAGCCTGAAATGGATCCATCCTGTTCGGCCCCTTTTTAAGGGAGGAGACAAACTGTCATCCTTCTCTGCCTTTCGGCTCAACCTAGAGACCATCTGGGCAGAGAGCTCATGAGATTACTGTTGAATTTTAGATATGTGTTAAGTTTTTAAGGGCTGATTAATAAATAAGAGACCAGGATGGATCCATTTCGGGCTTATTAGCCCTCTTCAGCTGGCCATACTACCTCCACTGGGGTTTGAACCGGCACTCTTCAGCATATCAAGCAAGGCTCTCTATGCTCATGAGCTCTCTGCCCAGATGGTCTCTAGGTTGAGCCGAAAGGCAGAGAAGGATGACAGTTTGTCTCCTCCCTTAAAAAGGGGCCGAACAGGAGTTGTAAAAATATTCTCTCATTCAATAGTCCTGTAAAGGCTGATGTAATCAGGGGAAGCCAGATAGCTCAAAGCATAGAGAGCCTTGCTTGATATGCTGGAGAGTGCCGGTTCAAACCCCGTGGAGGGTCGTCTGCTGGTCAGTGCTGGTTTCCAGATGTCTGGTAGGCGGGAGGTATCACGTTTGTTCATACTGTTAGATTGCTTCTCTATTTCAATGCTTCTCTGATTATTCTCCTGTTGAGCTGTTCCGCCTTGGAGATCATTTTAGTTCCTTGAAAGTCAATGTCATGTCCTGTAGTTTTGAAATGTTGATAAAGAGATAATAATAATAATAATAATAATAATAATAATTTTAATTTTATATCCCGCTCTCTCTCCCCAAAGGGACTCGAGGCGGGGCACAAGCAATTAAAAATACAGTTAAAACCACAGACAGAATACAAAATTAAAAATGAATTAAATTAGTCCTGCGCTAAAAACCCATAAACTAAAACTACCCCTAAAACCCCTAACCTTAAAAGAGACTACCCAAGGCCGGCCAGGCGAAAAAGATGTGTCTTTAATTTTAAACGGAAGGAGCGGAGGTCCGTAGTTGTCCTAATATCGGGGGGAAGGTCGTTCCAGAGGGCTGGGCCCGCCACAGAGAAGGCCCTTCCCCTGGGCGTCGCCCGCTGACAAAGTCTAGTGGATGGCACCCGGAGAAGTCCCTCTCTGTGGGAGCGAATCGGCCGTGAGGATGTATGGGGCAGGATCCGATCCCGCAGATAGCTAGGTCCCGAGCCATGGAGCGCTTTGAAGATGATGACTAACACCTTGAAGCGCACCCGAAAGACGACAGGTAGCCAGTACAGCTCGCGCAAGAGCAGTGTTACGTGGGTAAACCTAGAGGTTCCCATTATTGCTCGCGCGGCTGCGTTCTGGACCAACTGAAGCCTCCGGGTGCACCTCAAGGGGAGCCCCATGTAGATGAGGTATTAAGATGATTTTTTAATGCATTTTTATGTTCAGCAATACGTGCACTAATCCTTCTGTTGGTTTGTCCTATGTAAGTGGCAGGGCAGATTTTACATGGAATTTTGTAGACTCCTTGGCTTGACCAGCAGACGAGCACTGACCAGCAGACGAGCCCCACCCTTCACCCAAGCAGTTGAAATTCAAAACAAGGAGAAACATACAAATGAGACCAATCAGCATCAATCTACCAGTCATGATGCAGCTGCACAGCCAATCAAGCCACTCACAAGAATAGTCAGCACTCCACCACCCCCACCAAGATTTAAAGAGGGGCGATGCCTCCGCAGTCACAGTCACAGACAGAAGCCTGCCTGATGATGACAAGTGAGATCTTGTCGAAACGTTGCAATAACATCTCCATGCTATATACACGGGAAAATCCCCGAAGCCAGCAATGCCAGCATGTGTGTGTGTGTGTGTGTGTGTGTGTGTTAGTTGTTGTTTTTTATGAGCTGATCAATAAATTTAAATTTGAGAGACCAAGATAGATCTATTTCGAGCTTATTAGCTCTCATCAGTTGGCCACACCCCACTGGGATTCGAACTGGGGCTGTAATGAATCCAAGGCAGAAGCCTAGTACTCCAGCCTAATCGGTTCTACCCTATTTCATCAGCTAATCCAGGAGTACAGTAATCCCTCGTTTTTCGCAGTTAATCGGGACCGGACCCTTCCGCGGAAACTGAAAAACCGCGAAGTAGGATTCTGTATATCTATACCGGAAACTTGAGTTGGTGGACATCGTTTAAAGCAAGCACTAGGGGGCACTTGCCTCCTACCGATGCATTTTTTTTCTATTGAAAAGCCTGCGAAGCACTGAAGCCGCGGAAAATGAAGCCGCAGAAAACGAGGGATTACTGTATTTAGTATAGATAATTGTTTCCACAACTTCCTGTAAGGGCCCCAATTAAGTGAGGAGACATGCTGTTTCCCTCTCTGTTTCCCTCTTTAAATTTATTGATCAGCTCATAAAAACTAGCACATATCTAAAAAATATTACACAATGTAACTAAAAAAATGGTTCTCTGTCTAGATGGTCTCTGGTGATGAGCCGACAGGCAGAGAGGGAAACAGCATGTCTCCTCCCTTAATTGGGGCCCTTACAGGAAGTTGTGGAAACAATTATCTATACTAAATACTCCTGGATTAGCTGATGAAACAGGGTAGAACCGATTAGGCTGGAGTGCTAGGCTTCTGCCTTGGATTCATTACAGCCCCGGTTCGAATCCCAGTGGGGTGTGGCCAACTGATGAGAGCTAATAAGCTCGAAATAGATCTATCTTGGTCTCTCAAATTTAAATTTATTGATCAGCTCATAAAAACTAACATATATATATATATATATACACACACACACACATATATAACATAATACAGGGGCATTCTAACAATCATGTACATCATTTAATAAATATGATAGTGTTGCTTTGGGGACATTCATCAGAGTTAAGCAAATCTTCCGTGGTGATGGGCTGGCTGCTAAAATAAAGCAAGCTTATGGCACACACCTGAAAGTAAATTAGGAAGCCTGTAATTGTAGGGTCTGTCTGGCAAGAATGCGTATCAACAGGAAATATGCATGTGTAAAGCTTGTAGCAATTATGGGTAGACCAGCTAAAAGTTAGGAATAGAGATAGCCAGCAGCAAATGAAATGTTAGCCAAGGTTTAGGAACAGGAACAGCTAGAGACGAATGGAACAAATTATATAATTATTACTAAAACGTTTATTAGAGGATATTTCTTATTATCTTGCCTTGTCCCGCTGTCTTCTTTAGTGAAAATGTATAAAGCTTTCTTAATCCTTTGTTCTTGGTTCTTGGCCTTTTGACCAGGAACCCTTTTCCTTGGAGTGCTCCAATAAAAAGCAATCAGAAAACCTGCACCTCGTGTCTGGCGTCCATCATTGGCTTCGGCACCAAGCTCAGACCCGAATTGGAGACAACAGTGGCTTAAGTGCACATGTTGGCTTGATTCAAAACTCTTAAGAGGTAAGGCGAATGCAACAGTTAGTTCTCGACTTACAACCAAAATTGAGCCTAACATTTCTGTAGCTTAAGCAAGAGTCCTACCCAGTGGTGGGTTCTGGCCGGTACGGCCCAGTACGGCCGTACCAGTAGTAGTCAGGAACAGCGGCTTAGGATAAGCCGCTGTTAGGATAATTATCTTGATGTTGGGTTGACAATATATATAAGCCAGGATTCTTAAAGAGTATATTATATATATACTTTTATTTATGGTCACAGACCAAAAACACAAGTACTACAGGAAGAAATGTTAAAAATAATTATATTAATAATAATAGTTATCATAATATCATAGCAATGGATCGCCAATAGCTTAACTAAGGAAGGTTACAGCGTTCTCCTCTAATGGTTACAGCTCTTAAGAAGAATTTTGAGACCTGAAAAGTGATATATGGAGAGCCATCTCCTAGGCAGTGGGCCATCAAGTTAATAATAATAATAATAATAATATTTAATTTATAGACCGCTTCCTCCCCCAAAGGGACTCGGAGCGGTGCACAGGGGAATTAAAAAAATACAGACATAAAAATACATAAATAGATAAAATAGAAAATTAAACAATTTATCCCTGCGCTAAAAACCCACAATACTAAAAAGCTAAACCCCTAAAAACCCAATTAATAAACGGAGGACTAACCAAGGCCGGTCAGGCAGAAAAAGTGTGTTTTCAGTTTTTGATGGAAGGAGCGGAGGTCCGTCGTTGTTCTAATTTCGGGGGGAAGGTCGTTCCAGAGGGTTGGGCCCGCCACAGAAAAGGCCCTTCCCCTGGGCGTCGCCCGCTGGCATAGCCTAGTGGACGGCACCCGGAGAAGTCCCTCTCTGTGGGAGCGAATCGGCCGCAGGGATGTATGTGGCAGAATCCGATCCCGCAGATAGCTAGGTCCCGAGCCATGGAGCGCTTTAAAGATGATGACTAACACCTTGAAGCGCACCCGAAAGACGACAGGCAGCCAATGCAGCTCGCGCAAGAGCGGTGTTACGTGGGCAAACCTCGAGGTTCCCATAATTGCTCGCGCGGCTGCATTCTGGACAAGCTGAAGTCTCCCTATAGCTGCCTACCTACCTACTGTATTTCTCCCTCTCCCTCTCTATCCCTCTCCCTCCCTCCCTCCCTCCCTCCCTACTGTATTTCTCCCTCTCCCTCTCTATCCCTCTACCTACCTATCTACCTACCTACCTACCTACCTACTGTATTTCTCCCTCTCCCTCTCTATCTCTCTACCTACTTACCTACATACTGCATTTCTCCCTCTCCCTCTCTATCCCTCTACCTACCTATCTACCTACCTACCTACTGTATTTCTCCCTCTCCCTCTCTATCCCTCTACCTACCTACCTACTGAATTTCTCCCTCCCTCTCTCTATCCCTATAGCTGCCTACCTACCTACTGTATTTCTCCCTCTCCCTCTCTATCCCTCTCCCTCCCTCCCTCCCTCCCTACTTTATTTCTCCCTCTCCCTCTCTATCCCTCTACCTACCTATCTACCTACCTACCTACTGTATTTCTCCCTCTCCCTCTCTATCCCTCTACCTACCTACCTACTGCATTTCTCCCTCCCTCTCTCTATCCCTATAGCTGCCTACCTACCTACTGTATTTCTCCCTCTCCCTCTCTATCCCTCTCCCTCCCTCCCTCCCTACTTTATTTCTCCCTCTCCCTCTCTATCCCTCTACCTACCTATCTACCTACCTACCTACTGTATTTCTCCCTCTCCCTCTCTATCCCTCTACCCACTTACCTACATACTGCATTTCTCCCTCTCTCTCTCTATCCCTCTACCTACCTATCTACCTACCTACCTACTGTATTTCTCCCTCTCCCTCTCTATCCCTCTACCTACCTACCTACTGCATTTCTCCCTCTCTCTATCCCTCTACCTACGTACCTACCTACCTACTGCATTTCTCCCTCCCTCTCTCTATCCCTATAGCTGCCTACCTACCTACCTACTGTATTTCTACTTGAATCTTATGGACAGAGTATTTTATGTCATAAAGGATGACATAATACCTGTGGCCCACTGCTCTCTCTGTATCCATCTACCTACTTTTTTTACAATTTTTTACATTTCTGTTGCGTGTACCTGGCACAGGTGTGACATCTACACAATCTATATATATCATTGATGCCGTACTTGAAAGGAACATTGTGTGAAAATTTGGAAGCAATCGGTGCAGTACTTTTGGAGATTAGCGGTTTTGAACAAACTCTTGTTACATTTTTATTTATATATACAGTAGATCAGGGATGTCCAAACTTGGGAACTTTAAGACTTGTGGGCTTCAACTCCCAGAATTCTGGAAGTTGAAGTCCACAAGTTTTAAAGTTCCCAAGTTTGGACATCCCTGCAGTAGATTAAAGGGGCAGAATATTTCCCCTAAAAGGGAGGCAGAAACTCACCACCACCACCTTTGTCAATGGGCCATTAAGCCCTGAGCAGTCTATTCTACATAACAAAGTTCTACTCCCTTCAGGCAGAGCCATAATAGGAATCCCAAAGCCCTTTCATTACATCATCACCCAGCAAGAGTCAACCAAGCTTGGGACTCAGGACTGCCAACAGCAGTGATGGCTAACCTTTTTCTTGTTGGGTGCCAAAAAGGCGACTGCGTGCGTGCGATAACCCATGCGCGTGCCGCCACCCATAATGCAAAGCAAACACACCATGCGCATGCATGCCCAACCCCTCCCCGCTCACCCCCCCCCCCATGCATGCCACACTGCTCACCTCCAGTTGAGCTTGGTATTTCCTCCGGGAAGGGCAGGGGGCTATTTTCACCCTCCCCAGGCTCCAGGAAAGCCTCCGGAAGCTCGGAAATGATCCCATTTCCGGCTTCTGGGGGGCCAAGGGAGACCATTGTCGCCCTCCCCATGCTCTGGAGGCTTTCCTGAACCTTAGGTAGGGCGAAAACGACCTCTCCCAATCAGGGGTGGGTTCCTGCCAGTTCTAAGCTCTTCTATAGAAGAGGTTCCAACAATCTACAGTGTCGTTTAGAACCGGTTCCAGCTCCCTCCCCCAGCCCATCCGCCCATCATCCAGAGGAAGAGCGAGAGGAGGAATTCTGGGAGTTGAAGTCCACAAGTCTTAAAGCTGTCAAGTTTGAACACCCCTGGGCTTTTCCCCCCCTAAAGTGTCTTGCAACTTGACAGCTTTAAGACTTGGGTGCTTCAAATGCCAGAGTTCCTGAGCCAACATGACTGGAGGAGGAATTCTGGGAGTTGAAGTCCACAAGTCTTAAAGCTGTCAAGTTTGAACACCCCGGGGTTGTTGTTTTTTTCTAAAG